>QTSX02007184.1:0-330679 GCA_014839935.2 Entomophthora muscae
TCTTACATTGTAAAGTTAGTCCCCATCCTGTGATGGGCCCTTCCTTCTGGGCCTGCGGGCTGTCCGCCTGCAAGTTCTCAGGGACCTACCACAGGATGGATCCCTGACATGCAAGTAAATTGTCTCATAATTTGGCCCTGCAGCTCCTTCAACTTCTGCTCTGGACAGCCCAGAAAACAGCAATGGACCTGAAGGTGCCGGGAAATTGATGCCACTCACTGCAAGGAACCAGACAGGCACATAAGTCATCAGTAGCTTTATCTTTGTGAAACAAAACACAAAGCTTTGGGCAAGTTCCTTAGGTCAAAGTCCCTAAGGTCAAAATTGCAGAAATCAAAAATGGGACCCCCTAAAAAGTGCAAAAATCAAAAATATCAAAGATCAAAGTGCAAAAGTTGACTTTCTAAAAGTTAACTTTAAAGCCACAAACCATATACTCTTAACATAAATATATTTACATTAAAACCTTAAATAGTCTAAAGAGACCCCAAGGAGCTATTTCCGCAATAAAAACTATATGCTAGATAATAAAAAATGCTTGAGTTTGCTGTTTTTTAAAAGAAATTTTATTTTAGTTTCAAAAGCAAAATAAGACTAAAGTTTATATGCAGCTGAATTAAATTAAACATAGAATATAAAACTACACAAAAAACTTCTTTATAAACTATAGTTTAATAAAAAAAGTTTAATTTTGTTTTCAGGATATGTAAAGCTATAATAATACTTCAGTATAAGCAAAATAAAATGTTTTTACTACAAGATACAAAGCATATGATTTTAGGTATTTTAGTTTCTAAATGATCTTATTTAAATAATAAAAATTATAGGGTATTATCATTAAATTAACATAAAATATATTGCTTAAGTATTAAAGCAATACTATACAATAATAAAACTAATAAAAGATATAGGCCTAGGTCTTACAGTAGTTTTAAAAGCTATGGCGACAACTGAAAATACCTCAGATTTAAACAAAATGATTTCAGATTTCAACAAAATTCAAGTTGCGCAAGATTCAGGATTCAACCATTTTGAATATTTTTGGTTAATAAAGAAACTGTCAAACAAAAAACAAAATTTCACTAGCCCATTATACAAAATTATAGCAAATATCAAGTGGCGTTGTTTAAATTACAAACAAAATGAACTGACACAGCAAGTGAGATGGATGGATGCTGTTCCGGAGTATATTATAATCCAATCAGGATTCATATGAGGCACCAACAGAAGGAATAAAATAAAAAAAATTAAAGCAATCTAGAAGCAAGATTCCACAAGCACAAAACAAAATGAACTCACACAAGATGTGTAATATGAGCAGCCTAAAATAGAAAAATAACAGTTTAACAGCCAATCAACAGCTATCCAATTTAGTAACAGAGGCATTTTAATCATTTTCATGGCTCCTGATTTGTATGGAATGGTTTTGATAACCTTCCAAATATGGAATGGTGATTATAATAAAAATAAGTCATAAATATTACACTTCTACTTTTAGTGATTTTATCCTAGGTTTTTTACAATGGTTTTTACTAGCAACAACATTTTAAATGGCAACAGCAGCCAAGCCAGCAGCAGCCAAGCCAGCTTCAATGGAGGCAAGGCTCAGAACGTGGAGGCACCCGTTTACACCTAAGCCTTTGAGGCAGGTAACAAGGAAGCCAACCTGTATCTGACTCCCAACCCATATGGCTTTGACTTGTTCAGTAGTCACTTGGTGTCTAGCTCTGCCCCTGCTCCCGTACCTACCCACGCACAAGCTTCCCATCAACCAACCAATCAGGATGAAAGCCTTGATTTGGAACAACTTCCTGCCATCAGCCAACCTGCCCCCCATCATCCAATCAGGCTTCAGCTTCAGCTCCCGCAGCCCAGCTTCCCAAGCAACAAATCATCACTGCCCAAATTCTTCATGGAATTGTGGCACTGAACCTGCAGGGTCTGTCCTGGGATCAAATTGCAACCCAATTGCAATTTACCCGAGCCACAATGATGCAGGAATTTAATAACTTAATGAACAAAGGAAATCTGATTGGGACAGCCAAGAAGCCAAATAAGCAGGTTGACTCCCAGATCAGCGAGGCCTACCCAATTATGCTTGACCTCCTTCAGCAGGACCCCAAGCTTCCCCTGACCCAGGTCTGGAAGCAACTTGTGCATCATGGCATTTGGATGTCTGAGCGCATGGTGCAGCTCTGGATGTATGGAAAGGTGGCGTCAATCCGGGTTCTTACAAAAATTTGCCAGCAACCAATGGGATGGTGCTGAGGATTCTCTGTATGATCAGAACATCAAATCAACCCTGGTCTGATGCTTGACAAGTCTATCAGATGACATCATGTTCATCTCCTACTATAAGCTATCAATAGCTTTTGACAATTTTGGCATGCAAGGAAGAGCTGCCACCCAAAAAGGAAGGAAGAAGGTTAAAAAGAGGACATTCATTGGTGCGTTACTGGCTGTTTTAGCCAAGGGTTTTGTCTATTATTGAACAAACCCAGATTTCACCAATAGCTACAAGTATGTCCACATTCTCAGTGGATTACTTGACTCCTGGGAGGGCTCAAATTACAAGAACTGGGGTTTCTTGAGCCACCAGATGGAGGATAGCTCCACCACCCTCAAGGCCATCCAGGGATCCGGGCACCAGGCCTCAGTCTACCCCACTGGCCACACTGACATTCATCTGGAAGATTTTGTGTTCTTCAACATTGGAGACACAGTCCAGGAGCGCCGCCCTCAGGCTTTCAACGACCTCTATCTTAGGGTCCTTGACCACAATTCTCTCTTTGGTCACCAAATGATGGCTGACTTGCTTGCCTAAATTGTATTCCATGTGAATATGGGCAACCAATCACAGAAAGACAAGTGCCTCCCACCCTGTGCCACAGCCACCTATCAACCCATCCAGCCAATGACAAACAAGGAATATAATAAGTGTTATATGGTGGCCATCACACGCAATCCTCCTACCCCTACCACCCCCACCCCCACCTGCCAGATCCACCCACTCAATCACAGACCCCTTGTACCAGCACCGGCTCTACGCCTTCCTTCCCAAACTATTCCGCCTACTAAGCATCTCTCTTCCTGTCTCCTAATAACCTACTGTCACCAAAAATTTTCTATTTATATTATCTTTATTTTGATTGTTCATTTTCTCTTTGTTTATAGTTGGTTTTATTCTTTATGTTCAGTTTATTTCTATAAAATCATATATTTACTATGCTGTATATCTAGATCCAGAACACAGAGTTTTTTGGTACCCAAACACAGCCCCTTGTGAAAATACTAACAACAATTTGGTGATCAGCTAAATTTGAATTGGAAAATTATAGTGTTAATTGTGTTTAGATAAAGCTGTTACTGATCCAAATTCAAAACCTTAATGATAAACTTTAAGCCAATCAGGAGCCAAGTGATAAAGTGATTGTTGTGACATAAAGGGTCATTCAATAATTCTTTGATACATGTGCACTAATTAATATGATTGGCTGGTTGTTTTTCCATTATGCACCATTTCTACTGTTGCAAGTTGTTGATGGACTAGTGCTAACCTAGCAGCTGATTTGGCACTAGTCCACTAATAACTTGCCACAGCAGCAATGGCGCACAATGGCAAAATACACAACCAATCATTTTATTAGTGCACATGCACCAAAGAATTATTGAATGACCCTTTATGTCACAAGAATCACTTTATCACTTGGCTCCTGATTGGCTTAAAGTATATCATTAAGGTTTTGAATTTGGATCAGTAACAACTTTATCTAAACACAATTAACCTATAATTTTCTAATTCAAATTTTGATGATCACCAAATTGTTGTTAATATTTTCACAAGGGGCTGTGTAAAGTACAAAAATAATATGGCAATTAAGGAAATAATGCTGACACAAAAAAACAATAATTTTTGAGATAAGCGTAAAACATATACACAATGGGTAAAAAATGGGATAATGTAGTAAATGGGAAAACAAACAGGAATAAAAAAGAGGCAATAGTATAAGAATAATACAGATTTAATTGGGGTGAAAGCTATAAAAACATATGGAAAGGTTAGTAAAAAAAATCAATGGGAGAATTGGAGAAGCTGCTTAAAGATCTTGACTTTGCAATTGCAGATATCAAAGAAATTGATTGCAAGGTCAAAGCCAGAGTGAAGTCTGCTGTCCTTGAAGGGGACAAAATAGACAAGGTGTCCACAAAGGCCCTAATGACCAAAATACCAGACACCCCTGAGAAGAAAATTGAGCACCTACTCAACATTCAGAAGACAGTGGTCAAGGGCCTCTAATTTAAGGTGTACAATCTTTCTGCACCATCTGTCTGGGTTGACGCCCCAAGATGTATGCACATCTCAAGCCATCAAAGCACGCCAGGAAAAAGGATACTGAATTGCCAGCACAATTGCTTGCGCCAAGAATGGCTAAGCCTGCTGAAGCCGCCAACAAGGAGGAAACACAAGAAGGTAACCTAAAAAATAAATTAATAAAAATTCAAAATTCTTACCTGTTTTTTTAGAAAACATAGACGGCAAAATCCGCCAGGTCCTGGTCCCCTTTGTCCCCACCACGTTCTATGCCAACTACACCAATCATGTGGCAAGTCAGCTGTTTATGTCTCCCCTGTCTTGCAGAAGCTGGAGGACCACATCCACAGGTCCTTTACAATAATGCAGGAGGCATTGGCTGAGCCTACACATGCCAAGGGGTGTCTGAGTGGGCAGTTACTGCCTACAAGGATGCCCAACTGGTCCACCTGGACCCAGTATCCTTCAGTTGAGCTTACTGTGTAAACTCTATTGAGCTTATTTAGGACGTCCTGGCCGCACTCCCATTCAAGAAAATACCGGAGATGGGCCAGGCCCATGTGACTGCTTGCTTCTGCTTCCCGGTGGAGCACATGCTCTCTTACCTACTGGAGAACTTTGGGCGTGTGGTGGGAAAATTGGCTGCTGCAGACGCAACAGCTGTCAATAAAACAAAAGTTCTCCTGGCCAACTTTGGGTTGGCCTGGAGCGCCAACAAGATGGGGGTCTCTCCAGCAATGGAGCTTACATTTTCCAGGACCAAGCATGAGAAAAAGATCAGCACAGTATACAACAAACTTTGCGATTTTACTGAAGCCTTTGCTGGGCAAAGGTTTAATCTTGTTGTTTACCTTGGGTATCTCTTCTACTTTGGAATGGGCGCCAGCGTGGAGGACCTGGAAGGGGTCTTTCTTGGGATTGACAAGGCCAGGCTCTCCCTGGATGGGAAGAAGCTCCCCCAGGATACAACTCAATGAACCACATTATCCAGGACGCCCTGGTCCTGTCTGGTATTTATGGGTTTGCAGCCCACCCAAAAAGCTGCTGCTTCACTCCCACCTGACCCTACTGCCTTTCACCATTAGGCAGGAGTATTGCAATTAGGGTGTATCCAGTGTCCACAGTGTGGCAGTGGAGGTTGTGCACCACCTCCATCACCAGGTGGGTACATATCAAAGAACCCATTACAGGCGCTCTTAAAACTCTCTTTTCCAATAAATATATTTACACTTTAGATTATTTTTATCATAAATAATTTTTCTAATTCTTATATCAGTAAACAATTTTTGCAAAATAAATCCTGGAGAAGGTTTTCATAAAAGCATAATAATATATGTTAATAAAATATACTTCTAATTTGTACATTTTAACATTTAATTTTTTTAATTCCATTTTTATATATATTTGATAAGAGTGATATAAATATATTTGCGTAATCCAGTATCAAGTGTTTGGGATAGCTTCAGATGCCATAATAAAATAATTTAATATAAAATAAATCCATTAAAAACCTTCATTGATGGTCCCGCTGAATGTGATTGTGGGCTTGAAGTTTCTAAATATAAAATGATAGTTAAATAATCATAAATAGTAAATTAGATAATATAAAAAAGTTGGACACACTAAGGCTTTAATTGATTGGCTGTTTGGCTAGGCACGCGGGGATGAACAAATCAGCATGGCAATAGAATTTGGCCACGGTCTCAGCTGAGAGGGTGTGGATCCAGGCCTGCAGCAAATTAAAGAGGTCCTTGGTCCCAGTTGGGGTCCCTTGCTTGACGACTTGCTTGAGCCACCCAAAAACTACCTTGATGGGGTTTATGAAGGGCAAATAGGCAGGGAGGAAGAGAAGGTGCAAATTTTCTGTGGCCAATTGCTGGGGGCCCACTGCAATGCTGGTGTCAATTGATGGAAATTCAGCAAGAATATCTGCCACCTTGTGGAGACTAAAGTTGTACAGTACTATTACATTGGTGAAGCCCGAGCTCATGCGCCTCAGGTGCTCCTGGACCAATTGGAGAAAAGATAAGAAGGTCTGGCTATTGTGAGATCCCAATATCATTTGATACAGCTCAATCTCCTTTGGACCAAGGAGAGCCACCATTGAATAGGCTGTGGCGCGGACTGCAGCACACCAAGATACCTGTCATTGGAGCTTTTTGGGACATACCCATATGCATTACACATAGACAAGGTGAATGCTGGTTTGTCAATATAGTAAAATTTGACTGTTCCCTTGTTTTTGAGGGCAGTGTAGGCCTCAGCGTATTTTTTCTGGGTATTAACATTGGTTGGGCTATTTTGATTGTCCAGAGATACCCCAAGCTCTTTTCATGAAAAGCGCACTCCCTTCACCAGATGTTAGTAAAAGGAAGTTGAGGCCTCAACCCCAAAAGTAGATTTGACCATGGCCTGTATATTTGCCAGTTCAAGATGGAAGTCCTGGGTTATCCACTGGTGGATTACCCATTTGTGCTCCTTGGTGAGCATGGTAGAAACACAAAAGAATTTCTCCACGGCAAGGACTCAGCCAGTATTGATGAATCTGTTGAATATCTTGCTGGCCTACTTGGGATCCACTCCAACAAGGGTTGAAGCCAGCTTGTAGTCACCAGATTCCTGCATGAGCTGTAGAAGAATACTGCACTTTATATCAGGAATTCACTTCTGAGCGGGCTTTGTGGGTTCAGACAAGCCAAGATTTTGATTGGTGACAGGCTTGAAAGGCATGGGTACCTTGTTGTAAAAGGCTGTAATATTTTTTAACACCAGCTGTCCCTCCTCAGTTCTGTAAAAATCAGACTTTTGTCCTCTTCCTGGTTACTATCACTTACATAAGGCTCATAGCTAGTGTCAAGCACAGGCTTAACTTTCTCCAGCATGGCTGACGGGACCAACTCTTGGCGGTACACAGCGTCAAACACATACAAAGTAAGTTATACCTCCTTGTTTCTAACCGTTTTGGTAGTGGTGACCTTGGGGGGCTTCTGGGTCAGCTTGGGGACCCAAGGGTTGATGCTCCGCACCCTAGCAGCTTGTTCTCCTTGAACCTGCTGTGTCAGTGCAGTATCACTATTGAACTCTCCTCTCCCATCTCCTTCCTGAGTAGGCACTTTGGTTGCACTAACTCTGTTCTTTGACCCACAGGGGCAACTGCAACTGTGGCACACAACAGGTGCATTGTCACTGTTGCAGATCCTGAATGGATTAGACAATAAGACGTCTACTTAGGAATTGAGTGACATAACAATTGTGCAATTGCTTTATCTCAACATGGTTTTAGCAGGGTTAATTACGTTAAAAAATCCTTAAAAACCGGTGTTCAAAGCGCCTTTTGAATGTGCATCAGGTGTGGGCTTTACTTCCAAGGTTATAAATAGGACAATGTAAATATTGCAACTTGCCTCTGTTAGCCAAGGCGCGTAAAATCAGTTGTTTTCTCATGTGGCTCTTTCTACTGTGCCTTTACATTCTCCTCCTTTTAGAAAGTCCTTCTGTCTGTGCCTCCTTTCCCCTGGTAGAAATTCCCCCACCTCTTACTATATAACTGCAGCACTATCTAAATAAATACCAGTTTTGTCATTATATCCTTATATTCTTCTGTCCTACCAAAGGCTGTCACTATATCAACTACAGGTATAGTATTAAAAGTTAGGATCCTGACCAACTAATTGTAGAAAATTAGCACCCTATACTGCTATAAATACAAAATTGGTTCTCATGTCTTACTACACCAACAGCCCCCACCCCCACGGTTCTGTCAATGAGGAGGAAGGAATGCCCCTGGCTGAGTCTTCTGCCACTGCTTTCCCCTACCACCAGGCACCAGCCTTCACTGCTGCCAATGCCCATGCTGGGTAAAGAGCAGGCGCTCCTTATGTTTTGCCCACCCTCAGTCACTTCATGCCCAAACACCAATGTCCCAAGCCATTGTTTTTGGTCAACCTGCTCTTACAAGCTTCTGCCCCCTTGAAAATGGATGCCAATTCTTCCCACTTCAGTGACACCATCTGTAATGTCATCCACACCATGGACTCTGGTGCTGCTGATAATGGTGCTTGCTCCAAACATCTGGCTATTCAGCAACCTTCTGCTGAAAACTCCTTGGGCCGCTTCCATAATCTCTCCCAGGTCAACCCTGACCAGGGAATACTGGTATCCAACCAACAAATGTTTCTTCAGGTTTTTTACTCTGAGCTTGGCAACACTTTTACCACCATTAATCAGCACCTTGCTGAAGTTGCCAACACCCAGAATACCATGCTTCACTGGGTTGACACCATCAAGAGAGGGATAGCCAAGCTGGTTCCAATGCATGTAATCCAGACCCTCACCCATCAGGGTGTAGATGCCAATTGGATTAGTGTGGTGACAAACCACATGCTTGAGACTGGCCCCATGGTTCAAAGCCTGGTTCATGAGGTGGAAGTCTTGGGCCGTTGCCTTGCCACCAGTCCTTATTCAACCCCACGCCTACCAATATGGACAACTCCCCTTCCAGTCACCTTCTTGGCTGTGAAGTCCTTGAGCTCTTTCATAGCTACAAGAAGATGCAGGCAGAACTGGTCCAACAAAGCGCCAATCTTGCCTTTCTGTTTGATGGCTACCACACTGTGTCAGAGCTTAAGGATTGTCTCAAACTTTGACAATCTCATGATAGAGCTGATAGCCAGACCTAAGCCAGGAAGGACAAGGAGGTGATAGCCTTGCTTCAAGCTGAGCTTGCCACTTATGAGAAGCACATTACCTCTCTGGAAGGCAACTGTGGTAAGTTCAACTCCCTGGTGATTTACTCCCTGGTACTTGACAAAGTGTTGAGTACCAGGGAGTTGAGTGCTGCATATGTGAATCTATTAGTATTTTTGGCTTAATCAATTTTAAGCTAATTTTTACTAGTAATTTAGGGGTTCAAAACCAAAAACCAAGGTTAAATTTACTCTAAATCAACTCTGTTTAATAAATTGGTTAGCTAAAATACCAATTTAAGGGGCAATTTATAAGTTAATTTACTAATAGAAATGAAAAAACCTGTGTTTGACACTCTAAACCAAAAAGTGAACAGGTTGTCACTTTTTAAGCCAAATTTTAATTTTATTAATAAAATACATATACGCTTATATAAAATTTATTATTTACTATTATATTTTTATTATTAGTGTCCATAGTTGTTGATTAGGCTCCCAAGCACCACTATACTGGATTTAGTGGCATAGACATTAATCAAATACCCCACTTGTTTTACATTATGTCATTTCTGGGTTTGTGGATTAAGTGGTGCCACATAAATTAAGCCTAATTTATTAAGAGATTTCATATGTAATTTATAAAAACTAAAACTTGACACCTTCTTTGTTTGACTCTATCCACTTGACACCCAATTGGTTTTGGATTTAACTAATCAAAGGCTTGGAAATAAGGCTAAATTAATATGTGACGCACTATGAGCGCCACTTGACACTCACCCACTTGACACTCACCCACTTGACACTTTAACTTGGGGATTAGTACAGAGAGCTTCTTAACGTTTTAACCAGCACTATGGTAAATAATTCACTCCAAGCTCCTCACAGCATATCCTAATCACTAATAAACACATTTCCACTCATTTACTTTTTTAACTTATGTTGTATTTTTTAATTTTTGAGCATATGATACTGCCTTGCTTTTGGGTTAACTTTTGAACCTGTTTTAAATTTAAGCAAGTTATATATATAAAAAACATAGTAAATTTGATATTTCTGCTTGACTCCAGCATACTTGACAGTGAGAATTCAGCTTTTCTTGGCTGATTTACAGTGCCAAACTCAACACTTTACTATGTTTTGAATTTTCAACTCTCAATAAAAAAATTCCACATAAATTTTTTTATTTTTTTGCAATTATAATCTACTACTTTTTCTGCTGCTCTCCATATGATTTTCATATATTTTTTTGATTTTCAATTAAACTTTTACATTGATTTAACACTAAGATGTTATGCTGAACCTAACATCTTTGATGCTTCATCATAAATTCACTTATTTTCTATGTTTTAACCTTTAAATCTATACTTTGAGTTTCTATTTTGCTTCTATTTACTTTTTTATGTTTTTTTTCTTGATAAATAAAACTTTATTTGCATACTTTTCATTTAACTTTTACTTTGTTTTACCTCTGTGTTTCATATCTTTCATACTTCTATCATTTAAAATGCTAAACTTTTCTTTAGACAAAATAAAACAAGAGCAGCCAACATCCCAAGCACCAAGCCTCCAAGGGCTCTAAAGAAACTGCCTCTACTCCCAAGCGTGCCAAGAAGCCTGAAAAGACAAAATCTCCAACCCCATCTCCTCCCACTCCATCTCCTCCTACTCCTCCTCCCCTCCACCCTCATCTTCCACATCCCCTTCACCTTCCCCCAAAAATTCCTCCCCCAATAAATCTGATGGTGATCTTACAGACCACTCCTTTTACCACTCAGAGGCTGACTCCAAGCCCACCAAGGAGCAGCATACCAAGAAAGTAAAGACTGCCAAGGAGCCCACCTCTTCTTCTGTTAAGAAAAAGGAGGCATCCAAGCAGGCCTCAAAGAACCCTTCCCCTCCCCCTCCCCCTCCTGATGGCTCTTCCCCCCTCCCTCATCTGATCCCCAAGATGAGCCAGAGGAGTACTCCAAGAAGTTCAAAGCTTCTGGTCATGTGGCTTGGGATCCACTGGCCATTCATAATATCTGTAATGTGGTTGGAGAGTTTAAAGTCCCCAAGCGCTTCCCCTGTTACTTCCCAATCATGTCCATAAAGGGCGGCCCTGGCTATGTTGCTGAAAATTACATTTTTAATTGCAACAATCAAAAGCGCCAAACCAAAAGCAAGTACTTTGTCTGTGAGGATAAGACTTGCGGGCCCTGGCTAAACACTAAGGGCTGGGAGCAAGTAACAGTGGAGAAGGGGGAGCACACTTGTGAGCCCCCCAATAATCTAATCACTTGGATGTTAAAATGGTACCTTGTTCAAGTAATACCCACCTCCTCTCACCTCTGGGCTTCTGATCTGGCCATAAAGGCTTTGCAACATCTCAAACCCAACAATCTCAAGTTGGTGCCAACTCAAGAGCAGTTGGTTAAGTTCATAAGCAATAAGCGCATTGCTGCCAATCCCCCTCCCCCAAGGCTTCAGACGTTCTCTCTGAGCTTGCGCTCACTCATGAGCTTAAGCAGCTTCCAAGTGGGGAGCGCTTCCTGCTCCATGACAACAGGCCTGCCGCCAAGGACCGCATAATCTGCTACTCAACTCAGCAGAACCTGATGGAGTTGAAAAGGGCTTCAACCTGGCTAGTTGATGGTTCCTTTGCCACTTGCCCCTGGATGTTCAAGCAGCTCTGGATAGTCCATGCCCAGATTGACATCTGGGTGATTCCACTTGCATTCTTTCTTCTTCCTGGGGCCACTGCACCCACTTACACACGTGCGTTCACAATCCTCTGCCAAGAAATTGCCCTCCTTCCTCCTGCCAAAAATGATGAACCCAAGAAGACTCCCCCCATACCACGCCAACCCACCTGCCTCTGACAAGGACCAGGCCACCCTGGACTTGGAGGAAAAGGCAAGGCTAAGAGCTCTTGGGCCTCAAATGTGCATTATGGACTTTGAGCCTGCTCAGTTTAATGCATTTGAGCAGCTGTTCAGCAAGGAGGTTCAGGGGTGCCACTTCTACTACCTCCAATCAGTTGCTTGGAATGTGCAGGCCCATGCCAAGCTTAGTAGGTTGAGCCAGAGGGACACTTCAGACACCTGCAAATTTGTGCCTGCACAATTTAGTTCCTTGGCTTTTTTAAAGCCAGAGCACACTGTGCAGGGGCTTGATGTTCTCTCAAAGGATCCTTACATAGTAAAGCACTCAGAGTTCAAGCCTTTCCTCAAGTACTTTGAGCCCCAGTGGATTGGGAAGGTTGTCATGCAGAGGCAAGGCAAGGCCCGCGCCAAGGCCAGTTGAAATGTTTACCAGGCAGCAGTGAATGGTGAGCTCAAGACCACCTTGGCGCTAGAGGCTTATCACAAACACCTCAAGGCCAACTTTGGGCTCCACCCAAAATTCAATAAGTTTTTCTCCTTCCTACAGCACAAGCAGGAGAAAACTATCTCCAAGCTATATGACTTGGCAAACCACGCCCCCCTCACCAAGCCCACAACCCGCTCCACCCTATTCACCAAGGCCATCCAGGGTGTGGCCAAGCGCAAGTACAAGGCCTCTGAGCTTAAGCAGCAGCTTGATCTTATTGCCACTGCCCTTCTGGAAGGGGCTAAAATGAAACAGGGAAAGAATGATGAGGAATAAACTTGCTTGCTTGCTCAGTTATATGATTTTTACTTTTAACTTTAATTTTTACTTATTAGCTTTGATCATTTAGTTTTTAGTTTTAATTTTTAAGTTTTAATTTTTAAGTTTTTTAATTTAATTAGATAGCAGTGATTGTTCTATGTATGCATGGTAAGTTTGAGATGAATATTTATAGTTGAAAGTAAGTAAAATATCTTAATTCTTGTTAATTTCCAAATAAAACATATGATATTCACAGTTGTGCTTGTATGAACTATATCAAATAAATATTAATATTTCTTCATATTTTGCATAACTTTATTTGTTGCGTTTTTGTTTTTTTTGGTTCATTGGAATTTTAATTTTTATAGGAATAAAAAATATTTTTATAATGAAGAGTGTAAATTACATAGTAAAATGAGAAATAATTGCTTATTTCTTCTTATTATTATTAATTAGGGTACTGTTTTATTGCATTTTTGAGCTCTCTGGGGTCACTTTATATATCTTAGCTGTAAGGCTTAATTTTTTATATTAAACGTTTTTGGTACATCAAGATCTGTTAATTAAAAAAGTGTTGATTTCCAGTTGTCAATCAGGGCAAAAGCTGAATTCTCACTTGACTATAGTGTCAACTACCAGGGAGTCAAGTTTAAGGGATTCAATCACCAGGGAGTTGAACTTACCCCAGTTGCCCTCTGGAAGACAACTTGGATATCATCTGTCAAGAGAACAAGGTCTATCAAGATGAGCTAGACAAGCAGCAACTTCTCCTGGACGCCTTCCAGAGCCAATTGAATAGGATGGACAGTAAGATTATGGCTGTCAACTTACAGGCTATGTCCCTCAACACCAAGAGTCACCACAGTCAAAGAAGGTCTTCCAGCCCCAAGCTCTATCATAGCTACAAAAGCAATGATGTCCACACTTGGTTAGCTCCCAACGCTGTACAAGTATTGGAGCCAGTGTTGGAAATTAAGGATGACGTCTTGGCCACTCCTGAAGCTTCTGGGGCTGCCCAGGACAAAGAAGGTGAATGTGAAGCGCAATGAGAGGAAAATCACCAATGCACCTCTGAGGCTAGGTTTGCTGCCTCTACCCTCAGCTGTTCCTGTCTCACCTGCTCCCCAGTGAGGATCACACCTGCCCCCTCCTCCAACATGGCTCAAACAACTTCAAGCCCGTCAACCTACCCAAGTTTGACTGCAAGAGTAATGTGGCCATGTTCTTACGCCTATACCATAACTCTATGTATGGCGCTGATAATGCCATGAGAGACTCTACAATCATCAACTGCCTGGATGCTGAGACTCAAACTATCATCTTGCTGTGTCTTCCTGAGAATGGCTGGACTTTTGCCAACGTTTCCAGAGCCCTGAAGGAAGAATTTGGTAGCCAAGAAGCCCTTCTTGGTCACAAGATGGACTTTGCTGATACCAAGCTAAAGGTGGGGGAAACTCTAGAAGACTTCACTTCTAGGCTCTACCTTGAGGCTCAAACCCTGTTGTCTATGAGTACTGTGCAGTTTATTGATGTGCAGTCAGCACTCCTCAATGTGTTACGTGTCAACCAGGAACTAACTCTGGCTCTTAAGTTGGGTATATACAATGCCCACACTGTGCCAGATCTGATTTGCCTCCTACGCACCTACAAGGAGAAGTTTTAAATCCTCTCCCTGAAGGCTGCTCCCACCAGCAAGTTGATTATAGACCCTGTGTGGCTGTGGAGATGCCCAAGCCTTCTGACAAGGTTGGGGCTGCTCCAACCAACAACACTCCTTGTACTTGCTTCAAATGTGGTATGGCTGGCTACTTCTCTTGGGAATGTAAAACCCCGCCAAAAGGTCCACCATGTAGGCATGGAGGACGCCAAGGAGAACTACACCAAGGACGCTGATATTGAGGAGGACAATGAGGACCAGTAAAAAAACTACTAAGCAGCCAGTACAAGGAGAAATTCTTGGCTGCCTTTGTAATTTTGACACCCTCATCTCCCCCCATACTACTGCCCCCCAACAAACCTGCTCAGAGGCCTACTGCTTTACCATCCTCTGAGTTAAGCCCTAAGGATGAACCCTCTCTGATTGACTTTGACTCCTGACCAATACATGAGGATGCTGAATCTGAAGGAGCTCAAGAGGACCTCCTACATTGATTCCTCACCGTTAACACTTGAGCCCATTGAACTATAATTTTCCCTGAGGTGGTCATCCCCCAAATAGCTCAGAGAACAGTATCCTTACCTTATGCCAAACAACTGGCTCAAACAGGTATTGAAGTCACCCATGATAAGGATAGCACTGAACAACTGACCAAGCTGCTCTGTACATTAAACGTCTTGGCACTTATAGAATCCCTCAAGGAAGTAAGCCCAGCTGTAGATGCTTCCATGGCTACCTTCCTGTAGAAATTCAAGGGGCTGAGCGTACACCAGGTCTCCAAGATTGTGAAGATAAGAGAGGACTGCCAGGATTGTACCTATATCAACCTGGTAGTGAACAAAACCCACGTCCAAGCCATACTGGATACTGGTGCTCCTGGGAACATTATATCCTTGCAGCTGGTCAAGAAGCTAAAGCTGGCACCAGAATTAGCCTATAATGAAGAGTTTGGTACAGCTGGGCCACAGACCACTAGAGCAAAAGGAGCCTATTCTTCCCTCCTTATTTGCTTTGGGGAAGCTAATGGTCACTGCTCCTGCTATAGTTCTGGAAAACAACAGCTATGGAATTTTTATTGGGAATAGCTTCATGGTTTAGTATGACACTGTGATCAACCATGGAGACCATATTTTTGGGATTTTGGGCCACTCCATACCCATGTTTTATCATGGCAACCGCCCTTCTGACCTGCCCTTACGCAGTCTGCACTAAATCAACCTGGAGTACATAGATGGAGAACTGCCAGTTGCCTATATGCTGCGTAGTAAGAAGGCTAAGGTGCTACCTCTCTTGGTTGGGGAAGCCAAGGGAATCCTAGTCTACGCCTCCTGTAATGTGACTATTCCACCTAGCTCTCAGGTGATCCATAATACAGGCCTCTTGCTGGCTCTACTGGCTGGCACTCATGGAGAAATCTTTGGCATCCCTAATGCCTCCAGACTAGAACCATGGGTTGCACCAGGCATCCTCACGCCAAGCAAGAAGGAATTGCTCATACTCTTGGCCAACATGAGTCATTAAGCAATGGCTGTCTCCAAACACCAACTTCTGGCGTATATACGACTATAAGAGCATGACAACCTGCAGGAGACCACCCCCTTTGTGGACTTCTCTGAGCTGGGTCTACCCTGCAAAAAACCACTGATACTATTGGTCATAAGTTGTGACTCTCTGTCTGGCCTCTCTGAAGAGCAAAAGGTTTAAGCCATGGATCTCTTTGCTCAGTATAAGGATGTGTTTGCCAAAGATGATTATGACCTGGGCAAGGTTGAAAATGTTGCCCACCATGTTGACACCCAAAGCAGTCCACCTATCTGCTCCAGACCTATATGGCATAGTCAAGCCAATCATGCTTTAGCCAACAAGGAGCTTCAGAAACTATTGGGGTCTGGCTTACTGGTCCCCAGTAAAAGACCTTGGGCTTCCCCTCTCCTGATTGTCAAAAATAAGGATGGCATCAACCAAGTGGTGATTGACTACTGCCGTCTGAATGCTGTTACCAAGAAGGATTCATATACTCTCCCTCACATTGATAATACCTTGAACTACCTGAGTGGCGCCAAGCTCTTCAGTGCCATCAATCTTATCAGTGGGTACTGGCAGATTGCTCTACCCTCTGCTGAACAAGAGAAATGTGCAATTATCACTGATTGAGGGCTATTCCAACCCACAAGAATGCCCCAAGGTCTGTCTAATGCCCCAGCTACCTTCCAGCAGGCTATGGATGTGGTGATGGGTGACCTCAAACTCACCAGAGTCCTGGTCTATCTGTACTACATTAATGTGTTCTCCTGAATCTTTAATGATCACCTGCAGCACTTGGAGGAAGTCTTCTAGAGGTTACTTGCAGCTAATCTCAAGCTCAAGCCGCGCAAGTGCAACTTCTTTAAGGAGCACCTTGAGTTCTTGGGGTTCATCATTAGTCAAGATGGACTCCGCCCTGTACCTCTGAAGGTGGAAGCCATTGAGAAGATGCAGGTGCCTGTAAGCAAGAGGATATCC
Organism: Entomophthora muscae; assembly: GCA_014839935.2. Lineage (NCBI taxonomy): Eukaryota > Fungi > Entomophthoromycota > Entomophthoromycetes > Entomophthorales > Entomophthoraceae > Entomophthora > Entomophthora muscae. The sequence goes on from QTSX02007184.1 coordinate 16,769, forward strand.
AGGTCTTACTGGAGTTGTTTGGCTATTATTGCTGTTTTATCCCCAACTTTGCATCTCTGAGTGACCCCCTCTTTCAGCTTTTCTGGGCTGATAAGGAATTCTTTTGGAGTCCAGTGTGCCAATCTGCCTTCAATGCTCTCAAGGAAGCACTGACTGCAGCCCCTGTACTAGCCTACCCTGACTTTGCCAAGCCATTTGTGGTTCATACAGATGCTAGCCTGACTACAACTGGGGGTGTCCTCTTCCAACTGGACTCTGAAGGACTCAAACACCCTGTTGGCTACTGCTTGTGTACGCTTAATGTTCACAAGAGGAACTACACTGTTACTGAATGTGAGTGTCTGGCTGTGATATACTCCAACCAACAGTTCAGGGTGTATCTCCATGGGGTACATTTTATGGTTGTAACAGACCATGCCTCCCTGCAATAGCTGAAGACCCTCAAGGAACCTGAAAGGCGTCTGGCACAATGGGCCATTAAAATCTAGGCCTACAACTACAAAAACATTCATCAAGCCCAAGCAGTCCACCAGAATGCTGACTGTCTCTCCTGTCTTCCTACTGTTGCCTTAGTATCCCCCATGACTGACATTCTCTATGAAAAGCTTATGGAGGATCCTTCTTTGTGGGGGGAGGAGCCAGTAGAGATATAGAGGGCTCTCAAGAAGTTAGCTGTCAAAATCAAGGTCTCTAAGGGACAACTCCTGAAGCTTTGTGGAGACTCTTGGCTACCTTACATACGCCCATCCCTACTCATGGACTCAGTGGTGGCCGCTCACAAGACTACTGGTCATGGTGGTATACAGAAAACATTAGCCCTGCTACAGCAGCACTGCTTCTGGGAAGGAATGCACACTGATGTAGTAGATACACTAGCCACCTGTCATGACTGAAACATTGAGAGACCTAAAGTTTCCAAGTTCTAACACAGACTTGTACGCCCTGGGTTTACCTTCCAAACAGTAGCCATTGACATAGTGGGCCCCTTGCCGGTTACCAACAGTTGCAACAAGTTCATCATTGTGGCTGTTGATCATCTGACTAAATGGGTAGAGGCCAAGGCAATTCCCAACCAATCTGCACTGGTGACAGCCACATTCATTCTGGAGAATATCATATACAAACATGGTTGCCCCCAGATTCTGCTGACAAAAAATGGTACCAATTTCACCTGTCATATCATCCCCTGCCTCAACCAACTGATGGGAATCTGTGGGACACTATCCACCTCTTATCACCCACATACAAATGGCATGGTAGAGCGCACTAATGGGAGCCTGGTTCAGATTCTCCAGAAGCTCAGTCATCAACATGAGACTGAATGTGATACCTTCCTGCCTGCGGTCACCTTTGCATATAACATTGGGTACCATTGTGCCACTGGCAAGCCACCCTTCCAACTTCTCTATGGCTGGCAACCAGGACTGCCCCCTGTGGGCTTCCTGATCACCAGTCCCCAAAATGTGCCCTGGGTCATAGCCAAGGACTGGCTTGGAGGAGTTGTCATTTCCAATTAGTGGTAGGTGGCTTGCTAGAAGTTTATACTTAGCCTGTATGACTGCAAACTCTTCCAGTACTTTTCCAATTACAGGACAGGCATCCCCACCATGCACCTGTACTTCAGCGGGCGCTAACCCCTCTGTGGGCCTGTACCAGTCCTTTAACAACCTAGTAAACTCATTTTCTATAAACTTCATTCCCCTATCCGTCATCTCAAGATGCCTAGTTAATCTCTCCTACTCCTCCTGGGAAGACTTACTATTGCCAAATCTTCTATAACTTTGACAATAGGTATCTTCCTCCCCTTGACTACGGTAAAAGATATGGGGTAGCTCACTCATAGGGGTTGTATTTCAAATTACTGGAAAATTTGAGCAGGGGTTTTAATAGGCTTTTATTAACAGTCAGAAGGAAGATCCTCCTAGAAACCTTCTGATATAACGCCTGGGTATGGTAAACAATATGGTTTTGCCAATACTTGGAGTCCTCCAACAATCTCTTGGAATCCTTGTACTTGGTCTTGAGCTCCTGCGCTTCAGTCTTGGGTTCCTGCACCTTTATCTTGGGCTCTTGCATTCTGTTCCAGCTCTGGCTCCTTATACTTAGCTCTGGCTGCTTTATCTTGGGCTTCTGCACCTTTAGCTTGGTCTTTAGCTCCTTCTGTAGTCCTTGTGGCCTTTGTAATCCACTTGATCCAGTCCCTGAAGAGTCTCAGATAGCTCCCCCTTTTATAGCTCCTTGTTTCAGACCAAATTCTCTCTCAGAGCTCCAGAATATCAAAGCTTAAACTACCCAGTTTTTCTCTCTATATAATATATTAAATCTTTTAACTTACTTCAGCCAATGAAGCCATGGATTTTCTGCTTCATTTTCTTGTTTTTAGGCTTTAACTCTTCAGTTAAAGCCTTCAAAACACTGATCAAATAAACTTCAACTTATAGCCAATCAGACGCCTCAATTCAACAGTTTTGCCAAAAAGTTTGCCCAAGTGAATTTCTCTTGACTATGGTTCAAACCCAAAGCTGTCTTGCTCCAGATAAATAACTGCTCTGCGTTTTGAACGGTTTTGCTGTAATTCCCTTCATGTTTCTCCACAAATTTCAAGTGCTTTCACCTATGTTTTACATAAGGGAATTTCAAACCCTCAATTTTTCAATGTTTCTCCAAGTTTCCCCGTATTTTCTTCAACATTTTGTCATTTTGAACTCGCTCTTTGTTTGCCTTTTGCCTCTCTTAGTTGTTCTTAGTGAAATTTGCTTATTTGCCTTCAAAGTTTCTCTGTTCTGTTTCTGGCCTCTTTCCAGCTTCTTCCACTCAATTGAATATTTAATAAAATACAGTTTAAATACTGTAAGTTATTTCTTTTCCTCTCTCTTTATAAAATCATATGATAATTAATATAATCTTCATATCATATTATTGGCAGCATTAAATGATTATTTCCCTGCTTCTTTCTTATAATTTCCTTTCTTAAGAATCCAAAACCAGCATTCTAGCTCCTGTTTTTAGTCCAGCTAGTCCTTCCAAGCCATCTTCAAGTTCCTCAGCTATTACTACACCATCATCTTCTGGTCCTTCAGCTAGTTTTTCAACAACATCTTCTAGTCCTTCAGCTGTTCCTGCATCATGATCAGCTACTCCTACATCATGATCCTTTAGTCCTTTGGCCATTCCTCAACAAGAACCAACTTGTTTCCAAAATTCAACATGCACCAACAGTCCCTCAACTAGTCTTCACTGTGATCATACAGTCCTTCTTACTAGTCTTTGCTGCTAATCTCATACTATGAACCACCTCTGTCCTAAATCTCAGTCCCTGTTACCAAAACCTGTAGACCCAAACATGAGTCTACATTGTTATTGGCGTTTGACTGGGCCCTCACAAGTGGCAACCACTTAGGCCATCCAACCATAGATCAATAAATTCTATGCAGTTGTCTTTACTCACCCAGGTGATTAAGTCTGAGCTTTCAGTTGCAAAGTAATTAGCTTTACTTCCCAGAGGCCTGATCACATCAAGTTCTGCAGCTGCTTCCCCAATCAGCCACCTTGGTGACACCCCTGAGCAAATCTATGCCCTCCAATGCTTACTTTGGGATCTCCCCAAAGCTCCTGTAGGGACATAGACAAGGACACCCTACTAGTCCGTTAGTTAGGGTGCTTGCTCACAGACCTCCTGTAAGAGTACAGTAGTTTTAAAAAGCTATGGCAACAATCAAAAATACTTCAGATTTAAACAAAATGATTTCAGATTTAAGCAAAATCCAACTTTCAGGTAAAAATATACACTCTGTTAACAGGGTTTATTGGCGTTAATGGGCAAAATGGGTCAACACAGCAATGAAGGGCTCACGCGCAAAGCAAAACTATTCAAAATACATTCCAAAATACATTGATTCACAAACAAAATAGTGTGAGTTGACTTTTGGTGTACATATGTTTACTATGTGAATTGGTGACAAAATACACCCAAGCAAGGTGAGTCAAAACTCAAACCAAAAACAAAACACAATAGCAACTCACTATGTAAACAAAATCACTCAAATGTTGTGTGCAATAGATTGTAATCAAGAATGATACCAAGGTATCTAAAATAAGACACAATATCTGAAACATAAATTTTAAAAAAATTGTGTTGGGTGTTTAAATTTGACAGTAAATTCTAGGAAAATGGGTGGATTTTTTGGGTATTCTAAAATGGGCGTTGTAAAACCAAAAACAACTAATTAAGAAATAAAAAATCTATAATTGGGATATTGGGTGGGAAAAACTCTAATTAAATATCCATATTCAGATAAAAGCAAAAAATAAAATTAGGGAGTAACTTAATTGAAATTTATTTAATATTTTATTAAATTATAAAATGGAAGGAACACAACACCAGAGTACCAATGCACCTGTTGTGCAGCGCGGTTGCAGTTGCTCCTGCGGGTCAAAGAATAGAGTTGGTGCAACCCAAGTGCCTACTCAAGGAGGAGAAGGTAGAGGAGAGTTCCATAGTGACGCTGCACTGACACAGCCGTTTCAAGGAGCACAAGCTGCTAGGGTGCAGAGCATCAACCCTTGGGTCCCCAATCTGACCCAGAAGCCCACCAAGGTTATCACAACCAAAACAGTCAGGAACAAAGAGATTGAACTTACCTCCTATGTGTTTGACCTTGTGTACCGGCAAGAGTCAGTCCCGTCAGCCATGCTGGAGAAGGTGAAGCCTGTACTTGATACTAGCTACAAGCCCTACGTCAGTGATGGCAATCAGGAAGAGGACAAGGAGCCTGAGTTCTTCAGAACTAATGAGGGACAACTGATGTTAAAAAATGTTGCAGCCTTCTATACCAAGGTACTATGCCCTGTGTTGTGCCCAATGCCAGCAAGTCAATCCCCATTGCTAAAAAGCCCGCTCAGAAGCACATCCCCAACATTAAACACATCATTCTTCTTAAGCTAATGCGTGAATTGGGCAATTACAAGGTGGCTGCGGCCCTTGTTGGAGTGGATCCCAAGTACGCCTCCAAGACCTTCAACAAGTTCATAAATATGGGTCAAGTCCTTGTTGCGGAGAAATCCATGTGTGTTTCCACCATGCTCACCAAGGAGCACAAAAAGCAATCCACCAGCGGATCACCTGGGACTGCCATCTTGAACTGAAAAATATACAGGCCATGGTCAAGTCCACTTTTGGGGTTGAGGCTTACATTTCCTTTTACTACCATCTTCTGAAGAAGATGCACTTTTCCTGGAAAAAGCTCAGGGTATCTCTGTACAATTGGAATAGCCCAACCAACATTGAGACCCAGAAAAACTACGCAGAGTTGTACACTTCCCTCAAAGCCAAGGGGACAGTCAAATTTTACTATATTGGCAAATTGGCATTTGCCTCGTCTATGTGCAATGCATATGGCTATGTCCCCAAAGGCTCAAATGATGGGATGGCTTGGCGTGCTGCAGTCCGCGCCACAGCCTATTCAATGGTGGCTCTCCTCGGTCTAAAGGGGGTTGAGCTATACCAAATGATTCTGGGATCTCACAATAGCCGGACCTTCCTATCATTTCTCCAATTGATCCAGGAGCACCTGAGGTGCACAAGCCCTGGCTTCATCAATGTCATTGTGTTGGACAATGTTGGTCTCCACAAAGTGGCTGAAATTCTCAAGGAATTCCCAATGATTGACACCAGCATTGCTTTTGGCCTCCAGCAATTGGCCACAGCAAATTTTTGCCTTCTCTTCCTCCCAGCCTATTTCCCTTCCTAAATCCCATTGAGGAAGTCTTTGGGTGGCTCAAGCAAGTTGTCAAGCAAGAAACCCAACTGGGACCAAAGACCTGTTTAATTTGCTACAGGCTGGAATCCACACCCTCCCAGCTTAGACTGTGGCCAAATTCTATGGCCACACTATTTGTTCATCCTTGCTTGCCTTGCCAAACAGCCAATCAATTAAAGGCTTAGCTTGTCTGACTTTTTTAGATTCTCTAATTTACTATTCAAGATTTATTAATTATCATTTTATATTTAGATGTTTCAAATCCTGCAATCACATTCAGCAGGACAATCAATGAAGGTTAGTAATTTATTTATAATCATTTTTTATTATGTCATCTAAGGGTATACCAAACGCTTGATGCTGGATTACACAGACACATTAATATCACTTTGGAGAATAAATATAAAAATAGTTTTAAAAAAATTAAACGTAAAATGTACAAGTTAGAATTTATTTTATTAACGTATAATTTTATGCTTTTATGAAAACTGTTTCTGCAATATTTTTGCAAAACTGGTTTGCTGATATAAGAATTAGAAAAATTATTTATAATAAAAATAATATGAATTGTAATGAAATTTACTGGAAGAGAGAATTTATTAAGAGCGCCTGTAGTGAGTTCTTCTGTATGTACCCACCCCGCAATGGAGGTGGCGCACAACCTCCATTGCCACACTGTGGACGGTGGATACACCCTGGTTAAAATACTCCCAGCTGCTGGTGAAAGGGAGTAGGGCCAGGTGCAAATGAAGGAGGAGCTTCTCTGGCAGGGCTTCAAACCTGTAGATACCGGCAAGATCCAGGCCGTCCTGGATGACGCAATCCACCTAGTCATACCCAGGGGAACCTTCTTCCTGTCCAGGGAGAGCCTGGCCTTGTCAATTCCTATGAGGACCCCATCAAGATCCTCCACGCTGGCGCCCATTCCAAAGTAGAAGAGATACCCAAGGTAAACCACCAGATGAAGCCTTTGCCCAGCAAAGGCTTCTGTAAACTCAGATAATTTATTGAAAACTGCTCTGATCTTTTTTTCATGATTGGTCTTTGCAAAAGCCAGCTCCATGGCTGTAGGGACTCCTGTCTCATTGGCACTCCAGGCCAACCCAAAGTTGGCAAGGATGAATTTTGTCTTCTTGACGGCTGTTGTGTCTGCAACAGCCAATTTTCCCACCACGCGCCCAAAGTTGTCCAGCAGGTAAGAAATTGTGTGCTCCAAGGGATAGAAAAAGCAAGCAGACGCATGGGCCCGGCCCATCTCTGATACATTCTTGAATGGGAGCTTCTCCAGGACGTCCCAAACAAGCTCATTGGAGTTTACACAGTAAACTCCACTGAGGGATACTGGGACAATGCATACCAATTGGGCATCCTTGTAGGCAGTAACTTCCCACTCAGATGCCCCCTCAGCATGCATAAGTTCTGCCAACGCCTCCTGCAACATCAGAAAGGACCCTTGGACCCTATTTTCAAGCTCCCGCAAGACAGGGGGGACAGATAGAGTTGTTTTGCCACATGAGTGGCAAAATTTGAATAGAAGGTGGGCAGGACAAAAGGAACCAGGTCCCAGCAGAGTTAACCATCAATGTTCTCTAAAAAAGGTAAGTATTTTTAAGTTGTTATTATTTTTTAGACTACCTTTACAGATTTCCTCCTTGCCAGCGGCTTCAGCAGGCTTTGCCATTCTTGGCACAAGTAATTGTGCTGGCAAGTCAGTGTTCATGGTTTGTGCGCGCTTTGCAGGTTTGAGATGTTCATACATCTCAGGGTCATCAACCCAGATGGACAGCGCAGAGAGGGCAAAGGACTTGAATCAAAGGCCTTCCATGACGTGCTTCTGGACATTTAAAAGCCGTTCAATTGTTGTTTTGGGGGTGTCTGGAATCTTGGCCATGAGTGCCTTGGCGGACACATTTTCAATTTTGTCCCCTTCAAGGAAAGCCAACTTAACTCTTGCTTTGACCTTGTGGTCAATCTCTTTAATTTCAGCAATTGCTGAGTCGAGATTCTTCAAAAGCTTCTCTAATTCTCTCATTGATTTTTTACTAACCATTTCATATGTTTTTATAGCTTTTGCCCCAATAAATTCTGTATTATTTTGATACTGTTGCCTCTTTGTTTATTCCTTTTTGTGTTCCCATTTACTACATTATCCTATCTTTTTACCCATTGTGTATATGTTTTACGCTCAACTCAATATGTGTTTTTTGCTTTATGTAGGCATTGTTTCCTTAATTGCCATTTTTATTTTTGGCGCTTTGCACAGCCCCTTGTGAAAATATTAACAACAATTTGGTGACCAGCTAAATTTGAATTAGAAAATTATAGTGTAACTGTTTTTAGATAAAGTTGTTACTGATCTGAAGTCAAAACCTCAATGATAAACTTTAAGCCAATCAGGAGCCAAGTGATAAAGTGATTGTTGTGACATAAAGGGTCATTCAATAATTCTTTGATGCATGTGCGCTAATTAATATGATTGGCTGGATGTTTTGCCATTGTACGCCATTGCTGCTGTGGCAAGTTGTTGATGGACTAGTGCTAACCCAGCAGCTGATTGGGTACTAGTCCATCAACAACTTGCCAAAGTGGCAATGGCGTACAATAGCAAAAGATCCAGCCAATCATATTAATTAGCACACATGCATCAAAGAATTATTGAATGACCCTTTATGTCACAACAATCACTTTATCACTTGGCTCCTGATTGGCTTAAAGTTTATAATTAAGGTTTTGAATTCATATCAGTAACAACTTTATCTAAACACAATTAACACTATAATTTTCCAATTCAAATTTAGCTGATCACCAAATTGTTGTTAATATTTTCACAAGGGGATTTGTTTGGGTACTAAAAATAACTGTGTTCTGGATCTAGATACATGGCATAGTAAATATATGATTTTATTAAAATAAGCTGAACATAAAAATTAAAACCAACTATAAAAAAAGAGAAAATAAACAATTGAAATTTATAATAAAGATAATATAAACATAAAATGTTTGGCAACAGGGGGTTTATTGGGGCAGGGAAGAGTGATGCCTAGGAGGCAGAATAGCGCAGGAAGGAAGATGTAGAGGAAGTGCTGGCCTGGGGGGTCTGGGATTAGGTGGGTTGTGCTTGCGGATGAGGGGTGTTGGTGGTGGGGGTGGAGGCAGGAGGATTTTGTGTAATGGCTGCCATATAACGCTTGTTGTATTCCTCATCAGTCATTGGCTGGATGGGCTGGTAGGTGGCAGTGGCATAAGGTGGAAGGTGCTTGTCTTACCGTGATTGGATGCCCATGTTCACATGAAAGACAATTTGGGCAAACAAGTCAGCCATCATTTGGCAGCCAAAGAGAAAATTGTGGTCAAGGACCCCAAGATAGAGGTCATTGAAAGCCTGAGGGCGGTGCTCCTGTAGTTGATCTCCAATGTCAAAGAAGACAACATTGGCCAGATGGATGTCTGTGTGGCCAGCTGGGTACACAGAGGCCTTTTGCCTGCGTTGCTAGATGGCCTCAAGGGCGGTGGAGCTACCCTCCATCTGGTGGCTCAAGAAAACTTGATGCTTTGAATTTGAGCCAATCCAGGAGTTGAGCAATCCATCAAAGATGTGGCTGTACAAGTAGCCATTGATGAAATCTGGGTTTGTCTAATAGTAGACAAAACCCTTGGCTGAAACAGCCAGAAATGCACCAATAAATGTCCCCTTCTTGACCTTCTTCCTTATATTCTTGGCAGCGGCTTTTCCTTGCTCACCAAAATTGTCAAACACAATCAATAACTTGCAGTACAAGACAAACATGATGTCATATGTTAGACTAGTCAGGAATTGGACCAGGGTTGATTTAATGTCTAGATCATATGGGGAATCCTCAGCGCAATCCCATTGGTTGCCGGCAAAATTGGTAAGAACCCGTATGGAAGCCACCTTTCCATGCATCCAGAGCTACACCATGCGCTCAGAGACCCATATGTTATGGTGCGCAAGCTGTTTGCGGACCTGGGTTAGGGGAAGCTTGGGGTCCTGATGAAGGAGGTCAAGCATGATTGGGTATGCCTCAGATATTTGTGACTTGGGGGCCTTCTTGGGCTTCTTGGCTGTTCTGATCAGATTCTCCCTGTTCATCAGGTTGTTGAATTCTTGCATGACAGTAGCTTGGGTAAATTGCAACTGGGCGGCAATCTGTTCCCAGGACAAACCCTGTAGATTCAGTACCACAATTTCCTGAAGAATTTGGGTGGTGATGATTTATTGCTTGGGGCGCTGGGCCGCAGGAGCTGAAGCTGAAGCCTGATTGGCTGATGGCGGGAAGTTGTTTCAAATCAAGGTTTCCATCCTGATTGGTTGGTTAATGGGAAGCTTGTGTGGGGGTGGGTACAGGAGCAGAGGCAGAGCTAGACGCTAAGTGACTACTTAACAAGTCAAAGCCATATGGGTTGGGGGTCAGTAACAGGTCAGCTTCCTTGTTACCTGCCTCAAAGGCTTGGGTGTAAACAGGTGCCTCCACGCTCTGAGCCTTGCCTCCATTGAAGCTGGCTTGGCTGCTGTTGGCGCCGTCAAAGATATTGCTAGTAAAAACCATTGTGAAAAAACCTAGGATAAAATCACTAAAAGTAGAAATTTTAAAATTCAATGATTTATTTTTATTGTAATCTCGAGTCAATATTTGGAAGGCTCTCAAAATTATTCCATACAAATCTGGAGCCATAAAAAATGAATAAAATGCCTCTGTTCCTAAATTGGATAGCTGTTGATTGGCTGTTAAACTGTTATTTTTCTATTTTAGGCTGCTCATACTACACATCTTGTGTGAGTTCATTTTGTTTTGTGCTTGTGGAATCTTGCTTCTATATTGCTTTAATTTTTTTTATTTTATTCCTTCTGTTGGTGCCTTGTATGAATCCTGATTGGATTATAATATACTTCAGAATAGCATCCATTCATCTCACTTGTTGCATCAGTTCATTTTGTTTGTGGTTTGAACTATACCGCTTGATGTTTGATATAATTTTGTATGATGAGCTAGTGAAATTTTGTTTTTTGTTTGACAGTTCATTTATTAACTGAAATTTTATAAATTAATTGAATCCTGAATCTCGCGTGACTTGGATTTTGTTCAAATCTGAAATCATTTTGCTTAAATCTGAAGTATTTTTGGTTGTTGCCATAGCTTTTAAAACTACTGTATCAGAGTATGTAGAGCTCTTAGAGCTCCTCCCCTCCCTGGCAGCCTGCACTACCCGCCAGGGGTTCAAAAACTCACAGCCCTGGTAGCCAAGTTACCTACCATGCTAGCATACTCTCCTACCCTGGCAGCCTTCATTACCTGCCAGGGTCTAAACAACATCCAGCCTGTATAGAACATGCTACCCACCAGGATGGACCACTCCCCACCCCAAGCAGCTAAAGTTCCCTTCTGAGCTATCACATTCCTCACCCCTAGCAGCCACAGCTCCCTGCTGGGTGAGGACCTCTAGCCCACAGCAGCCAATATCTCCTGCCAGGTGGGGATAACATTTGCCTCTAGTAGTCTTTCCTACCTACTAGCCAGGCCTTACCTTCCCTGGTAGCCATTATTCCCTACTATGCCTCTACCTTTAATAAACCAACAACACACTGTCAATCTTCAGCATAGTGTCTTTATTTGAAGCCAAATTAACCCTTGCCTGCAAAACTGCTTCCATGTGGACCATCACACCCCCTTTACTATATTCCTTGGTAAAGCCCAGCCTGGCTGTGTCCCCAGAGGCATACCCCAACAAGCTTGTTCAAACCCTTATTTGCTTGCAATCAGAGGCCTACACCGTAAACTTAAGCCACAAGTTACAGGACCTAGAACAAGCTGTATCCAAACGCCCTGCCCTACCCACCTATCTAGTAGGAGACTCAATCTACTTCTTCAGCAATAGAGGATACAGGCGTGAATCCAAACTTGCTTCCCTTTGGCAAGGCCCATTTCAAGTTATCCAGAAGACTGGCCCAACTCCTACACCCTTAAGGAGCCCCATTCTGGGCAATTGATCACTATAGTACACACTCAGTATATGTGTGCTGCTCCTAGTGACCAAGAGTAAGCCCCAATGAGGACAAAAACCCAAAAAAACAAAAGCCTAATTTAAAAATTACATGGGTTGTTGTCCTGTTTTCAATAGTGATGCACTAAAGTATGAGGAATAAGAATGAAAGAACAAGGTGTTTATTGAAGACTGACAAGACTCTTCCAATACTGCACCAACTTTTCTACCACCTGAATGGCATCCAGGGAAAAAAACTGGTTGTCTACAGATCTGCAAAGCCAATGACCAATGATTGAGCAACAAACCCCCACCAAACAAGAGGCATGATTGATCCCAATGTCCACATGAAAGGCGACCCCCAAGAATATATAGTCACACAGGAGACTCTTGCAAAGGGCATACTCTACTGGGACCTGACCACCCCCCCTGTAGAACACAGACAAGGCCCACTTAATAAAGAATCCCATGTTCTCCTCCCGCTTGGAGTCACAGTGGTTGGTCCCCCAAAGGACAAGGTTACCAGCCATCACCATTGGTACCAGATGAGCAGTACCCTCCATCGTGTACAAGTTCAACACTTCCTGGAAGGCTTGCCAAAGATGCTGCCCAAAGTTGTCAGAGGTTTTCTAACTGAATAATTGAGCCTCTGTAACCCCAGGTGTTGCCCAAGCGCAAAGAACTGGCTTCACAATGTTGGATACTGTCCCCCGTTGCAAGACTGAGAGCACCTGGTCATTGAATTTAAATTCTCTCAACTGAGTCTTCAAGTATTTTTCCGCAGCTAGCATGGAGAACAGCCAATGGATGCTGTTACCCCTTTGCAACCCATTCCCTGTCACCTCCCTGGGCTCACTCAAGGCTAGGAACAATGCAGCAAATAATGGGTCTGTTCCTACTAAGACCAACCAAGGCACCAGTAGCTGATCTAGCTAAGCCCCAAGTCAAGATAGCTACCATCAACATCATGCAGAACTATCTGCTTCTCAGTTGCCTTCTCCACCTCCACTGGTCTTGTATGCTTGCACCTCTTGGGTATTACTACTTGCACCTTATTTAAGGCTCTTCCTGGAACTCTTCTGGAACGACTGTTCACCATAGCCACCATCTTGAGATGCCAAGCCTTTTTAACCCTGTTGTCTAATCCAGTGGAGGGAAATATTGCAGATCCTGAATGGATTAGACAATAAGACGTTCACTTAGGAATTGAGCAACATAACAATTGTGTGAAAGCCTTATCTCAAAATGGTTTTAGCAGTGTTAATTACGTTAAAAACGCCTTAAAAACATGTGTTTGAAGCGCCTTTCAAATGTGCATCAGGTGTGGTCTTTACTTCTGAGGCTATAAATAGGACAAAATAAATATTTCCACTTGCCTCTGTTAGGCAAGGCATGTGAAACTGGTTGTTTTCTCATGTGGCTCTTTCTACTGTGCCTTTCCACTCTCCTCCTTTTGGAAAGTCTTTCTGTCTGTGCCACCTTTCCCCTGGTGGAAATTCCCCTGTCTCTTACTGTAAATTCAGAACCTGAACGTAAAAATGCGGGATTGTCAAATCCTTGGTCCAAATTTTAAATCACTTTTGCGGGCAACTCAGCTGAGTGAAAAATAAATATTTAATAAAATCAACCATTTAATTTGACTTTTTTTGGTTTTTTTAAATTGGCACATTTCAAATCTCTTGAGCAGATAACTCAACTAACAAAAGACAAAACCCAGCAAACAAATGCAGGATACAAGAATCAGAAATGCGGGATTCTAATGTACAATTTGAGATTTCCTGTATTTCAAATGAATTATAGACATCATGTAAAACTTAACAAATCTGAAATTGCGGGATTGTCAAATCCAAGAACCAAGTTTCAAATTGTAATTGTGAGGAATTTGAAATAAATATACTTTATGGGTGTCTCAAAAAGGATGCCAAAGGATCTAGAGTGGATTTGTGCTGATTCTTTTAGGAATCATAGGCATTCTCAAAAACCACCCTATTCCAATTTAGGACGGCTAAAATTTAGATCCTACTATTCACAAAATTAACATACTTAACAATAAAATTGACTAAAATGTACACATCTCTTTTTGAGTTTAAAATTTTTTTATAAAAATTTATTAGTCTTCTTTCAACAACAACCAAGTCAACAAGCTGTTCCCTGGCCTTGACAAAATTATGCAGGGCTACACTGGGTCTCTTAATGGTGAAGCCTCTGTCTATGGCCACTCCCAACCCACAGGCCCCTCTGCAAGCCGCACCCAGGAGTCTGTTCTTTCTCCCGTGTCCTCAAGCATGGCCCTGTTTGCTCATCACGCACAGGCAGCTGCTAACCCAAATCCCTTATCAGCAATGGCATCCAGAACCAGCCATTTTAGCTATGGGGTCACCCAGAGAGCCCAGGACCCTTAAACAGTCAATCAGATGGCATTGACCAGTTCCTGTGATGAACACATCCCTCCCCCAGCCAATCATCCTGCAAGACGCAGAAGAAAACTAATCACTCTGGAGATTGTTCTCAAAATGGTTGAAAAGCAAGGGAAGCTTATGTCCCTTGGGGAAATTGCGGCCGCAATGGGGTTTGAAAAGTCCACTGTGGCTGCAACCCTGCGAGCCCACGCCAACTGTGGCCCCCCTACCAAGAAGACCCTGACTGGTGCCTGTACTTCAACCAAAGGTGACACAGCCCATCTCCTTATGATGGCCATTATGGAACGTGACCTGCGGATGCCCCTGGTCCAGGTATGTCTCCAGTTGGGACTCCATAGCATCTTCACAAACAAAAGAACGTTGAATTTGTGGATGCACAAAGTTGTGGTTGCTGCTAGAATCTTGTCCAATCAAGTTCTCAGTGGCCCCAGTTTGATGGACACTGACCCCTACAATTTAACTATTATTAATTTTATCAAAGGAAGGGCAATGAGGGCCTGTAATGACATAACCTTCCTGTTGTATGCTAAGATATCTGCAAGTATCCAAGACTTTGGAGAGAAGCGTATCCAGTCTGACGTGTACAAGCGCGGCCCAATATTGTATTGGTTTGTTGGAGTTTTATTGGCAGTTTCCCCATTGGGCATCAATTATTACTTGGCAATATCAAACACTGCAGATGAATATGCCTACCAGATGGAGCTCAAGGCCATGCTGGAGGAGTGGGCCACACAAAACACTGTGCACACAGTTGTACTGAGTGCAGAGATGGAGCAGCGGGAATGGGCTACCCAAGAAATCAGGGCTGCAGGGCATACCTGCTGGTCCTACCCCATCAACTACACCAACATGCATCTTGCAGATGTATGTCTCTACAATTTTGGTTCCGCCCTCAGGTGCTTAAAGCCTGCCACCTACAATGAACTATGCACCCAAATCAATAAGGGGTATGAGCTTTTCCCTTCCGCGTCCGTCCAGGACTTATTTGATCTCACCATCTTCTATGCAAGTGATAGTGATAAGTCCAGAAAGGACCCGCGTCTCCCCCCACACCAGTCCATCTGTTTTTTCCAGCCAGTATATGTGACAGAAGAAGAATTTGAGCAATTGAAGCAATCAGCTCTTGCTGCCCCTTCCCAGTCAAAAAACCCTGCCTCCCCAACCCCCCACCAAGCCACCTGCCTTCCAACCCTGACTCCCAAACCACCACCCATTTCCTCACCACTATCTCTGATGCTGCCCCTTTCACAGGTACAGATGATGGCAACATTCATTCTGTCCATTCACTCCCCTTCCTGTCCTTTGATTAGTAAATAAATCTTTTATTTTGTGACAGCTTATTAAAATTGATATCTCTCTTTCAATTCATAATTAATAATACTTTCTTTTTACATTATTGACATTTCCCATAATTAATACAATGTTGTACATTTTACAAATAGCTTAAAATTGTGAACATACATATTTTTCATCATCATTAATAAATTAAAGACAATAAACGTAAATATTGGATTAAAAATATTGCAATTAGAAGTCAACTCTTGATATTTTGATATTATGTGCATAACTCAATGCATTTTGTTCAATAAAATCCATTGTAAACTTGGCCTTTTCAATTATAATTTAATGAAATGGATTGTGTTTATATTAGGGCCATTAATGCTTAGTACAAATATTAATACATAGTGCATTTTACAGCCTGTATATTTACCTATTGGTAATAATTCTGTAAACTTTTCAGTTGGATTTTACGAGATAATAATAATGTAATGTGTTAATAAATTACAGTTTACTGTCATTAATTGGTTGGTTTTCTTTGCTGTGGCAATTGTGCACTTTCTGATATTTAAACACTAGTATCCAATTGATTGGCTTCACATCCAATTGCACAGGCAATAGGAAAACAAGCCGCCACCCCGAGACTGGATGTGGTCAGGGTGGCGGCTTGTTTTCCTATTGCCTGTGAGATTGGATGTGAAGCCAACCAATTGGTAACTAGTGCGTAAATATCAGAAAATGCACAATTGCCACAGCAAAGAAAACCAACCAATTAATGACAGTAAACTGTAATTTATTAACACATTACATTATTATTACCTCGTAAAATCTGACTGAAAATTTTACAGAATTATTATCAATAAGTAAATATACAGGCTGTAAAATGCACTATGTATTAATATTTGTACTAAGTGTTAATGACCCTAATATAAACACAGTCAATTTATTTTAAATTGTAATGAAAAAGACCTAGTTTACAGTGGATTTTATTAAACAAAATATATTGAGCTATGCACATAATATCAAAATATCAAGAGTTGATGTCTAATTGCAATATTCTAATCCAATATTTACGTTTATTGTCTTTAATTTATTAATGATGATGAAAAATATGTATTTGTTGAAGATAGTACTATAAAAAACAGTTTTTTGATGGAATTCAAACAATATGTCAACAATCTATAACTTGATCAACAAATTAGAAGCACACCTGCAAAAGGTTGTTGAGATAGAAAGAAATATCAGGGAAATAGTGACAGGAACGCTGGGTAACAAGGGCAAGCCACTAATCCAGTCAAAGGAAGATGCTCTGGATAAATTGGGAAATATTATAGATGAAAAGAATAAAGAAAAATTACTTAATCTACAGGGAACAATTTTATCAAGTCTAAAGTTCAACAAAGCGGCCTACAATTTGTGGGAGTTCTGGCAGCGGGCCAAAGAAAACAGTAAGATCAAACTAATTGAAGGAACAGAAATTCAAAAGGAAATCAACACCAATGAAGAGGAAACTGACCAGATGGAAACAGATGAAAATGAAACACAAGCAGGAAGCAGAAGCGCTTCAAGAAATACAGAAGCTTTATCAAATGAAAACCAAGAAGAAGCACAAGTAGCAAGAAATATAAGAAAAATTAAGCCTAGAAAAATTAAAAAGAGCATCCAACGCTCATGAAGTTTACCAAAGTGGCGCCTGTGGCTGAGGGGGCCACAGGGGAAACAATTAGTAAGTCTTTTTATGTTTTACTTATATTTATTTTAGTCATCACCAGGAATGAGGATGAGGTTGCAGAAGTGGCAGCTTATATGCTGAGTTGGTTTTACGGGGGTTACCAGTCACTGGTGGCCCCTGTAAAGCAAATAAATAAAAACCAAATAAATAAATAAAAATAATTCAACAGAATATGAATAATTTTTTTAATATTGAAGCTCAAGATAGGGAATATTCACCACCTGCGGGGTGCTTGCCATGGATAAAGGAAGCATATGAACTAGGATCAACTATCAAAATCAAAGAAATGAATGAAATTTGCGGGGATATCAAACTGAACTTCAATGAATACATATACAAAAGCATTCAATGATTCCCCTTCACAAACATCAACAAATATGAAAAGAATTTAATAAAAACTGACTTTCAAATAGGAAATGAATATTTGAAATCTGCAATTTTTAATGAAGTTTTTAAGGCACTATCAAATAAAGTCGGGGATGCAGTCCTAGTAAATAATTTTAAACCTTTATTTATTTCATTTGCCAAGGCCTGGGGGGCTGATTCAAGTCAGGCGCCCCCCCTGGAACCCTCTTCAAGTTCAACCAAACATCCTATATTAATAGGTTAGTGCAAACATTCAAAAAATTATGCATGTTCTCAGAAAAGTATACCTCTCAAAGAATCTACGTCGCAGTATACCTGGTGATACTCCTCCACTGCATATTAAAAACCAACGTCAAAAAGTTGGAGGATGTACCTATTCAAATGAACATTTGCCAGGTATCCCTTGACTGCCAGAAAACACCACAGGGATACAGGACAGTTGAGCACATCCTCTATGACTCATTTGCATTGGCAATGCTATACGGGTACTACATGCCCCCCCAAAAAAACCTACTAGTCAATTCACTCACCCGCTTGTCTTTTATCAAACAATCAGCAACCACTGGGGTACAGGGCGCCACCCCTCTAGCAATCACATCCAGGGTTGTCCACCATGTACAGAAGAGTATTTGGATCCAATTAGATGCATTAGTGGAAAATTTAATTTTGGGGTATAATTCCCCGGAATAATCACATTTCCTTTGCAATTAGCATCCCCCCAATAAATATTTTCCCCTTGCAAATTAATTTTTTTAATTTTTTATATTTTAATACTAAATTTTTTAATATTGTAATATGTACTATTAAAATTTTACTATAAAATTTTTAATATTACATATTTAAATATTAAAAATATTTAGTATCTAAAATTTAATATTAACATTTTAATAATACATATTACAATATTAAAAATTTTAATATCAAATATTTTGATATTAGAATAAATCACAATTTAATAAAAATAGTTAAATTTCAAATGTTTAAACTTTAATATTTAACTTTTACAATTTATAATTATAATTTTACTTTTAATATTTTAATTTTAATTTTAACTTTTAGTATGTAAATTATAATATTAATATGTCTAAATATATTACAAGCCATTAGTTAAAGTTGCAACCACGTCAAATATTAAAAATAAGTTAAAAATGTTATTATTTATTAGCTCATTGAATACGGGTTTATTTATCACATTGATATACATAGAGAATTGAATTTATCCGCACCATGCAGCCTGCTCCACTATTGTTCTAAACAAATGATTGTTTAGAACTTGAATCACCTTTCCCTTGTAATGTGATTTGGTAAACATATTTGATATACTTGACCTGCATCCTAAGTACTAATTAGTAAGCAATACATGAGAATCATTGGTTGCTGTGTTGTGTGGTTATAGTGGCACTGAAATAACAAGGATCAGATGATGACATGCAAGGTCCAATTTGTGGCTTAAAAAAGCCAAAGTACCATCAACAATTCACAATTATTTAAATAAAATAATTATATTTATATCTTTTTTAATTTATTCATTTGTTAGCGCAACAGTCAATATAATATTCAGTGCATTATAATAAAAATATATTCTTCATACCTAGTATAATTAATTTTACTTACCTTTTCTATGTATTCTTAAATATCTATAATACATTCAAACGTCACATTATTATATATAAATAATAATTTTTGAGTCCTAATAAAAACAAAATAAATAAAAATAAAAACAAATAAAACCCAGAGCACCCATTTATCTGATTGACTCAGAGGCCAGGGCTTTAGGGAGGAAGGATTCCAAGTGCTTGTAAAAAGCCGCCACCACATCAGGTGGCATTGCAAATTGGCTGACCTCAAGAATATTGAATAGATCCTCAGTGTCCTTAGGAAGGCCTTGTTTCACCTTATTCTTGATCCAACCAAACACCTCCTCAATTGGATTTGGGAATGGGGAATATGGCAGGAGGAAGAAAAGTTTCATTGGACAATTGGTAAGTTGGTGGCTGGAAGTGTGGCTGTTTTGTCAATGGGGGGGATTTGGACACAACCAGATCCACTTTTTGGAGCCCAAAATTATCAAGCACAACAATGTTGGTTGTGCCGCTGTAATTTATCCGCAGGTACTCCTTGGCGGCTCAGAGAAAATTGAGAAAGGTCCTTCTGTTATGAGAGCCTTTAATCATCTGATACTGGTCCAACCTACAAGGACAAAGAAGCGCAACCATGGAATAGGTCTGGGAACAGACAGCTGCACAATGAGCTACGCTGTCCTTGGACCCCTTCTCAACTAACCCATGCCTAGACCTGAGTGAGGAGGAAAACAACAATTTGTCAATATAGAAGAACTGGACATTCTCAGTCTCCTTTAGTGCCAGATATGCCTTGGCATAAATGTGTCAATCCTTGATGGTCTTTTCATTGTTCCTATTGTACAGAGAAACTCCAAGCACCTTCCACAAGAAGCCCAAATCAACCATTGTTTTGTAGACAAGGGTTTTGGAAACAGAAAGCCCAAACTCTGTGGCAAGCATTGATTGGACAGCAAGTGTGTCCAGGTGGCAATCCTTGGCTACCCACTGCTTGATTGTGTCAATGTGA
This sequence comes from Entomophthora muscae, assembly GCA_014839935.2. Classification (NCBI taxonomy): domain Eukaryota; kingdom Fungi; phylum Entomophthoromycota; class Entomophthoromycetes; order Entomophthorales; family Entomophthoraceae; genus Entomophthora; species Entomophthora muscae. The sequence goes on from QTSX02007184.1 coordinate 36,913, forward strand.
ATAGGCTGAAGGAGTTTGGGCTGTCTTTTTGTCTTGATGGATTTGGCAATTTGCCTGGTATTACCATACTTGGTGTTGATGTTGGCAATGTATCTGGCTGTGACACCAAATCAGGACGTAATATCCTGAACCGCCATTCCCCCGTTCAAGCAGTTGAGGAGAGCTTCATGCTCACTATCCATCAACCAATGCCAGCCCTTGGCAGGTATCACGGCATCCTGGCTACCAGGCTTGACACAGGGGACAGGGACCTTTGTATAGAAGGTGGGATCACGCTTGCTTGCAGTGGCGCTGTCGATAGTTGAATACACAATAGGTGCATATGGTTAAACAGTGGCTACCAATGGCTTTTAGGTGGTGTCAAAGATGCGGGGGCAGGAAGTAGCAACTCTTGGATCAAGAGTGCAGGGCCAGGTAACAACTGGGTAAACAGTGGAGGTGTAAGTAACCTCATTATTCCCGGTGACCCTGGTGTAGGAGACTTTTGTGGCAGGCCTTGAGAGTGGCTTCTGCCTGGTATTCAAGCTGGTAGTTCTGGCTTGGGATGTGGGAGGTGGTTGGCTGGTGCTGACACCTTGGGAGGCCTGTGTATTGGCATGACTCCCCTTGAGTTGGGTTCTGGGTCTGTTCTTGGACCCTCTGGGACGCCCTTGTGGACAGGCTGCCCCGCGGGCTGGTGTAGGAGCGGGTTGGGAATGCAATTGAAAGTTCATAAAAATAAAATAAAAAATATATTTTATATTAAATATGTATTTATTTGGAGTTATTGTTTTAGTTGTGGGTAGTTGTTTTCTCTTGATTTAGCCTTGAATAGTAGCAGAGTTTCTATATTGGTGATTTGAAGTGAATATTGTATACTTTCTGAGTTTGGATGATTTTAAAGTTTAATCACTTTTTATGTCTAAACATGGTTGTTGAGATTGAATTTTTCATTTGATTTTAGTTGTGGTGGAGCTTCTTGATTTGGGTTGGTGTTTCCTAGTGTGCTTACTGTACATTAAATTTGGATTCCAGTTCCCGCAATTAATATCTGAGTTTACTAGTGCCATTCAAAAGTGATTTGAAATTTGGTTCTTGGATTTGACAATCCTGCCATTTCAAAAAACATAGTAAAAATAATGAAAATGGTTGATGGATTTGAACGCTTCAAATCTGATTCCAGTTATTTCATATTGTCCATTGGAAATATGCAGTTTGACTTGAACTTTGCAAAGTGTCTATGAGTTCCCGCATTTTCAAATATTCAAATAAGTACTCAAAAAAATCAATTTAATTAAAAAAAGGCCATCCTGCAAAAGTGATTTGAATTTTGGACCAAGGATTTGACAATCCTGCATTTTTACGTTCAGGTTCTGAATTTACAGTACTATATAACTGCAGCACTATCTAAACAAATACCAGTTTTGTCATTATATCCTTATATTCTTCTGTCCTACCAAAGGCTGTCACTATACCAACTACAGGTATATTATTAAGAGTTAGGATCCAGACTAACTAATTGTAGAAAATAGCACCCTATACTGCTACAAATACGACAGTCACTCTGTTGTTTTGTTCCTTTCATTTCAAGAATTTAATAAAATACTAAATAAATTTCAATTATTTACTCCCTAATTTTAATTTTTAATTTTTATCTGAATATGGATATTTAATTGGAGTTTTCCCCACCCAATATCCAATTATAGATTTTTTACTTCTTAATTAGTTTTTTTTGGTTTTACAATGCCCATCATAGAATACCCAAAATAATTTCCACCCATTTTCAAGATTTTACGCCAAATTAAGCACCCAACACAATATTTTTATAATTTATGTCTTGGATTCTGTGTCTTATTTTAGATACCTTGGTATCATTCTTGATTACAATCTATTGCACACAACATTTGAATGATTTTGTTTACATAGTGAGTTGCTATTGTGTTTCAGTTTTGGTTTGAGTTTTGACTCACCGCGTGTGGGTGTATTTTGTCACCAATTCACATAGTAAATATATGTACACCAAAAGTCAACTCACACCATTTTGTTTGTGGATCAATGTATTTTGGATAGTATTTTGAATAGTTTTGCTTTGCGTGTGAGCATTTCTTTGCTGTGTTGACCCATTTTGCCCATTAATGCCAAAAATCCCTGTTAACAGAGTGTATATTTTAACCTGATAGTTGGGATTTGCTTAAATCTGAAATCATTTTTTTAAAATCTGAGGTATTTTTGGTTGTTGCCATAGCTTTTAAAACTACTGTATTTATAATAAGTCACAATATTCAAAGGTATCAAAAACCTGCCACTTAAACTCCATAAAGTGAAGATTTGAATATTTTTATGTTAAAGACACTGTACTTCAGCCAAAAGATTATATATATAGTTCAAAGCTTTATATCAAAGAGATACATTTTATACATCTTATTTTGCTCTAATACATATAGTAAAAAGATATAATAAAAGAAAATTGAGGATAAGAAAGAAGAGAGGAGAAGAGAATAATAGAAAATAATCAAGGATAAGAAAGGAGAGAGAAGAAAAAGAAGAAGAGAAGTTAGGAGAAGAAAGAAAAAGAGGGGGAAAAAGAAAGTTTTTTCTATTTGGTATCAGACTTTATATAAGCCACCCTCTTGACAATGCAGAAATTTTTTAGAAGTTTTTTGGCCCCTGGTGGCGCCAGAGGCCAACAAAATTTCTTTTTGAGAAAGGAAGGAGAGGTAGAAAGGAAAATTTTAAAGACAAAAAACCAGGAGTTTACTGCACTTTGATTTAGCCACTTCAATTTCTGCACTTTGATTTGTCCCCTGAAATAACATAGGGAAACATAGTAAAATGTTATATCAATTTACCATTTTTTGAAATTGCTTCTAAAACACACCAATTTATTAATATTTCAATAAAATAAAAAAAACTACCAAAAAAATTTATTTATTTTTTATATGTTTAAATATCAGGTCTTAAAGAATCTACATGAGAAATTTCAAAAGTTTCTATAAATTATTTAAAGCTTTATAAGCTTATAAAAAGTGTGACTAAATCTAAAAAGTCAATTTTTATTTTCCTCACTTTTGATTTGAGGAACTTAATAAAACATAGTGAATGTTGATTATATACTTCTGGGAAGTATAATAAACAAGATAAAGGGGAAATTAAGAAGAGATGATACTTTATTTGATATGAATATTGTGAACTATATAGTATCATGAAAAGCCATATACTATCCATGTACATCATAGTAGTTGTCAGAACTTTTGGTTCTGCTATCAGACCTGGTGGTCTGAGTATTATTTTCTTTATTGAGTAATTGTGGGATCTTTGTCATTATGTGTATAGGATGCTTGTATGGCAACAAGCGCTAACTGCAACATCTGTAGATTCCTTGGCAGGGCAACAGCTGGCAATGTCCAAGGGAGGTAACTTACAAGCGGCTCTTCTAATCTGGCGGCTTGCTAAGGTCTTCAAGAACTGGCTATGGTCCTCAAACTCAGATTTCTTCTTCTACTGTGAAAACATTTTACAGTAGGATCTTCTTAAATTTGTCTGCCTTCCATTAGTCTAATGAAAGGTCTTTTATAGAGCTTACACCCTCTTGTCAGGATAATACATCTGACGCTTCTAACTCTTGCTCGGTCATTCTTTCTATCCCCAGACCGCTGGCATCAACCCCCAGATTCAGGCATCCATGCAATGGCATGAGATTTGATATCATAGTACCCTTCATTGTGTACTATTTACTTCATGGCCATGCATATTCAATTAGTGCGCCAGCGGTGACGGCGCCCAAAATGGCTCTATTTTTAGCGCATTATAATCAGGTTACCTATTGACCTTTTTCTGCAGGAATTTGCAGTGGCACTGGCCAGTTGTGGGCGCAAATTGATCCTAATCCTCACTATTTTTGGGATATATCACCATCTTCTTTGTGCCTCATTAGCAATCCTATTTTGCTGCTAACCCGGCAGTTTATTAGAGTATTCTGGAATAACTCTAGCCAATCAGGACTCAATCACAATTGTAGGCCTAGGATGCTCCTAATTGACCTTACACCTATTGGCTGTAACCTACTTCTTGAGAGCTTCTCAGATCAATTAAGCTTTGATAGTAATATATTAGAAGCTTCTATAATTGATGATTTAGCAGGCCTCTAAGATTTTCCAAGGTAGAGCAAAGTCAATATAAATTCCTGAAAGTAGTCATGGAGCTTGTCCAGGTAATTGCTCCTCTTAGGTCATGAGGCTTGTCTGAGTGGCAGTTTCATTTAGGACTTGAAAAGGTTTGATCCCTGTAATAAATGGACAATTGATAAGAGTGCCACTGTCTTAATGACTAGTTGGTGAATTGCTTGGGGAATTGTTTTCCTGAGAAGGAGTAATCAAAGATGTTGCAACATTAATAAAATATTAAATTTTTGCAAAAAATTAATATTAAGTGGAACTAGTTTTTTGGTACCTTTTTGGATTTTGATTTGACTACTTTTTGATTTCTGCACCCATTAAGAAACTTTATGTAAATTTTTATGTATATTTTTATGAGATAAAATTTTATTTCTTAAAAATAAAGGGCTTATACTAGTAATTTATATTAATATTTAAATAAAACCAATTAAAAATTTTGCCAAAAGTTAAAAAAGCTTTTTTATCTTTTGATTTCTTTTTTACATATAGAAAAAAATTTAATTTTTAATTTTTTTTAATTTTGATGTGTCAAATATTAAATTGAAGATTTTGTTGCACTTCAATTTTTGCACTTTCAATTTTGTCCCCTATATTCAAAGGGGTAAATAAATTCTATTTAAAAGCCAAATTAAATTAAGGTATGTTTTAATTTGCATTGATTTGGGCATTTCAAATTTGGTTTTTTGATTTTAGCTACTAGTAAAAAGATTTAAAAAAATTCAAATTTAAGAAAAATATTAAATTTTCTGATAAAAAATTTTATTGAGAAAAAGTGCAGAGATCAAAAAATCCATTGATTTGGAGATTTTGATCTCCACACTTTGACTTTAGGCACTTGCCCCAAAACTTCCATATTTCTACCTCAATATCAGTTTATATTGTTTATTGGACTACTGCAGTAGTCTGTACAGGCTTTTATTTGTCTTGTTGTGCCTAAGTGCAAGATTGAATATTTTATAGATTAATTACATTGTTCATATTCAAATAATTCAGGATCATTAACATACAATAAACCCCAAAACTTCAATTGATCTTTGATTTGGATAAAGTTTTCAAAATTGATCCATCAATTTTAGAATTTAAAATTGCAACTTATAGTGTTGCTGAAAATATTATAAATTCTACTGTTGCAGCTGAACCAACAATAGTTCAGTATTTAGATTGGGAAAGATAACAGTCCAAATAGAAAGGACAAGAATAGGAATAATATGTATTTATTTTAAGAATAATACAGCTGATATACTATATTTGGGAGCCACAAATTGCCAGGGGGTGGCATATTGGCATGTTCCATGTAACGTTCTGGTTGGTAATAACTTGAGGGAGGGATTAGTATGCCAAATCAGTAGCACTCCTGATTGGGAGATAGCACCCGGAATTCAACATTGCCCTCAGGCTGGTTCATACCGTTAGTCACATCATAGGGTGACTCATTGAGCACCCCTGTGTATAGTGAGATATATTGGTGGACAATGGGAAAGTCTTGGTTGCAACAGAATGAGTAACTGATTACTCAAAGTTGCAGTAACATTAGACAAGATGCTGTCAGGACCCATTTATGTATACATGAGGTCCAATAACTAATTGTAATCCCATGCTGGCACAGCATGGATGCCTAACTATGGGGGTTGTAATTGGCAGTATGGGGAACAGTGGACTGGTTAATAAGAGTTAGAAGCGCCAGATGCTAATGCTGGAAAGAGGGCTTAAACACCCTATATAAGGTGCTCTCCTAATTAGAGATTGAGCATAATCAACATATTTCAATAGTGATAAGGAGCACCTTTTTGGGGAAGCTTCAAATATAGAATTAGGAGAGAAGAGAAGTATCTTTTATTGGATAATATTTTAGACTTATATAGATTGAGCTGTGGCAGAGATTTATTTGGATTGAACATAGGGGTTGGTCATGTGCTGGATGGGTTCAAGCCACTGGATACTTGGATTGTCATGTGATATTGCTTGGTTACCATTCTCAGTAGGTCAAACAGTATATTGGAAGAGCACCAAATTGGGCAATGGCTAGATGTTAAGAAGGTTGGTGGTAGCCAGAATGCCTGTACATCCAGACCCTCAAAACCCCCCTTAAGGGGTTACTCTGGTGCATCAGGAGGGGGCTTTGTTTTCACAGCTGCTGCCTGATGCTCCTGGAGCTGTTTACTAGTTGGAACCAGTCTGGTTGAGTGTTCTCCTTTACTAAGGCGGAGACAGGTTCTGTGGTATTTCTTGATGATTGGGGTTTTGGCACCTTGGAATTTTACTAGATAGGTGTTGTGATCTGGTCTGTACTTGATGATTCTTCCTGGTCCTCTGTGTACTGAGTCTAGTTTCTTTATGTTGCCAGCTAGAACCCAGACAAGGGAGTTGATGGGAAGTGGTTCCTCTGTGGAGGTTACCTATTGTGTTTTGATCCACTTTATTTCTGCTATTTTAGCTTTGAGGCAGATGTGTTGTAGATTTGGTACTTGTTCTACTGTGGGGGGTTTCCCTGGGGAGATATTTATGTATGGCTGATTGTTGTGGGTAATTATTTCTGGGTTGTACCCATAGGTTAGCTCAAACAGTGAATAGCCTGTTCCTTGATTGGTGTGGACTCAGGATACTAGTAATGCATGTTTCATGTATAGTGGCCATGTGCCTTTGGATTTGCCATCTATTATTTTCTCTAGGGTCCTTATAAGGCTGCCGTTTAGGCGTTCCACTCTGCTGTTGGCCTGTGGCCTGTATAGAGAGGTTGTGGGATATTTAATGCTTTTGGATTTTAAGTTGTTGTTTACTACATGACCTGATAGCTTGGTTGCTCCATCAGTTATGATGTAGTCTGGAGTGCTGTAGTTGGCTATGATTGCTTTTTTAGTGAAACAGTTGATAATTTCTGCTTTATGGTCCTTTGTTGCTCAGCAGATGGGCCAGTGTGTGACAAAGTTGATAGCTACAATTAAGAAACGTTGGTTTGTTTTTGTTTCTTGGAAGGGCCCCACTACGTCTAGCCCCCAAACCTTGAATGGTTCATTGTCTGGTACTGGGTTGACTGTTGGCTGGGGAGTTTGTGCTGGTGTATTTCTTGCACACTGTGCACTTTTTCAGAACATCAACTATATCCTGTTTGAGGTTGGGACACCATACTATCTCTTTTAATATGAGGTATAGGTTGTTAGCCTTTGTATATCCTAGTAGGCAGTGATGTCTTAATATGGTGTCAACTCTTTGTGTGAGTGGGATTTATGGGACATGTTTGTCATTAATGATTTTGTATACAGTGCTATTTGATACTGGAAATACTTTTTGTTTCTTACTAATGTATTGTGGGTCAGTTGATGTGTTGAGGGGTCTTTCCCTTTGGTTTTATACTCAGTGTTGTACAGGTTAGGCCAGTCAGGGTCCAGGTGGTCAGGGTGATCCTCTCTAGGCTGACATAGTCTAGAGAGAGCATCAGCTGTTACTAGCTCTGCCCCCTTTTTGTATTGAGTGTCCAAATTAAGCTGCTCCAGCAGGGACATCCATTTGGCTTGTTGCTGTGTGAGTGTGTTCTGAGTTTTGAAATAGATTAAGGATTTATGGTCAGTTAGTACTCGGACATTTAAATGTCCTTCTAAGTAACATCTCTATTTCTTGAATGTGTGGTATATTGCTAGCAATTCCTTATTGTGTATTGGGTATCTCTTCTCAAAATTGGTTAATTTTTTGCTTTCATAACATAATGGCAGGAAGTCTTTCTGCCCTGGCTGGCAGATGTGCAGGACTGCGCCAATGGCGGTGTCACTGGCATCTGACTCAAGCTTGTAGCACCCGTTATTATTAGGGTATTGCAAGATTAGTGCTTCAATCAAAGCTTGTTTCAAATAGTTGGAAATTCTTTTCACATTCTGGTGTCCAGATGAATTTCTTTTTGGCATTACTCTTGGTTATGTCATTGATTGGTGTGGTTAGTTTTCTGTAGTCTTTGATGTATTTCCTTAGGTAAGCTACCATACCGAGAAAGCATCTAACTTGTTTAACGGAGATGGGGTGTTGCATGTTATTTATGGCTTTTATTTTTTCTGGATCTGCTTTGATGCCACTGTCAGAGACAATGTGGCCCAAGAACAGGAGTTCATTTTCCATAAATTGGCACTTACTTGATTTTGCATAAATTTTGTGCTTTTTGAGTTGATCAAGTGTCTTGCAGAAATGTGTGAGGTTTTCCTCTTTTGTTTTTGAGAATATGATGATATTGTTGAGGTAGCATAATGTGTTTGAGAGGCCATTTAGCACTTGGTTCATCATGGTGATAAATGTTGCAGGAGTGTTGGTCATCCCAAAGTTCATTACCCTACACTCAAAGGATCCAAATTGTGTATGGAACACAGTATTTAGTATGTCCTTTTCCTTTACTTCAACTTGGTTGTAACCTGAGGTGAGGTCAATTTTGGAGAAAAATTTGGCTCCTGAGAGTCTTGCAAACAGATCCTCTATAAGTGGAAGGGGTATTTATTCTTTACTGTGCTTGCATTTAGTGCTCTGTAGTCAGTTACTAGACGCAGAGTGCCTTCCTTTTTCTTTACAAAGAACACTGCTGCCCCCATGGGGATTCAGACAGGCAAATGAAACCTTTTGCTAGATTGTCCTCAATGTGTGTTTTGAGGGTTTGGGTCTCTGTGGGAGAGAGTCTGTAAAGGGGTGCAGGTTTAGGCATGGCTTTACATAGGTCAATGTCATGTTTGACCTCCCGTTTGGGGGGTAACTCTGTGAGTTCTTCTTTGAATACATGGGTGTATTCATTTAGAAGTGCCGCAAGTTCTGGGCATTGGATCTTGGCTGTTTGCATGTTATTAAATTTAGTGTACCTCATTATGTGGATGGTACTATCTTTGGTTAGATGTTCTGAGTCATCTTGGTTTATGACCTGGACAAATACTGTGTCTCTTAGAATGAGGTCATTGGGCTCTTTGAGGATATTAAAATTGACTCTTTTGCATTTGATGGTCATGGTTTTTGTTTTCCAACATATGCTGGGGTTCACTCGGGTGAACCAGTCCATGCCTGCTACAATGTTGTAGTTTATGTTGTTCATGAAAAGTCCTTTGATGGACGTTTGTATGCCTTGGAGGTCAATTCTGAAGGGAGTTGTTTTGCCTTTGAGTAGAACCTTTGATTTATCTGCCATTCTGGCATATTTGAAGTTGAATTTGACAACTGGTATTTTGTACTTGATTACAAATGGTTTGCTAACCATAGTGTGTTGTGCACCAGAGTCAAAAAAATTTATGTGTATGTGATTTGTAAGTGCATGGATAGACAAGAAGTTGTGAGTGATCTTTAATTTTTACGTTCATAAAAATGGAGGATTTCGGGACACGTGGGATGTGAGCAGCAAAGTTTGTGCCTTGGTACAGTTTCTTGTCAAGTTGGGGGGAGACAGGGGCACTTAAGCCTGTTCCCCCTCCTCTTTTCCCTGTTCCTCTGTTACAAGACCTTCAAGGTCAGAGAATGTGGGGTCAGATTCATAGCAGGTTGCTATTTCAGCATTGTTTACTTTGGTGGTGTCCTCTTTTTTGGGACAGGAGTGGTTTGCGCTTTGGCTGTGATTGCAATTGTTGCAATTGGAGTTGCCGTTGCTATTGTTGGTGTTCTGGCGTTTATTGCCATTGGAGTTTTTCTGCCATTGCCGTCTGAGGAGTGATTGCCGTTACATGTGGCATATTCCATGTTTGCGCATTTTTCTGTGTGCTTGGCTTCTGTAATGAGCGCAGGCATGGAGTTGTTGGCCTCTGGGAGGATGAGGACAGTGAAAGAGGGTTTCATTTTATTGATTAATGATGCTCTGGTATGCACGTTGTCAGCTTGTGCTGGGTTTTGGATTTTTTGATGTATTTCCTCAAATTTGTTTGCAATACAGCTCAGTGATCTTCCGCAGAAGATTGCTATCACAGCTTATGCCATGTCTTGGAGGGATTCGGTGACGCAGAAATTGTGTGTGATGTCCGCTTTGAACTCTTCCCAGTTGTCAAGCTGATTGTCAGTTTGTGAGCCAACCCAGGTGGCAAACCAGTTAGCAGCGGCCTTGTACAGGCGCTTGCTGGCTTCCTGGACCCATTTCTCATGGGGGATGTGGCTGGCACAGAGTTTAGTGGCTGAGTGGTCTAGCCAGTTGATGACATTTTCTTTGTTTTTACCAAAGAACTTGTCAATACCAATGTATTTGGTGTTGGTAACTTCACCTGTGATAGGTGGTTGTGCATTTGTTTGCGGTTGGAGAGAGCAACTGTATTGAATTATCTTGGTGCATGCTTTGGGCATGACCAGACCTTTGAATATGGTGCGTCCACTAGATATATCTTTGTCAATGTTGTGGGCGCGTAAGTACGTTTTCCAGGTCTCCTGGGATGTGGCCTGGTTGAGTACGTGAGCAAAGGTGGGTGGGTTTTGGTCAGTCATTTTCTCTTTCATGGGCGTGGTCAAAAAACCTTAGCTGCTACCAGTGATAAGGAGCACCTTTTTGGTGAAGCTTCAAATATAGAATTAGGAGAGAAGAGAAGTATCTTTTATTGGATAATATTTTAGACTTATATAGATTGAGCTGTGGTGGAGATTTAGTTGGATCAAACATAGGGGTTGGTCATGTGCAGGATGGGTTCAAGCCACTGGATACTTGGATTGTCATGTGATATTGCTTGGTTACCATTCTCAGTAGGTTGAACAGTATATTGGAAGGGCACCAAATCAGGCAATGGCTGGATGTTAAGCAGATTGACAGTAGCCAGAATGCCTGTACATCCAGACCCTCAACAATAGGGACAAATATAACTTCTATTGCTGCCTATTACTGCTAGCTGTTTAGTAGTCAGAGTATCCAAGTATTTGACAAAGCTTTTTCAACACTCACAATAGAAGTTTTACCTCCCTTTATTTGGACAAAAAGACGCCAGCCCACTGTATGACACCCCAATTGGTAGTATTGGATTGTCTCCATACAATCCAAATATGAAAAACAATGACATCTAAACCAACCAATAAAGATTCTTTAATATCACAAAACCTTGACATTGTCTAGCTTGGAGTTCACTTAAATCTATGTCCATTTTGTTTAAATCTGAGTTATTTTTGCTTATTGCTATAGCTTTGAAAACTACTGTATATATTGAAGTGTTGGAATTGGGCTTGCATCATAATCAAAAGCACAGACTTAACCCAATGAATTTAAATTCACACTTATTACACATCAAGAAAACTAAATGTCAAAACAGCAGGCTTGACCCACCAACAAGGTTCTGGCTAAGCGGGTTTATGACCCACAATCCAACTTCCCAGTGACCTGTAGCCAAATGGGGAAGTCAACTCAAACTTCCATAAATAGCAACATGAGCAATCAATGATCCCAAAAGATGGATATCTCAATTCAGCGCTTGACTCAATATCTAGATCAAGCCACCTCCCTAACCATCCAACTGATTGATCACATAAATATTTTCCTACTATCCATGATTCACTCACACTATATAATTCCAATATCTCAATAAAGATAATTATCTAGTCTTCAAATATTTTTCCCCTTGTAACTCTGCTAAAACAGCACAGCTACGACATAAAAACATCATATCTGTGAATACTTAGCAATCTTAATGTCCAAGCTTATTTTAAAGCTAAAGATCAGCTCTACATTTTGAAGGAGTTGAGAAAGTAAAATAAAACTATTATTTTAGCTTTGCTAAACTTAATAGTAATACTCCACCTATTTAGACTTTTTATTTTTACTTGGAATATGCAATTTATTTTAAATGATTTAAATTTAAATTAAGTTTTTTTAAATAAAATTGGTAATAAATAATCCCAACCTAAAAATCCAACAAATTATATTGAACTGATATATTAGATTTAATTTTAACGTATCCTTGGATGGGCTATCCACCTAGTGTAAGTTAAAAACAACGCTGCCTTGTAATAAATGTGACTAGGGATGCTTCGGCTCAGCCCCGGCTAGCTTCCGGTTCGAAGCCGCTGCAACAAAAACGGAATCACTTATTATTTAAAATTTTAAAATAAATCTTTGAATCTAGTGGCCCAGAACTAGAAACTGGCTGCAGCTGTCTGGGGCTTGGCCAAAGCAGCCCTATGTGTGACTAAAGCACCGATTAAGTTTGGAGTTAGTGTAGGGCAATAAATTTACCCGCGTCCACTGGAATATCAATGTGACCAGCTGCAGGGAAAGCAATCACCTTTGGTCATTTTACGCAAAGTTATTCAATTTCCAAAAACAGTTTAATTTAAGTCTTTATAGTATGGTCCTTCTAATCGTCAAACTTGAGGGACCTAATCCGGCTTGTTGGTCCGGGGTAATTCAAGAAATAATCAACAATAAATCATATCATTGGCAGTTTCGTTTTGCGGCGAAACACAGGTCCACAAATGCATGAAGGAAAAAAGAAAGGGTTACAAGCAATTGATTTTCGCTTGTGTAATAAGTAGTGCTGCTCTGGGCCAAGCATCCTTAGTAATAACTTTACGCCACGTGGCCATTGCTTCAAGCCATCTCAGCTGATTTTGATTAAAATGATGTCACTTTGTTAAGGCGCCTTTTTTAATTGGGTTCAGATTCTTATTAAATAGCTCAAAAATGCTAAACTAAAATACAATTGTAAGGAGTGATTTAATGACAAATTTGGGGTGCTATTTTTTATGATCTCACTCTGCAATTAAACAAGCTAAGTATGGCTTGTGAAATGCCTCTCTTATTGAAAAAAGAATCATTTTATCATTGATAGGTTTAACAAGAAATGATATATTTTATTTTTCATTGGATATTTAAAATAGCTCAATAAAAATTGTATGGTCGGATAAAGAAAAGAGATTTCTAATCAGCTATAAATAGATGCAGACGTCATTATTGGCAGGATGCCAAATTACGTTCTAGATCAGGAAGGCGGTCTAATATTAGAACAACGGCAAAGAGTGGATCTAAAATCGAGTATATAAACAGTTAACCCAATTGTTCATTGGATATGACAAACAAAGCACCTTTTATCAACCAGGAAAATAAACTGGCTAAGCCACTATCATATCCTTACTCAAGCAGAACCATTGCTAGTGATCAGACGGGGTGTAGAAGAAACACGAAGAGAAATACGCGTGATTCGGGTTGTGGGCCTAAGCCGTCTAAGAGGCACGTTGTTGTATGGGATGCAACTGTATCGTATATGTGGACAAGCCCAGAGACAACCAAAGACAGTTCCCCCAGCCATATATTCAAACTGCTGAACTCATCTTCTGATGAGTATTCTAAGAAAGAAGCCTACATCTTTCACGATGCCCTTAGAGCCAGCCCTAAGCTAAAGCCCATCCAAACAGATCTAGCATCTATTGTCTCCTCCGTTGATAGCTTTGCCTTGCAATTCCTTGTCAAAGCTGTGATTACCAGGCACCTTTTCTCCATAATCCTACAATCTAAGAAATTTGGAGGTGTATCGCCACAGGAAATGGCTGATGCCATCGACTATTACTCCAAAGCCATGTCAGCCTTTGCCCTTGCTTCTTATATCCCTCCCCACCTTCTCCAAAATGTCAAATCATTATTGGATGATCTACTGGATATCACCAATAAAGTTATTAATTAATAGATATAATAGGTGTTGCAACTGAACCAATCATAGTTCAGTATTTGGATTTTAGGAAGACAACAGTCCAAATAGGAAAGGATAAAAAAGAAGATGTAGCTTTATTTGAGAAGTGGTAGCTAATATACTGAAAAGAGAATCCACTATCAAGCTGTGCTTCATTACTTGACATAATAAAGTGTTGCAAATGAACCAATGTCAGTTCAGTATTTGATTGGGGAAGACAACAGTCCAAAAGAAAGGACAAGCATGAATATAATAAGGTGTAGTTTATTGTAGAATATTGTGATTAATATACCATACGGGGAAAGCTACAAGGCAACAGGGGGTGGTACAGTGGCAGGTTTCATGTAAGGTTTGAAGCTGAGGAATAACTTGTGCAAAGATCAGTGAAGTCAGATTGGCAGCACTCCTAATTAGGAAATAGTGCCTGCAATTCAATATTGCCATCAGATTGATCCATGTCATTAGATACGCCCTGGGGCAACTCATTGAGCGCCCCCTGTGTATTGTAAGATACATTAGCGGGTGAGGAGGGAAACTCAATTGCAACACCCCCTGTCCCCCTGCTTGTTGTCAGACACCAGGATCAGAGCCTACGGAAGGTCTGGGAAGGTCTTCACAAACAACCTTTATATGGGAATGGCGCAGCAGAGATGCAAGCAATCATGATGGGGCTTTTTGGTGTTTTCTTGGGCATCTTCAAGTTGGTAGGTGTGGTTATCATAGACCACAGCTATTTCAAAGAGTCCCAAGTGGTTGGGCTCTAATTTGGCGGAGTTGGGGTTGAGAGCATAGACAGGGTTGCCTACAGTGTATCTTGTCTCAAGGTTCTTTGTCCCCCCTCAATCTGTTTGTGTTCAATGTCTCAAGCTTTGGCACACCACTGGCCCAGGGAGGGGGTAGTTGTCAGGGGAGGTTTTCCGGGAACTGTGGATTGTAATTTCCCTTGTTCTACTCCCATCAAGCTGCCAGGCGTTCCAAAGGCCAAGGTGCTGGGGCTGAACCCAGTGCCCTTGTTGATTCTTGCTTGTAAGATTAGTAGAGTGGTAAGCAGGTGTTCAGTCCACGCGGTATTGAGGTGCTCCTGTGAGAGCTTGGCACTCAATTAGACCAGGGAGCCATTTAATTGCTCTACGCATCCATTGGCTTGTGGATGGTAGGGTGTTGTGACTACTTGTTGGAGGGTGTTCTTGGCGCAATGCACCTTCATGATGTGTTCTACAAGCTTGGGTCCACCATCTGTGATAAGGCATTTGGGCCGCCCAAAGGGACCACAATTTCCTTACCAATGAGACAGTTAATGATGGTAGCGGTATGGTTGGTGGTTGCCCACACTACTGGCCAACAGGTGAAGTACTTGATGGCTGTAATTGTTGAAACAGCAGGATCAACCTTCCAGCAAGTTTCCAACTAAGTGGGGTTGTGACCCACAATCCAACTTTCCTGTGACCTGGTCCCAAACAAGGAAGTTGACTCAAATTCTCAAAAATAACAACATGAATAAACAATGATCTTATTTGGTGGCACTCAATTTGGCGCCTGTCCCTTTACCAGGGACAAGCCACCCCCTTCACCATTGAAATTAATGATCTACATAATTATGTTCCTCTTAAGATGGTTCACAGCAACCATATAATCCATATCTCCAAATAAAGATAATTATCTAGTTTCCAAAAAAATTTCCCCTTTGTAACTCTGCTAAAACAGCACAGTTACAACATCGGTAGCAGAATTAGGTTCCCCATCCTACTTTATCCCTCCAAACTCTGCCTGTTGTCCGTACTTGCCAAGGTCAACAAATCTACAAAAGAATCATGTCTGGCCTCCCCATAGAATGGACGCCTTATACGCCAGGTACCAAAATACCAGAAGGTTTTATGTTTTACCAAAACTTAATGATACTGATTTTCACCTTCAGTGCTCTTTCAGCACAAGGATTCTTCCAAGCACCACTCCTTGTGTGACAGATAAAAGTATCATGCCCACTCATGTAGCCCAACACCTGTGCAGTGCCGCCTTGGAGTTGTTTTCTGGAGCCAATGACAACAATTCCACAGCATGGATACAATTGGCACAGAAAAAATTAACGCGAATAGAATGCCCACAAAGGTTCTGGATTGCAGAGATACACATCTGCCTTACACACAAGGCAGGCACATGGTGCAATAAATGGCATGAATACCACACTTAGAAAGACTGGGATACCTTAAAGTGGGACTTCTTAGAAAGATTTTTAATGAAGGACACCACCTTCATGATCATACATCAAGTAAAGAACCTGACCCAAACTGGCACAGTGAAGGAGCTCACCCGTGTGTAAAAAAAGCTCTGTCTACAAGCACCTTCTGACATGGCATTTGACAATCCAGACACACACCTCATGTACTACAACACACTCAAGTCACATGTAATAAGACACATCAACCTGGACCAAGTAAGCAATCTGCAGAGTCTCTACTGTATGGCAGAGAAGGCAGAGCAGACATCAAATGCCCTCCACAAAGCTCAGGCTGGAAAGAGAGAAAGACCCAAGGACTCTCACCCGTCAGGTCACACTGATTGTCCTCCACCTGGAAACAGCAATAACAACAATGGTGCAAGTCACAAGCCCTCAGGATCAAATGATCACAGTAGCAGTAATAATTTACAGTCAAACCATACTCACTTCAGGGTCAGTACTACACAGGAAAATCAGGATGAGGGAAAAGCCTGGGGAGAGCACTAAGCAAGCCAAGCTCTCCTTGCACAGCCCCTGGCTTGCCCAACAATGAGTACTGCCCTGAGGACGTGGACCAAAGCCCAATGATCCAAGTGCCCTCAGAAGACCCAGTACTTTACACCATTGCCAGAAATCCCAATAAATTGATGTCTTACCCTTTCTGCTTTTGCAGCTACACTGGATCTGCGCTCCTAGAATTGGGCGCAGATTGCACACTTGTCAACAGCATCTTTGTGGAAAAGTTCAAACTAGTCAATAATCCTTTGCAGATTAAAAACGTGGTCCTAGCTGATGAACACCACATTACGGTGACACACAAGACAGCCATCTTCTCTATTGCACTGGAGAATCTGCACTCCATCATCCAAGGACCCATCATCAACTTCCCCAGGTTTGATTTTGTGCTTGACCTGGACTGGCTATGGAAAAACAACCCATATTTGGACTAGGTTACTTCAGTGTTAACCATCAAGCGTGAGGGAGTACACCACCAAATCTACCCTGACTCTATGGACCAACTCTTGCAAGATCCATCTCTGTGTGCATCACAGAGACACATGAAGAACAGGACAACCTCAAACTAATGACTGAGACTCTTGCTAGTATGAGGTCATACGCTTCAAGGACCACCAAGACACAACCATTTCCCAAGATCATGAAATTGTGAGCTACCACCCTGAGATCTTCAAGGAAGCCTTACCAGGGTTTCCTCTATAAAAACACATACAACACGCCATTCAGCTCAAGAGAGCAGTACCTAAGGCACAACCTATATACTGGCTCACCCCAAAGGAAGATGAAACCTTATGTGCATATCTTAAGAGAGCATTGTAGAAAGGACTAATCCACCCATCTCAATCTCCCTTTGGCGCCACTGTATTCTTTGTGGCAAAGAAGGACAGGTCCCTTAGACTTGTCACTAACTACCAAGCGCTGAATGAAGTTGCCATCAAAAATTGCTACCTGCTCCTGCTTATTGAGAATCTCTTCAACACCTTGGGTGGGGCAACTGTCTTCTCCAAGATTGATCTGACGGCAGGCTACAACCAGATTTTTATCAAGGAAGAAGACATACCCAAGACAGCCTTCTGTACCAAGTATGTTTTGTACAAGTGTGTTGTGCTCTTCTTCAGGATGACAAACGCACCCTTGACCTTTGTGACTTTCATGCATGAGGTCTTTGCACCCCATATTGGCAAGCACACTAGTATACCTAGACAACATCATTGCCTATAGCCCCTTGGTGGAAAAACACCATAAGGATTTGG
Source organism: Entomophthora muscae (assembly GCA_014839935.2). Classification (NCBI taxonomy): domain Eukaryota; kingdom Fungi; phylum Entomophthoromycota; class Entomophthoromycetes; order Entomophthorales; family Entomophthoraceae; genus Entomophthora; species Entomophthora muscae. The sequence continues at coordinate 54,647 of QTSX02007184.1, forward strand.
AGGCAGTCTTTGCCACCCTGGTACAACATAAACTGCTGGCCAAACCCTAAGTGTCAGTTCTTATGTAAACAGTTACCCTTCCTGGGACACATAGTCTCAAAAGACGGCATCAAGCCTGATAATCAGAATATTCAGGTCATCTACAAGATGCCACCACACAAAGACAAGTCCAAACTCTGTACATTCCTGGGGATGATTGCCTACATACAACAAGTTATCCCCAACTGTGGCATCCTGACAGCACCCCTATCCACAATAAAATGGATCAAACCCAAGTTTGTATGGACTCCACAACAAGACCTCTGTTTTCCCTGCCTCAAAGAGAAACTCACAATATCTCCTATCCTACAGTATCCTAAGCGCAACAGAGAATATCAAATGGAGACAGACGCCTCTGATGCGTCCATTGGGGGAGTTCTACAAGTCAAGAACACCAATAGCAACTTCCTACCCATAGCCTACAAGTTTCACAAACTGACAGACGGCAAGTGCTGATACCCTATAAACGACAAGGAATTGTTGGCAATTGTGCACTGCCTAGTCAAATGGTGTTGCTACTTAGAACAACAGGAAGAATTCACAGTGTTGACCAACCACAAGTCCCTCATATACTTCAAAACACAAGAAAATCTGTCCAGACACCAGGTGCGCTGGATAAAGATACTTTAAAGGTTTAACATGATCATCCTATATAAACCAGGACCCAAAGTTGCCATGGCAGATGCACTCTCTTGCTTGTATGTTAGGACCATGAGAGGAGAAAACACTCTCAACCCAAACTGCCCCTCCTGGTACTCCAAACTAAAGACAAGGGCTTCCCCCAGACACTACCAACATCACTAAAGAAACAGTCATCAAAAATGAACACTTCTTCACAGACCTATGCAGGATGCTACACCAAAAGATGACTGATGGAAGCACCATCCCATATATTCCTATGCATCAAAGAGGCAACACCATTCTACACTATAATAGATATTTAGGGCATACCATGAGCCACAACCTTTATGAATTCCTCAAGTACAAGGCATGGTGGCCAACTCTATATAGAAATGTCCAAGAAGTTCTTGACCAATGTGAATTTTGTGAAAAGTTCACAAAAAGCAACACTCTGCCTAAGTCTATGTTGCCCATTTGCTCCCAGTTACCCTTCAAGGTATGGGCCCTTGACATTGTGGGTCCCATGCCCAGGAAACACAACAAAAAGAAATATATCATCACTGCTATCAACTTTGCCACTCACTGACCAGTGGCACAAGCATTAAAATCTCACACAGGCAATGACGTGCAGCAATTCATAGACAAGGAAATCATCAGTAAGTTTGGAAATCCAGAACTCCTGATAACAGATGGGGGCAAGGAATTGACCTCCAAGAACACCAATGTATACCTCACCAAGAATGGGGTCCAGCATACAGTGACAACACCTTACCATCCTCAGGTCAATGGATAAGTGAAGCGGCTAAATGGTAGCTTTGTGCAGGTCTATGCCAAGCTCACTGCTGGGAGACCTGAGGACTGGCATAAGCAGCTACCAACTGTACTTCTTGTATGCCGTACTCATGTGAACAGATCCACTGGGAAAAGCCCCTTTTTAGCTCATCTACAGCACACAACCCAATATTATTCAAGCCCTCATGGGACCAAAGCTGGAAATACCCAGCAAGGTCCCCCTTGTTAAGAACCTCAAGCTATACAAGCCAATAGTGATCAGTTGGAAAAGGAAGAGAAAATTTTGCAAAACAAGTTTGTCCCCATCCAAAATAGACACAAAGTTGGTAACAAGGTTTGGGTAATGAACACAGACAAGAGCAATTTACAAACCAAAAAAGTTGGTCCTGATATCATCTTAAAGGTAAATGAAAACAACACTTACCTTGTGTAAGGACTTGGCAAACACAAGCAAGACAAAGTCCTACATCATAACTGGCTAAGACCCTGTAAAGAAAAACAAAAACAACAAGAAACTGTCCTGCCAGCAACCAAACAGCAGATAGTTCAGTACAGTGCCCAGGCCCCTGACAACCTCCCTGATGACCTGCCCCCAGAGGAGGCCAAACTTCAGTTGGGGGGTGTCAAAACAGCAGACTTGACCTGCCAGCAAGGTTCTAATTAAGCAGGCTTGTGACCCATAACCCGACTGCCCAGTGTCTCAAAGCCAAACTAGGAAGTTGACTCAAATTACCAAATCCAACAACATGAACAGATGATGATCCTTTACAGTGGATACCTTGTTTTGGTGCTTGACTCATTATCAGGATCAAGCCAATCCCCTTCACCATCCAACCATGTGATCAACACAATCATGTTCCTGTTATCCTTGATTCACAATAGCTATATAATCACTATCTCTCAATAAAGAATATTATCTAGTTCCCAAATATTTTCTCCCTTGTAACTCTACTAAAACAGCACAGTTACAACATAATTTTATTTTAATTTGTGATAGCGTTTTCTAGATGCTGTATTAGAAACTGATATGTAAAAATAATCTATTAATAATTTTTATTTTTTTATTTTTCTGATGTAAATCCTGACTTTATTGCAAATTATTTTCTAGATAGCGTTTTCTAGATGGTGTATTGCACTGCTGCTGTCATACTCCTATATGGAAAACACATGATGGACTGCTTCACCATAGATGCTTCTTTCTCCGCTTGCAGTGATTGGGGTTTTTTGATGTCATTCAGCAAAATCTGACTTTCTTTGTGCAACTGATCTTCTGTGTTACATAACTCACAGTTGGCCTGGTCCCAGATGTTGGGTAGGACACGCCATTTTGAAAATGGCATCTCAAAAACGCCATCTCAAATTTAATTTGAGATGGCGTTTTTTGCGTTAGTGATTTTGAATCACAAAAAAATAAAATAAACAATAAAATAGTTGAAATTTACATATACTTTTATAATGTGGCATCTCAAATTTACGCCATCTCAATTCCGTCACTTTGAGTCAGGTTAATTAAATATTATTTTGCTAACTTTATTTACATATGAAAACACTTAGTGTGGGGCGTGTTTACGCCATCTCAACTTTACGTCATTTTGAATTACGACATTTACCTTAAACTAAAATAAGCTTATACCCAAACTAAAATAAAGCCTGTGGTATAGTGCCAGAAGATGTTCCTATAGTATTAATCTAAGACACTTATAATAAGAACAACCTAAATAGACGCCACTATGATAGTCCTTCTAGTGATTGTCATTGCTGGGTAAAAAAAACAGTTTTGTTATATGTAATTTATAACTTTATTATACATGGATACATTGACAAGGGTTTTCTTAATAAAATATTTTAATAGTGATTTTAATATGGAAGGGGGTGATTATGCCATTTTGATTTATGTCACTTCAAATTCCACCAAGTTTCATATCACCCAATTGATTCAAGGCGCACAGTGGATAGGGGAAAATAAGGGGAAATTACCTATGACGCCAGGCTACACTATATCAATTCCCCCACTGCAATTCTTGCTTTCCACTTTTCAAAAGTATGGTTTCACATCAAAAACAATATTAATAAAAAATGTAAGAAAACATGAAACTTTGCAAATATATATATTTTGATCTCTTCTAAACAACTGAGTACTTTTTTACTCCAGTTGTATAAGCTAGTTTTTGAGAAATTCAAGTTTTACTCTTTGGCCCAGTTGAGGTAGCTCCACCATAAATTTTTTAATTTAATATAAAAAAGTCAAAAACACTATGTTTTTGAGCTACAGCACCTCAATTATGTCACTTCAAAAACACCATCTCAAGAGCAAGTTTTCAGTCAAAATTCAAAGTTTTGCCTACTTGCGTTACTAATAAAAAATTATTTTTTCAAAACAAAAAACATTGAAATTTCAATAGTATATATTATTTGATCACCTCTACAAGTCTATGTAAAAATTTGATACTTTTATATTAAAAACATTCTCATTTTTCTCTTTAAAAACAACCCCCAAATTGCTCATATTTTGATACTAATTCACTTTTGGATGCCTCCCAAGTCCATCAACAAAGCTGTGTCCAAGGCCTCCAAAGGCAAGACCACTCCTCCCAAGGCCAAGAAGGCCAAAACTACCCCTAAAAAGCATCCTGCTAAGGGTAAAGCTCTTCCCAAGACACCTACGCCCTCACCAGAGCCTGAGAAAACAAGCCCAACCCCTCCCCATTCTCCTTTTGTTTACTCCCTGTCAGACCCTCAAGAGAAGTTGTTCAACTTCAATTGCCATTCTGACCCCACTTCAAAGCCTGAGGATGAAGAAGAGCAGGAGCCTGAGCCTGGTGCTCCTGCAGATGAGCCAATTGAGCTCTGGGATCCTAACTCAATCCACAATGTATGCAACCAAAATGGCACCTTTGCTGTGCCCGCCACATACCCTGTCAGCTATCCAATTATGACAAAGAAATGGGGTGTTGGCTTTGTCCACAAGGGCTACAGCTTCAGCTGCAACAGCAAGAAGAAGCCCATCTGTCAACATCACTTCAAATGTGATAATGTTGGCTGTCCAGCTAGACTTACCACCTATGGGTTCACTCAGTTTAAAGCCCTGACTATTGGACATGACTGTGCCAAGCCTTTCAATCCTCTGTATCAACAGATCCGCTGGTTTCTTTGCCAGGTCATACCAACCACCAAAGACCAAACTTCAACTGAGGTTGTAAACAATGCGCTCATTAATCTAAATGATACCCAACTGGCAACTGTTGGTGGCGCCTCAAAACTATAGAGATATCTCACTGACCAGAGATATGCTCTGAGCACTGAAGGCGTCAGTGCTACATCAATTAACCAGTTGATTCTAACTGAAGAGCAAAAGCTTTCACAGCATGAAGAGAGATTTCTTCTTCACAATGATGGGTAACATGCCCCAGAGCAGATCATCTGCTTTGCTACCTCCCAGGATCTTAGCAACCTTTTAAAATGCAAGACCTGGCTTGCAGATGGAACATTCTCAACCTGCCCAAAGCTCTTCAGCCAGCTTGGGAATATCCATGGGCAGGTTGGCAATCTATTTCTTCCCCTGGTCTTCTTTTTTCTCCCAAATAAGAAGCAGGAAACTTATGTCCGGGCTCTAACAATATTAAAGGCCAAGTTGGATGAGATCCTCCCAACTATTGAAGAGGAGCCAAAGGAGACTAGAGGGCACAAGAAAAAGGCCCAGTCAGAGGAAGCCACCCCAATCAAGAAAAAGCCTGAAAGCCTTCCATACCATGAATATCTGGTAGTAGATTTTGAACAGGCTCAGGCCAATGCTTTTATTAGAGTCTTCAAGAGCTCCCCTCAGGGATGCTACTTTCACTTTTGGTAGGCACTCTACCGCCACCTCCAAAAGTGCTCTGCACTTCATGAGCTGATCTACACTGAAGGCACAAAGGAAGCAAAGGACGTGTTCAACTGCTTTGCTGCCCTTGCCCTTGTGCAAAAGGAGGAGACAAATGCCTTTTATGACGCCCTCCTCTGCCATCCTTACATTATTGCCAACCAGGCAGCCTTTGCGCCCTTTATTGAGTATTTTGAAACTCAATGGGTTGGTATTTTTTAGGGAACACACTGCATTAGAAAAGGCAGTGACTCAATCACATGGAACTGCTTTAAGCAGGTAAAGGATGGCCTAATCAAGACCACCTCTTCTCTTGAAGGGTGGCATAGTCAATTTGCCACAAGGGTCTGGGTTCAGAAGCCCAAGTTCAAAAAAATCATGGTGCATCTCAAAACCCAGAAGGCCATCTCTTCCTGTCTCTTTAAAACAGGCATGAAGACCAAGGGTGATCCCCCCAAGCAAACCAAAGCAGTGAAAAAGTATACAGAGATTAGCAAGGTGGTCCTTGCCTACTATCCCAAGGATAGCAAGCTTGAGCATCTCCAAGCTATCTCAGTTGCTCTTTCTACTAATATTTGAGCCCTTTCCTAATAAAGTATTCTTTATCTTCTCTCTTATTTCCTTTAATTTTATCATTATTTTTGACTTTTTTAGTATTTGGTACAATTGTATGCTTATTTTAAAGTATAGTTTATAGTTAAAATAGATGAAAATGGTTGTTCTGGGGTATATTTTAACTTTTGGGCTTTACACAACTATGTTGCTACTAATAGACCCCATTTTTTATTGCAGATTTGGAATTCTGAGGCTTTTTTAAGCCTAGAAATGTTTTTTGAATTTTTATTTTTGGGAATTTTTTGGGAAATTTTTGGAGTTCAATAAATCTAAAATTTTATAACCATTTTTTCTTAGTCAAAATGCCGTAAATCAAAATGGCGTTTTTACTAGTAAATTGAGATAGCAGAAATTCAAGATGGCGTTTTTTGAGATGCCGTTTTTGAAATGGCGTGTCCTACCAGATGTTGGTCATTATGGCTCATGTACACCAGCGTTTGAAAAACAACCACTACCTGATACCAACTCACAAGCGCCCTGTGATTAGCATCCAGCACCCTGCTAAGCATCCCCAAACCACCAAGCTGCTCCTTTGGCTACATCTTCCTCTCAGCAACGTGAGAGCGCCCCAGAAACAGATGACAACACTTGTTAAAGCAGTTTGCAATAAATGTGATAGTACTTATTCCTCTTTTTTATTGTTTATAGCTATGTTATTGCTTTTTATTTTTTTCTTTCTTATATTAAGTTTTTAATTATTTTATTATTCTTCTGAATTTAGTGCTTAGAAATTATGATTAATTGGTGGAGTTCATATTTTGGTGATTTAAATCTGGCACCGCCGCGGTACTTAACTTAAAAGTAAGGCGGTGCAGTGGTGCCTGTAACTTTTACTAGTTGGCGCTGCAGCACTTTATGTATAATTAGGGTGGCGCTGTGATGCCTATCATTGGATAGTTCTGCAGTGATATACACCAAGTTTTAATAACCTTATTTGGATAGCACTCTTCTTATTTTAATTTGAGGTAGCGTTTTTAAGATGCAGTTTTTGAGATACTGTATTAGAAACCAATATGTAAAAATTAACTATTTAATAATTTTTATTAAGATTCTTTTAATTTTGCTGATGTAAATCCCAATGCTATCTAAAAAAATTTGAGATAGTGTCTTTCTAGATGATGTTTTTGAGATGGTGTATCCCACCAAGCATTGCTCCTGAACACAGCTGTGCAATTTTCAGGAGAGTTTGACTAGTTGAAAAAAATTGAAAATCATGGTTTAAAAAGCTGACAATTTTGATAGAATAAAATAACTTAAATTTAGAAGCTGGATTATAGCAACCAAAAATAAAAAGGAGAAACAAGGAAGAAATTTTCAGTCTTGTGAACTAAAAGCTTAATTTTAATAAGAAATAAAGAAGGCTATATCACCTTCAACAAAATCAAGTAAATGGTTGAAACACTAAATGAGTGCCAATTTCATAAATTTGGGCTATCTAAACTAGCTAAATCTATGATCTAAAGGTTATTTAAATTAAAGCATATATAAAATATACTGCTAATCCTAAGGCTATATAAAGCTTACTAAACACCAGCTTAAACTGCCAAATAAAGGCAATATCAAAGTATAAGTGTTAAGTGTAAGGTTAAAATCTGTGTTTATTAAACTCATATGGGTTAATAATAAGCCTGAATAATTCAGCTCAATGATGTCATAGCAACTGGATAGTGAAAATCAACTTTGGGAGTCCATTTTCAAATTGTATCAACAATTAAATGCCATTGAATCAAAAGCAAATAAAACAGAGCTTCAACTTTGTGACAATCATTGGTTCTTTTCATTATTTTAAAGGGGTTGATGTTAAGGGGCCCCAGCTTATGGCATATGATGGTCAATTTGAAATGATTGGCTTTTAGTATTACTAAGTCCTCTGGTGAATAAGAAGAAGCATCAGTCCTGTGGGCACCTGATTTTTTATAGTCTTCTCTGGCCTGCAAAAGATTATTAATCAACTCTGTGTGAATAAAAGCAATTTTTTATGCAAATTTTATTCTAATTCTTCTACATGGTCATCTGAATTGGGGAGAGAATAGGGGTGTAATCCCTTGTTTGCAAAGAGTGGGGAAAGTACAGTTGGAGTGTGAGAGGCATTATTGTAGGCAAATTATGCAATGCAGAGGCAGATAACCCAGTCTTTTTGGCAGGGAGAGATGTAGCAACAAAGATAATGTTTAAATGTTTGGTTGATGCATTCAGTATGACTATCTGAATGGGGGTGATGGCCTAAATATTGACAAGTCTTGATCTTTAGATCCTGGCTGATAGACTCCCAAAACTTTGAAAAAGACTATGGGCCTCTGTCTGAAAAAAAATCATCTGGAAGACTGTGGTAGGCAAATACCTTACATCTTCATGAACTGTCATGACATAGTTATTTCCAGTATTCATGTTTTAACTACACTGGTTAATAGAGAAGATCCTTGCTTTCAGAACAACACCTTGATAGCCTCTCTAGTTGAACTAGATCAGAAGTTATGTTGGTTTGAAGTTTTGAGTTGGGAAGACTTATTAATACATCTTGAAAAGGAATCAAGATTGTATATCAGACCTTTGAAGACAATTAATAGTGGTACACAGACAAATCCTAATGTATCTCAGCTTCTATCAATCAAATTTGGACGTCCCTAAGCTAAAATCAAGGCCAAAGAGCAGAAGCTTCAATTGAAGCTATTTTTAAATGATATTTAAAAGCAAAGCACAAATTTCAAAGGGTTCCCAACAAATATAGTACAGTATAGTCAGCTTATGTCTTAAACTCACAGAATTAACCCTCAGATGAAGACCCAAGAACCTCTGAGAATGATATAAAAGAATCAAGTCAAATGGTATAAAAGGGACATGTCCCCCTCTCCTTAAATCTGTGAGCACTTTTGGCCCTTGAAGTAAACAAATCAAATACACCTGATCTTCAACTTAACAGTTCAGAGTCAGAAGCCCTTGGTCCCTGATATACATAAAAAGATTATTGCTACTGTTGTAACATCTTTGATTACTCCATCTTGGGGAATTAACGCCCCAAGTAAATCACCAAATGGCTCACTGGCCAGTCAATAAACGGGTGGCACCATTATCAGTTAACCATCTATGACAGGGATCACTCAATCCAGGTCCTAAATGGAACACAACTTGATTAAGCCTTGTGACTCAAAAAGAACATTACTCAGATAAGCCCCATGACCTCCATGATGTACATGGACGGCATGTGGCTTGTCATGATACTATATATTAGCCTATATTCATATTCAATAAAGTATCATTCTCTTCTTAAATCTTCCCCTTATTTTGTTTATTATACTTCCCAGAAGTATAAAATTGACACTACCCCCTGAGAGGTAATTGTTTTGTGGAATGGAAATAAATTGGCATAATTTGAAAGCCTGTCTATTGCCATTGTTATTGAGATGTACTCTTTGGACTTTGGGAGCTGGTAATAAGATCCTCATCAGCTGATGACCAAGGACAGTCAGGAAGCTGTAGAGGGAGTGGTTTTCCTGAAGTCATGGAACATAATTATTCTGATCTAGCACAGTTAAGGCCATACTCAAGGTATAGGATACAGCAACATGCAGGTTAGACCAGGAGAACCAAAGCCGTACAAGCTCTACAACCTTTGCAATACCAGGACAGCTTGTAGTTGAATGGATGTTTGATTGGACAAGATTCCAGTGGGGATTTTTCCTGGGGTATCCAGATCTTTTTCTTGTGATGGATGATACACTTAGCATAGGTAAAGCCATGGGGTTTGGTTGAGGTTGTCAGGGAACTAACTCTGGGCAGCTGGCCTGTCATTTTCTGGAATTGGGCAGGCCCCAGGCCCCAGGCCAAGCAGGCAGACAGAGCCTACCATAGGATTGGTGCTAACTTAAAGAGGTACAGTATAGATTTTCCTACCCTGGATTATGGGTGGGAAGCCAGGATTTTAGTGTCAATCACCCTATAAAGGATGATATAAGCTATTCCAAACAGCTTATTGGAGCTGTCTAGGGGGCTCATAGGTGGATACAAGAATCAGTTTGGGGGTGAGAGGTAGCTTCATTTCTAGTTGGTAGGCAGGGAGTAAGTTGTATTTATCTTTAAACAGTTGGGGTTCAGTGGTAAGACAAGAGCCCCTTCTATTATATCCAGTCAACTCTTTAGTTTGGGCCAAGGAATTGCTCACTAGTATGTTATGGGAGGTGTATCCCTAGTATTTGGGTCTCAATGGGTACTCTATGAAGTAGACTGGACCAAAGGGAATACAGTAATAGTTGGTAAAACCAATATCTCATAAGCTTGATTAAAAATGACAATTAAGTCTGACACAGGGTCTAAGGGTTCATATAGTACCAACTACCAGACTTTAATCTCAATGGTTGGGATTCAGTTAGTTAGGAAATGGGAATTTGGACAGGTGGGTTGCCTGGGTTTTGGGGCAATTTAATGGCACTGACACAGGAAGGGTGTTCATTGGCTAGATCTTCAAGAAGGGTAGCCAACACTTTTTTCCTAGGCAATATTCTTAGGAGCGGCCTGTTGGTCTGCACTTCCTTCAGGAGTGAGGCTCTGATTAGATATCATGAAATACATCAGGTTAGTCAGAATAATGATGGGGGTGTTGTTGCCTCCATTAGGCAATTGGTTGTGTTTTTGGTGGGCGCCACCATTGGCAGATCAGCGCTGAATACTCCAAACGCAGTAGCATCTGCAGTTAAATCAAAGGTGATTTGATCCTAAAAAACACAGGTAGGCAGCCCCTTGGTCCTCAGGGCTGGCGGCCTGCAGGTGGTCTTGACCAGGGTTTAAGTCCTGCTCTAAACCTTGGGGTTTGAGAGGGGAGAAGGTTTCATTCCTGACAGCTATGCTTTAAAACAGGCCCTTGACCTTTAAAACACTAAATTCTAGCTCAAATCTTACATCTTTAGATTATTATGGCTTTTATAGAGTAGATGGATTGTTTGGTAAAAATGGATGTTCAACTTCTGCACTTTCAGCTACAAACACCTATTAGAGCTTGGCTGATGGACTATTGAACTTCAGCCATGGTTCAAAATATGCTGTTTAGCAATAAATCTGTGTGTTATGGACTTTGATCTGAAGCAACTTTGATCTGTGCACTCTATCACCCCGCTCAGTAAATTGCTGAGTGATTGGATAGATCTTGTTTCTATTGGCGCTCTATCCTTCACTTGGTAAATATTACTAAAAAATTTATCAGATGTTTAACAGATGGTCAAGGACCTTTATGTGAGATCTTAGCTTATTTGATTGGGTATGATATGTATCAGAACTTTTGGTTCTGCTATTGGAACTGGTGGTTTGATTAACATTCGCTTTATTAAGAATATGTTTTTTTGGCCATTTGATGTAATGTGCTGCTTGTATGACAACAAGTGTTATCTGTGGCGTCTGGTAGTTCCTTGGTAAGGCAATGACTGGTGATGTCCAAGGGAGGCAATAGACATAAGCAGCAGCGTCTCTATGAGGTAGCTTGGTAGATTTTTGAGAACTGACAATGGTCTTTGAGCTCATATTAATCTTCTACTGTGAAGACTTTCTACAGTAGATATGTCTTATTTGCCTGCCTTTAAATAGTCTAATGGAAGGGCTTTTATAGAGCTTACACCCTCTTTTCAAGATAATACATTTGACGCTTCTAACTCTTGCTTGACCAGCCTTTCCATCCCCAGACTTCTAGAATCAACCCCCAGAGTCAGGCATTCATTCAATGACATGGAAATCAATTGCATAGTACCCTGTGCTGGGTGTCATTTACCTCATAGTTATGCATGATCATTGGCATACCAGAAATAGCAGCTCCAATTGATTGTTCTATTTATAGTGCATAAACAATGAGAATTTCTGGCAATCTTTCACATAAGGAATTAACAGTGGCACTGGCGGGCTGTCAGTGCAAATTGATCCCAATCCTCACTATTCTTGGAAAATCTCATCACCTTCTTAGTGCCTTGTTATCAAGCCTATTTTACTACTAGCCCGGCAGGCTTCTAAGGTATTCTGGAATAACTCTGGCCAATAAAGATTTGACCCCAATTGATAGCTTGGGATGCTCCTGATTGGCCTTGCATCTATTGGCCCAAGACTGTATTGTCAAAAGCTTCTGAGACCAATTAAACTTGATTGCAATATACAGTAGTTTTAAAAGCTATGGCAATAAGCAAAAATACTTCATATTTAAACAAAATGATTTCAGATTCAAACAAAATCCAAGTTGTGTGAGATTCAGGATTCAATTAATTTAAATATTTTTGATTAATAAATGAACTGTCAAACCAAAAACAAAATTTCACTAACCCATTATCCAAAATTAAAGCAAACATCAAGAGGTGTAGTTCAAACCACAAACAAAATGAACTGACACAACAAGTGAAATGGATGGATGCTGTTCCGGAGTATATTATAATCCAATCAGGATTCATATGAGGCACCAACAGAAGAACTAAAATGAAACAAAATTTGGGCAATCTAGAAGCAAGATTACACAAGCACAAAATGAAATGAACTCACACAAGATGTGTAGTATGAGCAGCCTAAAATAGAAAAATAGCAGTTTAACAGCCAATCAACAGCTATCCAATTTAGGAACAGAGGCATTTTATCCATTTTCATGGCTCCATATTTGTATGAAAAGGTTTTGAGAACCTTCCAAATATGGACTTGAGATTACAATAAAAATAAATCATTAAATTTTAAAATTTCTACTTTTAGTGATTTTATCCTAGGTTTTTTACAATGGTTTTTAACAGCAATATCTTTGACAGTGCCAGCAGCCAAGCCAGCAGCAGCCAGACCAGCTTCAATGGAGGCGAGGCTCAGAACGTGGAGGCACCCATTTACACCCAAGCCTTTGAGGCGGGTAACAAGGAAGCTGACCTGTTACTGTCCCCTGACCCATATGGCTTTGACTTGTTTGAGAGTCACTTAGCATCTAGCTCTGCCCTTGCTCCCGTACCTACCCCTGCACAAGCTGCCCACCAACCAACCAATCAGGATGGCAACCTTGATTTGGAACAGCTCCCTGCCACCAGCCAACCTGCCCCCCTACAGCCAATCAGGCTTCAGCTCCCCTGGCCCAGTGCCCCAAGTGACGAATCATCACCGCCCAAATTCTTCAGGAAATTGTGGCACTCAACCTGCAGGGTCTGTCCTGGGATCAGATAGCCAGCCAATTATAATTCACCCAAGCCACAATAATGCAGGAATTCAACAACCTGATGAATAAGGGAAATCTTATTGGGACGGCCAAGAAGCCAAAGAAGGCCCCAGAGTCCCAGATTAGCAAGGCCTACCCAATCATGCTTGACCTCCTCCAGCGGGATCCCAAGCTTCCCTTGACCCAGGTCTGGAAGCAGCTTGCGCACCATAACATATGGGTCTCTGAGTGCATGGTGCAGCTCTGGATGTATGGGAAGGTGGCTTCCATACAGGTTCTTACCAATTTTGCCGGCAACCAATGGGATGGCGCTGAGGATTCCCTATATGACACTGCAATTGAATCAACCCTGGTCAGATGCTTGACAAGTCTAACATATGACATCATGTTTGTCTTGTACTACAAGTTATTGATTGTATTTGACAATTTTGGTGAGCAAGGAAAAGCCGCTACCAAGAATAGAAGGAAGAAGGTCAAGAAGGGGACATTTATTGGTGCATTTCTGGCTGTTTCAGCCAAGGGTTTTGTCTACTATTGGACAAACCCTGATTTCATCAATGGGTACTCATACAGCCACATCCTTGGTGGATTGCTTGACTCCTGGGATGGCTCAAATTCCAAATACCGGGTTTTCTTGAGCCACCAGATGGAGGGAAGCTCCACCGCCCTCAAGGCCTTCCAGGAACGCGGGCACCAGGCCTCCGTGTACCCAGCTGGTCACGCCAACGTCCATCTGGCAGATGTTGTGTTCTTTAATATTGGAGATACACTCCAGGAGCACCGCCCTCAGGCTTTCAACAACCTCTATCTTGGGGTCCTTGATCACAATTTTCTCTTTGGTCACCAAATGGTGGCTGACTTGTTTGCGCAAATGGTTTTCCATGTGAACATGGGCAACCAATCACGCAAGGATAAGCGCCTCCCACCCTGTGCCACAGCCACCTACCAGCCCATCCAGCCAATGACTGATGAGGAGTACAATGAGCGGTATATGGCGGCCATCACGCGCAATCCTCCTGCCTCCACCCCCGCCACCAACACCCCTAACCTGCAAGCCCAACCCATCCAATCCCAGACCCCCCAGGCCAGCACCGCCTCTACGTCTTCCTTCCTGCACCATTCTGCCTACTAGGCATCACTCTTCCCTGCCTCAATAACCCCCTTGGTCCCAAAAAATTTCTATTTATATTATCTTTATTTTGAATTTCAATTGTTTGTGTTCTCTTTGTTTATAGTTGGCTATATTCTTTATGTTCAGCTTATTTCTATAAAATCATATATTTACTATGTTGTGTATCTAGATCCTGAACACAGTTATTTTTAGCACCCAAACACATCCCCTTGTGAAAATATTAACAACAATTTGGTGATCAACTGAATTTAAATTAGAAAATTATAGGTTAATTGTATTTAGATAAAGTTGTTACTGATCTGAATTCAAAACCTTAATGATAAACTTTAAGCCAATCAGGAGCCAAGTGATAAAGTGATTGTTGTGACATAAAGGGTCATTCAATAATTCTTTGATGCATGTGCGCTAATTAATATGATTGGCTGGATGTTTTGCCATTGTACGACATTGCCACTGTGGCAAGTTGTTGATGGACTAGTGCCCAATCAGCTGCTGGGTTAGCACTAGTCCATCAACAACTTGCCACAGCAGCAATGGCGTACAATGGCAAAACATCCAGCCAATCATATTAATTAGCGCACATGCATCAAAGAATTATTGAATGACCCTTTATGTCACAACAATCACTTTATCACTTGGCTCCTGATTGGCTTAAAGTTTATCATTAAGGTTTTGAATTTGTATCAGTAACAACTTTATCTAAAAACAGTTAACACTATAATTTTCTAATTCAAATTTAGCTGATCATCAAATTGTTGTTACTATTTTCACAAGGGGCTATGTCAAGCGCCAAAAAAATATGGTAATCAAGGAAACAATGCCAACACAAAGCAAACAACACATATTGAGATGAGCGTAAAACATATACACAATGGGTAAAAAGATGGGATAATGTAGTAAATGGGAAAACAAAAAGGAATAAACAAAGAGGCAACAGTATCAAAATAATACAGAATTTATTGAGGCAAAAGCTATAAAAACATATGGAAAGGTTAGTAAAAAATCAATGAGAGAATTGAAAAAGCTTCTGAAGGACCTCAACTTGGCAATTGCCAAAATAAAGGACATTGACTGCAAGGTCAAAGCAAAGGTGAAGTCTGCCGTCCTCACTGGGGACAAAATTGACAAGGTGTCTGCAAAGGCACTAATGTCAAAAATGCCTGACACCCCAGAGAAGACAATTGAGCGCTTACTAAATATTCAAAAAACTGTGGTTGAGGGGCTCCAGTTCAAGGCATACAATCTTTCTGCGCCGTCTGTCTGGGTTGATGACCTGGAGATGTATGCCCACCTCAAACCCGCCAAGCGTGCCAGGGCAGAGGATACCAAATTGCCCGCACAACTGCTTGCGCCAAGAATGGCAAAGCCAGCTGAAGCCGCTGGCAAGGAAGAAACCCAAGAAGGTAACCTAAAAAATTATAATTAATAAAAATTCTTAAATACTTACCTTTTTTTAGAAGATGTTGATGGTGAACTCTGCCGGGTCCTGGTCCCTTTTGTCCCCCCCACCTTCTATGCCAACTATGCTAATCATGTGGCAAGGCAGCTTTTCCTGTCCCCCCCTGTCTTGCAGGAGCTTGAAGACAGGATCCATGGTACATTCCTGATGTCCAGGGAGGCATTGGCTGGGCTTTTGCATGGTGAGGGGGCATCTGAGTGGGCAGTTACTGCCTACAAGGATGCCCAACTGGTCCGCCTGGACCCGGTTAACCTCAGTGGAGTTTACTGTGTAAACTCCATTGAGCTTGTTTGGGACGTCCTGGCAACGCTCCCATTCAAGAATATACCAGAGATGGGCCGGGCTCATGCAGCTGCTTGCTTCTGCTTCCCGGTGGAGCATACCATCTCTTACCTGTTGGAGAACTTTGGGTGTGTAGTGTCAAAATTGGCTGTTGCAGACGCAACAGCCGTAAAGAAGACAAAAATCCTCCTGGCAGACTTTGGGCTGGCCTGGAGCGCCAACAAGACGGGGGTCCCTGCAGCTATGGAGCTGACCTTTGCCAAAACCAAGCACAAGAAGAAGATTAGCGCTGTATACAACAAATTGTGCGAGTTTACAGAAGCCTTTGCTGGACAAAGGCTTCACCTCGTTGTTTACCTTGGTTATCTTTTCTTCTTTGGGATGAGCGCCAGTGTAGAGGACCTAGACAGGGTCCTTCTTGGGGTCAACAAGGCCAGGCTCTCACTGGACGGGAAGAAGGTCCCCCTGGGTACAACTCAGTGGATCACGTCATCCAGGACGCCCTGGTCCTGGCTGGCATCTTTGGGTTTGCAGCCCCACCAGAAAAGCTGCTCCTCCATTCCCACCTCACCATCCTTCCTTTTACCAGCAGGCGCAAATACTTTAATACGGGTGTATCCACTGTCCACGGTGTGGCAGTGGAGGTTGTGCGCCACCTCCATTGTGGGGTGGGTACATACCGCCGAACCCATTACAGGCGCACTTAATTTTATCTCTATATCAATAAATATATTTATACTCTACTATATTTTTATATTATAAATAATTTTTCAAATAATATTTTAGCAAACAAGATTTGCAAAATATATTGCAGAAATGGGTTTCATAAAAGTATAAAATAATACAGTAATAAAATAAATTTCAACCTTACAATTTATGTTTAATTTTTATAAGTCTATTTTATATTTATTTGACAAAAGTGATTTAAATCTATTTGCGTAATCCAGTATCAAGCGTTTGGGATTACCTCAGATGGCATAATAAAATAATATATAATAAAATAAATAAATTACTTACATCTATTGATGGATCTTCTGAATGTGATTGTGGGTGTGGAAACATCTAAATATAAAATGATAATTAATAAATCTTGAATAGTAAATAAGAGAATATAAAAAAATTGGACACACTAAGCCTTTAATTGATTGGCTGTCTGGCTAGGCACGCAGGGATGAACAAATCAGCGTGGCCATAGAATTTGGCCACAGTCTCAGCTGGGAGGGTATGGATCCCGGCCTGCAGCAAATCAAACAGGTCCTTGGTCCCTGTTGGGGTTCCTTGCTTGACAACTCACTTGAGCCACCCAAAGACTTCCTCAATGGGATTTAGGAAGGGCAAATAGGCAGGGAGGAAGAGAAGGCGCAAATTTGCTGTGGCCAATTGCTGAGGGCCCACTGCAATGCTGGTGTCAATTGATGGAAATTCTTCAAGAATATCTGCCACCTTGTGGAGACCAATGTTGTCCAATACAATTATGTTGGTGAAGCCCAGGCTTGTGCGCCTCAGGTGCTCCTGGACCAATTGGAGAAATGATAGAAAGGTCCGGCTATTGTGGGAGCCTAGTATCATTTGGTACAGCTTGACCCCCTTTGGACCAAGGAGAGCCACCATTGAGTATGCTGTGGCGCAGACTGCAGCACACCAAGCCATCCTGTCATTGGAGCCTTTGGGGACATACCCATACTCATTGTGCATTGACGAGGCAAATGCTGATTTGTTGATATAATAGAATTTCACTGTCCCCTTGGCTTTGAGGGCAGTGTACGCCTCAGCGTAATTTTTCCGGGTCTCAATATTGGCTGGGCTGTTCCAATTGTAGGGGGATACCCCGAGCTTTTTCCAGGAAAAGTGCATTCCTTTGACCAAATGATAATAGAAGGAAATTGAGGCCTCAATCCCAAAAGCGGACTTGACCATGGCCTGTATATTTGCCAGTTCAAGATGGCAATCTTAGGTTATCCACTGGCAGATTGCCCATTTGTGCTCCTTAATGAGCATGGTTGAAACACACAAGGATTTCTCCGCGGCAAGGACTCGGCCAGTATCAATGAACTTGTTGAAGGTCTTCAAGGAGTACTTGGGATCCACCCCAACAAGAGCTGCAGCTGCCTTGTAATCACCAGATTCCCGCATGAGCTGGAGAAGGATGATGCGCTTAATGTCAGGAATGCGCTTGTGAGCAGGCTTTTTAGTGGTGGGGATTGGCTCGTTGGTGTTGGGCACAACGCAGGGCATGGGCACCTTGGTGTAAAACGCAGCAACTTTCTTTAACACCAGCTGTCCCTCATTGGTTTGGTAGAACTGGGGCTCCTTGTCATCCTCCTGATTGCCATCACTGACGTAGGGCTTGTAGCTAGTATCAAGTACAGGCTTCACCTTCTCCAGCATGGCTGACGGGACCGACTCTTGCCGGTACACAACATCAAACACATACGAAGTAAGTTCTACCTCCTTGTTTCTAACTGTTTTGTTAGTGGTGACCTTGGTGGGCTTTTGGGTCAGCTTTGGGACCTGAGGGTTTATGCTCTTCACCCTAGCAGCTTGTGCTCCTTGAAACAGCTGTGTCAGTGCAGCGTCACTATGGAACTCTCCTCTCCTGCCTCCCTCCTGAGTAGGCACTTGTGTTGTACTAAGTCTATTCTTTGACCTGCGGGGGCAACCGCAGCGCACAACGGGTGCAATGGTAGTCTGTTGCTGTGTTCCTTCCATTTTTAGAATTTAATAAAATATTAAATAAAACTTAATTAAGTTACTCCCTATTTTTAACTTTTTCTTTTATCTGTTTATGGATATTCAATTAATATTTTTTCCCACCCAATATCCCAATTATAGATTTTTTATTTCTTAGTTAGTTGTTTTTGGTTTTACCACACCCATTTTAGAATACCCAAAATAATTTCCACCCATTTCCCATATTTTACGCCAAATTAAGCACCCAATACATTATTTTTAAAAAATTTGTTTCAGATCTTGTGTCTTATTTTAGATACCTTGGTATCATTCTTGATTACAACCCATTGCAAAAACTGATTGAGTGATTTTGTTTACATAGTGAGTTGCTATTGTGTTTTGTTTTTGGATTGAGTTTTGACACACCTTGCTTGGGTGTATTTTGTCACCAATTCACATAGTAAACATATGTACACCAAAAGTCAACTCACACCATTTTGTTTGTGAATCCATGTATTTTGGATTATATTTTGAATGGTTTTGCTTTGCATGTGAGCCCTTTGTTGCTGTGTTGACCCATTTTGCCCATTAACGCCAATAAACCCTGTTAACAGAGTGTATATTTTAACCTGAGAGTTGGATTTTGTTTAAATCTGAAATTGTTTTGTTTAAATCTGAAGTATTTTCAGTTGTCACCATAGCTTTTAAAACTACTGTAATTGAGATTCCACAAGCACAAAACAAAATGAAGTCACACAAGTTGTGTAGTATGAGCAGCCTAAAATAGAAAAACAACATTTTAACAGCTAATTAACAGCTATCTAATTTAGGAACAGAGGCATTTCATTCATTTTCATGGCTCATTATTTGTGTATAATGGTTTCAAGAACTTTCCAAAACTGAGCTTGTGATTGCAATAAAAATAAAGTCATAAAATTTTAGTTTTCTACTTTTAGTGATTTTTCCCTGGGTTTTATTTTAAGATATTTTTTAATATCAAATTTTTGACAACACCAGAAAACAAGACAGCAGCAGCCAAGGAAGCATTAATGAAGGTGTGGCTCATCTCATGAAGGCCCCTGTCTACATCCAGATCTCTGACATGGGTAATGAGAAATACAACCTGTACCTGACCCCCAGCTGTGATGATCCACATGGAGGCAGTTTTACAGGCAAGGGCTGATTTGGCTTCAAATAAAGATAAAATGCTGAGAATTGATAATGTGCTATGTTTTTGAGACAGATATAGGCCTAGTAGGAAGCATTGGCTACTAGGGAAGGTAAGGCCAGTCCAGCAGGTAACATTGGCTACTAGAAAAGGTAAGGCCTGTCTAGTAGGTAACATTGGCTACTAGGGGTGGGTAATGGCTCTTCTACCTAGAAGGTAACATTGGCTGCTAGGGAAGAGAAGAGCTATGATAGCTCTATGTGCCCTTGTGCACTCACAGAATGTCTGTGGTTAAGCATCCTACCTAACAGAATGGTATTGTGTCCCCATCTGTATTTCCCTGGAGGCTTTGGGGATGTCCTAAAGCTACCATTGGGGGTATGGATATGCTCAGAGGTGTTATCAGGGTAGCTTCTTGGGAAAGAAGCTGCAGAACTTGGTATGATCAGGGCTCTGGAAAGTAAATTTGGCTACTTTGCGCCTGAAAGCTCATAATTAACCACCTGAGTGAGTAAAGAAAACTGCACAGACATGAGAATTGTCTGTGATTGAATGGCCCAAGTGGAGGTCACTTGCAGGGGCCCATTCAAACGCCAGTAGCCTTGTAGACTTATTGCCTGAGTCTGAGGTATTGGTAACAGGGACTGAAAATGAAACCAAAAGTGGTTCAAAGGAAAAGATTTCAGTGAAGACTAGTAAGAAGGGCTAGATGATCACAGTGAAGACTAGTTGAAGGACTGGAGGATCATAGTGAGGAAAGGAACCTTGGTGGTTCATGCAGAAGAAGAATGGAACCTAGATGGTTCATAGTAAGAACTAGTTGATGGACTAGGAAGGACTTGCTGATGGATAGAGAAATATTAGATGAAGGACTAGAAGAACATGTAAAAAAACGGCTGAAGGAGCAGAAGATCATGAAGTAGGACTAGCTGGGAAATTGAAAGTTGGTTAGTAAGATCCTTCAGAAGTAGATACATAAGCCAGAATGCTGAGTTTTGGACTATTGGAAGTAGGATTAAATAAGGAAAAGAATCAGTAAAAGAATCAATTAAACCCCCTAAAATTATGATAAAAAGATTGAATTAAATATCATATATAAAATTGAAGGGAAGAAAGGAAACAGTTTACAAAAAAGTGGATTATAAGTTTATTAAGAATTGATTATGTAGACTGAAGCCAAAGAAGCCGGAAACAGGACATAGAAACCTTAAGAATGAAGGATGGAGTTTTTTCAAGATAATCAAGTAGGGTAAAAGGCAAGCAACAGACAGGGTCAAACTGTGAAAATAGTGAAGAAAACATGGAGAAACTTGGAGAAACGTTAAAGAATTAAGGGTTTGAAAATCTCTTAAGTGAAACATATGTAGAAGCGTTCAAGTTTTGCTAGAGAAACATGACAGAAATCACAGCAAAATTGTTCAAAACATGGAGCCAAGCTTATTCTGGAGAAAGACAGTGCCAGGTTTGAACCAGGGTCAAGAGCAAGTCATTTGGGCAAACTTTTTGGCAAAGCCATTCAATCTGGGAGTTTGATCACTGTTTTGAGGTCTTTAACTGAAGAGTTTAAGCCTAAAAAACAAGGGAATTAACAGGTAAATTAGGTTTTTAATTGGCTGAAGTAAGTCAAAAGGTTTAATATATTGTGAAGAAGAAGAAACTGGATAGTTTAAGCCTGGAAAAAACAGAGTTCTGAAAGAAATAAGGACTGAAACAAGGAGCTATAAAAGGGGGTTCAATCTGAGACTTTTCAGGGACTAGATCAAGTGGAATAACAAGGCCACTAGAGCTATACAGAGAGCTGTAGACCAAGTTAAAGGTTCAGGAGCCCAAGATTAAAAGGCTGGGGCTTGATATAAGGAGAAGGAAGATAAGCAAGGAGAAGAAGTCCAAGACTAAGTTGCAGAAGTCTAAGACCAAGTACAAGAATTCCAAGAGATTGTTAGAGGACTCCAAGTATTGGCACATTCCTATTGTTTTACAGACCCCTGGTCCATATAACAGAAGGTTTCTAAGGGGATCTTCCTTCTGAAAGTGAATATAATCCCATTTTGACCCCTGCTCAGACTTCCCAGTAGTAAAGATAGACCCTATGACTGAGTTGCCCAATATCTTCTACCCTAGCCAAGGGGAGGAAGACACCTACTGCCAAAGCTGTTGAAGGTTTACCACTAGTAAGTTTTCCCAGGAGGAGTGGGTGAGATTAACTAGATACCTTGAGATGACAGATAGGGGAAGGGAATTTATTGAGAATGAGTTTAATAGGTTGTTAAAAGATTGGTAAAGGCCCCCAGAGGGACTAGCACCAGCTTAAGTACAAGTGTATGGTGAGAATGCCCGCCAAGTATAGGAAAAGTATTGGAAGAGTTTGCAGTCATGCAGGCTAAGTGCAAACTTCTAGCAGGCCACCTCCCACTACTAGAAAATGACAAATCCTCCAAGCCAGTCCCTGGCTATGACCTAGGATACACTTTGAGGACTGGTGACCAGGTACCCCGCAGCAAGGGTTCTTCCAAGCGCCTACCGCCATCCCTCAAGTCACAGACAAAAGTATCATTTCCACCCATGTAGCCCAACAACTTTTTAGTGACACCTTGGAGTCATTAGCCAGAGCCAATGACAACAACACCACAGCATGAATACAATTTACACAGAACAAATTGGCGCAAATGGAATTCCCACAACATTTTTGGATTGCAGAGATATACATCTGCCTTACACACAACACAGGTACATGGTGCAACAAGTGGCAGAAATATCACACCAAGAAAGACTGGAACACCTTTAAGCGGTACTTCTTGACAAGATTTGTAATGAAGGACACCACCCTCATGATAATATACCAAGTAAATAACTTGACCCAGACTGGCACAGTGAAAGAAATCACCTGTGTGTACAAAGAGCTCTGCCTATGGGCACTCTCTGACATGGCATTTGACACTTCAGCTATGCACCTCATGTACTACAGCGCACTCAAGTTGCATGTGATGAGGCATGTAAACCTGGACCAAGTAACCAATCTGCAGAGCCTTTATTGAGAAGCAGATAAAGAAGAACAAACAACAAATGCTCTCCACAAGGCCCAGACTGGAAAGAGAGATAGACCCAAGGACTCTCATTCACCAGGACACACTAATTGCCCCCACCTGGAAACAACAACAACAACAATGATGCAGGCCATAAATACTCTCGCTCAAATGGCCACAACAACAGGAATAATGAGTAGTTCAACCACACTTACTTCAGGGTCAGTACTACTCAGGACAACCAGGACAAGGAAAAAGCTCAGGGAGAGCACTAAGCAAGCCAAGCTCTTCCTGCCAAGCTCCTAACTTGCTCAACAATGAGTACTGCCCCAAAATGTGGACTAGTGCCCAATGATCCAAGTTTCCTCAGAGAACCCAGTACTCTACACCATCACCAGATACCCCAATTAATTGATGTCTTACCATTTTCACTTTTGCAGTTACTCCAGCTGAGCACTCCTGGACTCAGGTGCAGATTGCACACTTGTCAATAGTACCTTTGTGGACAAGTTCAAGCTAGCCACATATCCTTTGCAGATTAAAATGTGGTTTTAGCTGATGAACATCACATTGTTATAACACAAGAGACTGTCCCCTTTTACCATTGCACTAGAAAATTTGCACTCCACTGTCCAGGGCCTGTCATTGACTTCCCTAGATTTGATGTTGTATTTGGTTTGAACTGGCTAATTAATATATATAAAAGTGAGTCTGTCTGTCTGTAATGTCACCTCAAGTGGGCTCAAGCCGTAAGGGATTTGACTGAATTGATTTTTACTTAAATTTGATTTTAAAAGTTGATTGTTAAGCCACAAGCTCAATTTGGCTCATCCTTACATCCAATCCCTTACATGCATCTTTGAGAGTACACAGATTGAATTTAGTGGAGTGTTCTAAGATTACACAGCAAATGTGTTCTTTTACAATTCATGTAGGTTTGAAAGACAGAGATAATGTTCTTCTGCTTGTTATCGTCTGGATGGCAAATATGATGCAAAACTTGCGATTTACTCAAAGCGACTGAAAAACAATAAATGGGATATGTGAATTTACTTGTGTTTGAATATTGAATATTTTGGTCAAATATATAGTATTCACCAACAGTTAAAATATGGGGGTTTGGGGAAGTTGAGGGGGTTAGCCATGAGGCTGGTGCGTAACCGAAAAGCGGGGATTTCAGGAGGTTTGGTTAACTGAAATCCAGTTAATTGCCGGTTATGTCACAGTGTGGTCTAAATCATGTTGAACTGAAATATAAGCCACTCGAACTTTAATAAATTGTATTTGATTACTTGCATTTTAAATTAGTGGCTAACCCTATTCAACCATATCAAAGTGGCTTATCTTTCTAGATTACCCAACTCTAGAATGGGTGGATTAAAACTGGAAGAGAAGCAGCAATTGTTTTAGATTGTTTTACACGATTGGATGGTTATGCTCTGTGCTGAGGATTGAATTGACGACGAAAAGAGAGCTTGGTCAATTTAAAGTGATACAGTTTAAACTATAAATATAAATATGAGTTTAAAGAAGGAGATGGTTGGCTTGGACATTTCGAAATTCTTACTATTCATTTGAAATAATAGAATATTCCAACTGGATGCATCACCTGATCCAAGTGGCTGCATATTGTTCAGAGTAGACCTTGCTTGACACAGCTTCATCCCAAATTAACATCAGTGGAGTAAACTAACTTTGATAAAATTATGTTTCCATATGATGATTTTCATGAAATTTAGAGGACGTAGATCAATTTTTTAGATGATTCCGATCAAAATGGTACCAAACATGATAGCTCTAGCTGCTCTAGATGCTGAGATATATAGTTAAGCGCTGGAATCGGGTTCACATCATAATCAAAGACTCAGACTCGATTTGATATTATCTAAAGTTACTTTTAATACACACTACAAAAACTAAAATCAATGCATCTCAGTGAATACTAAGCTGATTTTGATGTCCAATAGCTTATTTAAAAGCTGCAAATCAGCTCTACATTTTTAAAGACATTAAAAATGAATTACTAAATTTTAAAATAATTAGTTTAGCCTTACTAAACTTAATAGTGATAATATACTTATTTAGGTTTAGTTTTTATTTATACTTGGAGTATACAATTTTAATTTTAATTTTAAATTTAAATAAATATAATTGAAATTACCTTTTAATAAAGCAACTAAATAAAATTTTAATTAAACATGCAATAAGTAATACAAGCCTAAAAAGATAATAAAATAAATTTAATTGATTTATTAAATTCAACTTTAATTCTGTCCTTGGACAGGGCAACCGCCTAGTATATATTAATTATCTAAACAAGATCCTTCACTCTGCTCAAGCTCTTACTAGGAATACTTCGGCTCAGCCTCGGCTAGCTTCCGTCCCAGGGCCGCTGCAGCCAGAACGGAAATATAATATATTTAAATATTTTAAATAAATATTTGATAGCAGTGACCGAGAGCCAGAAACTGGCCAAAGCAGCCCTAGTTCTTACCAACCAAGTTGAACCTGCTAAGTTTTATGTACCGAGCATATTCGGATTGAAATCCGAATTATGGTGGTTGGCATGGAGTTCAGATGGCTCCATACAGTTTAGCTAAGAAACCGATTAGCTACAAGATGGGACGTGTGAAATCCTGAGTGCTTGTTTACATGGCTTTCAGTATTAGCTCCAAGCCAACGTGCCCTGATCGGCTTGTAGTGGAAATGTATTCACCTTTTTTAAACAGGCATCGATATCCAAGTTGCACAGTAGTTGATTTAAATGGGAAGTAAAGATCAACGCTTATTTTTTAAAAAATAACTTTATTAAAGTCAGAAACACAAGGGAAATATAGTTCAACATCCACTTGTCTGATAAATAGAGTTTATTGGAAGGTTGATTTAAATTTAAACAAGGTAGTCTTCGTTGGAGTCAATAGGGCTGTAGTCATTGGTTACGGGGTGTTCTAGCCTGGCTACGAGCCATGCAATGCTAGAGCTTTCAGAAAATTCACAGCGAAGGGCATAGTGATACAGGCACCACGAGACAACTGTAACGTATATTGAAATAACACAGTCTATAGTGTAATGGGATTGTGAACCGATCTGGGCCAGAATGCCAACCAAGGCATAACCAGATATCACCATATTTACACTCTGCTGCAGAGGAGAGTTGAAGCAGGGATTGAGAATCCATAGGAGAGCTGAGGAAACAAAGAGGAGGGTGAAACAAGAAAACACAACATCTCCACAGGAGTGCTTTAGACCTAAAGCTAGCTCCAGCGTATAGATGAATATATTGGGGCTGGGGTTAGGAATGCATCTTGGATCAGGACTTGGGAGCCTGGTCATAAGTGTAAAAGGGATCTGGGCCAGAAACCCCAACCCAAGCAGCCAAAAAGTTCTTCCCAGAAGGACAAGTTTCTGAGAGGGGGACAGCAACGCACGGGTCAGGAATATGATGGGTGTCATACATACAAGTAGGCTGGGAAGGCTTGGTGGAAGTTTGTATGCCATGAACAGCTTGCTTAGCCCTAGAAGAAGTGGATCGTGGGCTCGCTTCCTTTGCTCTGGTGGCATTCTTACAAATGGGTTGGCAGTGTCAAGGTAGGCTTTACTAAGGCTGCATAGCAGGAACGAGGATCCAAGCCAAACCAGGGAGTAGAGAAACAACTGAAAGCGCCTTTGGCTCGCGTCAAAACGCAAGCTCGCCATTTCTACACCAACACTCCACTTGCTTCCAATAAATATCTCCCCAGCCACCAGGATTTGCTCCATCAAAAGCTCCTCTCGTGAATAATCGAATATGGATCCTTTTCCGAACCAACAATATCCGCTTCCTATTAGTGCTGTGAAACAGTTCTATTCTGCAAAAGCTTTTGATGATTAGCCAAGACTCTTTGCCACTTCTCCATACTCTGTTTATAAATATAAATTCAACAGCCATCGGGAAATCTCCAAACCTCAACTTGACATCTCAACTACCAAAGCCAAGCATAAAATAGAGCCTATGCATTCCGAAACCATGGATAAAATTGATGTTCAAGCTTGTGCCGCGAATAGTTGTTCAAACCTTTACAGAAGAACGGGCCCCAAATCGGATGTAAACTATTTCGGTTTCAGGCCACACTCCAAATCTAAATTTATATTCTCAAATGGAACAAAATTTATCGGCGTTCAAAGGTGGCGTTGCTTCAAATCTAGGGATGCTTCGGCCAGTTTCTAGCTCTGAGTCACTCATGTCAAAGATTTATTTTAAATATAGTAAATATTATGTATTTCCGCTCTGGCTGCAGCGGCCCAGAACCGAAAGCTAGCCGGGGCTGAGCTGAAGTATCCCTATTCAAATCTAAAGGGATCCAAATTGCTGTGCTGGATAAAAGGTTGGTCACAAAATCAAAATCCCAGTACCAACTAGGGCTGCATTGGCCAGAAAAAGGGACGATTATGGCATTTGTCATAATCATCCCGTCCTCCATTACCTGCCTACTTCTTTTGAATTCCCCTACATTGGGGGAATTCAAAATTTCAAAAAAAAGTCTCAGATGCCTTCCTTTTTTCCAGACGAGTTTGTTTAATATATATATATATAATAAAAAATGTTTTTTTGAAAAAAAAGAAATTCAAGTTATTATATTTAAAAAAATTCAAAAAGAAAAATTAATAAATTTTATTATTAAAAAATTCGTAAAAAACACCATTCTGTGGATGTGTAGGGAAACGATTCTAAATTGTACCCTAGACAATTTTCTGGAATTGTTTCCAGATATGAGACAAATGGCTGCTTTTTTATAAAGCAGCCATTGTTTCAGATCTGCTGCAGCCCTAGTACCAACCACCACATCCTGTGACTATATCTAATCCCAACTAGGGTCAGGACAGGCATCAAAATTGACACAATTGGTTTTGTGACCAAGCTTTGCCAGTCATAACTGGTTTTGTGGCTTTGACAGTTGGGCACAAATCATTTTGTGACCTTCATGTCACATCAAAATTCATGCAGATTTGTTTTGTGTTTTTAGGGGGCAGTTCACAATTGCAACTGCCACATCTTATGCCCTGCTCCTAAAGTCACAGCACAAGATGCATGAATTGTGATGTGACCAAGCACAATCTCATGTGGGTTTGTGTTGTGTCCAATCATAAGTATGCAAGCTATTCCTTTCAATTGAAATAGATAATTTATAAATATTTTGATTGATGTTTTATATAATCATCTAAAACAAACTGTAATTCAATCAAATATATCATTGTGAGATAATTCAGGTAAAGCCTTAATAAATTTAAGTTAAAAAATAAGATCTGACAACTGAACTTGCTCTAATTTTACATACCGTGCCTTGCAGAAAATGATATCATATAGCTCATCTTTAAAAACAGCTTTAAGTTTACATCCTGTGCCTTGCACAAGATGAAATCATTTGTTTCATATTTGAAAACCACCATCCTTTTATGTTTTGCAACCTACACAATGGAGTGAGGCACAAATTGTGACCTACTCCAAAAGTTGCAAACAAATCCACCCAGATTGTTTTGTGACCCAATCCAAAACATCCAAAAAACAGGTCTGTGGCTCTGTGTTCACACAATTGCTGTTCCTGTCCCTACCCTAGTCCCAACACAGATCTGGATAAATCACGCTGGCCAAGCAAACCTTACCTGCAGTGGCCAACTGTAGCTATACATCCTTGGCTTAGATCAGGTTTGGGAGTATACATCCAAACAAAATATATCATTGTCTGTACCTACCCCTGCAATTAAGCGGCCAATAAAGCCTTCAACAAACCATGGAAGAAGATGACCAACCCTTTTCCAAAACAATCCATTGCTGTGAGTTTCTCCCTAATGTTGTAACTGTGCTGTTTTAGCAGAGTTACAAGGGGAAAATATTTAGAGACTAGATAATAATCTTTATTGAGAGATAGTGATTATATAGTCATTGTGAATCAAGGATAACAGGAACATAATTGTGTTGATCACACGGTTGGATGGTGAAGGGGGTGGCTTGATCCTGGTAATGAGTCAAGTGCCAAAACAAGGTATCCACTGGAGGGGATCAGCTTCTGTTTATGTTGTTGTATTTGGAAATTTGAGTTACTTCCTAGTCTGGCTTCAGGTGGCTGGGTAATTGGATTGCAGGTCACAAACCTGCTTGCTTGAAACCTTGCTGGCAGGTTGAGCCTGCTGTTTCAACACCCCCAACTGAAGGTTGGCCTCCTCTGGGGGTAGGTTGTCAGGGAGGTTGTCAGGAGCCCAGGCGCCATACTGGACTAGCTATTGTTCTGTGGTGGGCAGGGCAGTTTTGTGTTGTTTTTGTCTTGCTTTGCAGGGTCTCAGGCAATCATGGTGCAGGGTTTTGTCTTGTTTGCGCTTCCTGAGTCCTTGCACAAGGTAAATGTTATTTTTGTTTACCTTTAGAATGATTGCTGGGCTTACTTTCTTGGGTTGTAGTTTGCTTTTATCAACGTTCATGACCCAAACTTTGTCCCCAACTTCATGTCTATCTTGGATGGGGACAAAAGTTTTTTGCATAGGTTTGTTTTCTTTTTCTGTTTGCTTACTGTTGGCCTCTATAACTTGAGGGTCTGAACAAGGGGGGCTTTACTTAGAATTTCCAGTTTGGGTCCTGTCAATGCTTGAATGATATTTGGCTGTGTGCCGTATACCAACTCAAAAGGGCTTTTTCCGGTGGATCTGTTCACTTGGGTTTGGCACACAAGTAGCGCAGTCAATAGCTGCTTATACCAGTCTTCAGGTCTCCTGGTGGTGAGTTTGGCCAAAGCTTGCACAAGGCTGTCATTTAGCCTCTCTACACGTCCATTGGCCTGTGGGTGGTATGGTGTTGTCACAGTATGTTTGACCCCATTTTTAGCGAGGTATATGTTGGTGTTTTTGGAGGTCAATTCTTTCCCTCCATTGGTTATCAGGAGTTCTGGCTTTCCGAACTTGCTGATTATTTTTCTTCCTATGAATTGTTGCACATCATTGCCAGTGTGCGCCTTTACTGCTTGGGCTACTGGCCATCATGTAGCAAAGTCTATGGAGGTGATGATGTATTTTTTATCATTGTGTTTTCCTGGCATGGGGTCAACAACATCAAGGGCCCACACCTTGAAGGGTAGTTGTGTGCAGATGGGTAGTACTGATTTTGGAGGGGCTTTGCTTTTAGCAAATTTCTTGCATACTTCACATTGGTCTAGGACTTCCTGAACGTCACAATACAGGGTTGGCCACCAGGCCTTGTGTTTAAGGAATTTGTATAGATTGCGGCTCTTGGTGTGTCCTAGGTCTCTGTGATATTGTAGGATGGTGTCCACTACCTGGTGTGTGGGGATGTAAGGGATAGTAGTCCCATCAGACATTTTCCTGTGCAAGGACCCGTACACGTCAGCAAATAGGTGTTTGTTTTTGATGACTGTTTTCTTTGTTATTTCAGTTGTACCAGGAGGGAAACCCTTGTCTTTTGTTTGTAATACCAAGAGAGGCCAGTCTGGATTGAGCCCATTTTCCCCTCTAGTGGCACAGACATACAGGCGCAAGAGGGCGTCCGCCATGGCAAGTTCTGGACCAGGTTTGTACTGTATGAGCATATTGAATCTCTCCAAGAGCTCCATCCAGCGGGCTTGGCGGTGAGATAGATTTGCTTGGGTTTTGAAGTATATGAGCAACTTGTGGTCGGTCAATGCCGTGAATTCTTCCTGCCGTTCTAGATGGCAACACCATTTGACTAGGCAGTGTACAATGGCCAGCAGTTCCTTGTTGTGGATAGGGTATCAACACTTGCCATCTGTCAACTTTTGGGATTCATAAGCAACAGGCAGGAAATCACCATCATTATTTTTGATTTGTAGTACTCCCCCCAATGAATGCGTCTGAGGCGTCGGTTTCCATCTGGTATTCCTGTCATGTTTGGGGTATTGCAGAATAGGAGCCACTGTGAGATTCTCCTCGAGGCGTCTAAAACAGAGGTTACATTGGGGGGTCCCCACAAACTTGGATTTGGCGCCCATTATGGCAGATAAGGGGGCAGTTAGGACGCCAAAGTCAGGTATGAAGCAGTGTACATAGGACACCATTCCCAAGAAGGTGAGGAGTTCTGACTTATCCTTGGGTGGTGGCATCTTATAGATGGCCTGTATCTTTTGACTGTTGGATTTGATGCCGTCTTTTGAGACTATGTGTCCCAGGAAAGGCAATTGCTTGTAGAAAAACTGGCACTTGGAGGGCTTGGCCAACAGTTTGTGTTGTGCCAGGGTAGCAAAGACTGCCTCAAGGTCTTTGTGGTGCTGTTCCACTGAGGGGCTGTAGACAATGATGTTGTCTAGGTAGACTAGGGCATGCTTGCCAATGTGGGGGGCAAACACCTTGTTCATGAAGATCATAAAGGTTGATAGGGCATTTGTCATGCCAAAGTTGAGCACCACACACTTGTAGGAGCTGTATTTAGTGCAGAAGGCTGTTTTGGGAATGTCTTCCTCCTTAATATGAATCTGTTTGTAGCCTGTGGTTAGGTCAATCTTGGAGAAGACTGTGGCTTCTCCCAAGGCGTCAAAGAGGTTGTCAATCAGTGGTAGTGGATAACAATTCTTGATGGTAACTTTGTTTAGGGCTCAGTAGTCTGTGACCAGGCGCAAGGTACCGTCCTTCTTGGCCACAAAGAATACAGCGGTCCCAAAGGGAGAATGTGAGGGGCGGATAAGTCCTTTCTCCAACGCTTCCTTGAGGTAGGCGCATATGGCATCATCTTTGTTTGGGGTCAGCCTTTAGATAGGACGTGCTTTGGGTACAGCTCCTTTGAGCTGGATGGAGTGTTGAATGTGTTTCTCTAGGGGCAACCAGGGTAGAGCTTCCTTGAGGATTTCTGGATGGCAGGCCACAATTTTGTAATCCTGAGGTGTGGAGGTATCCTGGTGATCTTTGAAGTGTATGATCTTGTACTGGCAGGAGTCCCAGTCAATTTCCTTGAGGTTTTCTTTTTTGTCCAGGGTCTCTGTGATGCGCACAAAGACGTGATCACACAGGAGTTGGTCCACTAAGTCAGGGTAGATCTGGTGGTTGACACCTTCACGCTTGATGGTC
This sequence comes from Entomophthora muscae, assembly GCA_014839935.2. Lineage (NCBI taxonomy): Eukaryota > Fungi > Entomophthoromycota > Entomophthoromycetes > Entomophthorales > Entomophthoraceae > Entomophthora > Entomophthora muscae. The sequence goes on from QTSX02007184.1 coordinate 86,517, forward strand.
AACACTGAGGTTGCCCAGTCTACGTGAGGATTGTTTTTTTGTAACCAATCCAACCCCAGAACAATGTCAAACTTTGGAAAGTTAATGATAAGGCCTTGGATGGTGGAGTGTAGATTCTCAAGCATGATGGAGAAGGGGGCGGTTTCCCTTGTCACAGAAATGTGATGTTTATCAGCTAAAACCACATTTTTAATCCGCAAAGGATTAGTGGCTAGCTTGAACTTGTCCACAAAGCTTCTGTTGACTAGGGTTCAATTTGCGCCCAAGTCCAGGAGTGCCAAGCCTGTGTAACTGCAAAAATGGAAAGGATAGGACATCAGTTTATTGGGATGTCTGGCAATGGTGTACAGTACTGGGTCCTCCAAGGGTACTTGGATCATTGGGCATTGGTCCACGTCCTTGGGTTGGTACTCATAATTGGGCGAGTCAGGAGTTGTGGGGAGAGCTTGACTTGCTTAATGCTCTCCCCGGGCTTTTCCCTTGTCTTGATTGCCTTGTATGGCAGTAATATGGAAGTGGGTACAATTTGACTGGCCATTGTTCCCACTTCTATGTCCATTTGAAGCTGTGGGTTTATGGTTGATATTATTCCTGTTGCTTCCAGGGGTGGTCAAGTGGAGCGCCTGCCCATGTGAGAATCCTTGGGTCTCTCTTGTTTTCCAGTTTGTGCCTTATGGAGGGCATTGGATGTTTTTTCCGCTTTCTCTGCCTTGTGGTACAGGCTTTGCAGGTTGGTCACCTGGTCCAGGTTCACGTGTCTCATTATGTGAAATTTAAGGGCGTCATAGTACATGAGGTGTGTGGCTGGGGTGTCAAAGGCCATGTCAGAGGGTGCATGAAGTTGTAGTTCCTTGTAGGCGCGGGTAAGTTCCTTCACGGTTCCTGTCTGAGTTAAGTTCTTTACTTGGCGTATGATCATGAGTGCCTTGTCCTTGAGCACAAACCTTGCCAAGAAGTCTTGTTTGAAAGTATCCTAGTTCTTCTTGGTGTGTTCTTTGTGCCACTTGTTGCACCAGGTGACAGCGTCGTGGGTCAGTTGGATGGAGATTTCCACAATCCAAAATTGTTGCAGGCATTCCATCTGGGCCAGCTTGCTCTGGCAGACTGGATCCATGCGGCAGCATTGTTGTTGTTGGCCCCAGCAAAAGGTTCCAAGGCAGCGCTTCATAGTCTTTGGGCTACATAGGCAGGCATAGCATTTTTATCAGTTGGTTGCAGAATGGTGGCAGCCGTCTGGAAAAACCCTTGTGAAGACATGGCGTTGAAGGTGGTTAGTGGAATCACCATGATCTGGTACAGGACAAAGCCATCAGGTATCTTGGTACCAGGGGTGTACAGGGTCCAGTCCAGCAGAAGGCCAGACATGATTCTGTCAAGGATTTGTTGGCCACGGCAAGTACAGACAACAGGCAGAATTTTACAAAATGAGATAGGATAGACAACCTACCTGTGCTACCAATGTAGTAACTGTGCTGTTTTAGCAGAGTTACAAGGGGAAAAATATTTAGAAACTAGATAATAATCTTTATTGAGAGATAGTGATTATATAGTCATTGTGAATCAAGGATAACAGGAACATGATTGTGTTGATCAAACAGTTGGATGGTAAAGGGGGTGGCTTGATCCTGGTAATGAGTCAAGTGCCAAAACAAGGTATCCACCATAAGGGACCATAATTTGTTCATGTTATTGGATTTGGCAATCTGAGTTGACTTCCTAGTCTGGCTTTGAGTGGCCAGATAATTGGATTGCGGGTCACAAACCCGCTTGCTCGGAACCTTGCTGGCTGGTTAAGCCTGCTGTTTTGACACTAAAAGCCATCACTTTTGCCGCCCCTGGAGGGACACTGGTTGCGGTAAATACCAAAGGGTGATCTAAAATTTACTGGCTGCCCAGCCATGCCAAGGTATGATTTCTGGCTTTGTAACCACTTCAGGGTCATCCTCAGCCAAGCTGTAGCCTCTTGGGTAGATTTTCAAGGTTGGCAATAAATCAAACAAAGGCTGATCCACCCAAATCTGAAACTTGATTGTTCACCCTAGAGCAGGAGGCGTGGTGGGTAAATCTGATGTCAAAACAGCAGGCTCAACCTGCCAGCAAGGTTCCAAGTAAGCAGGTTTGTGACCCACAATCTGATTATCCAGTCACTCAAAGCCAAGCTAGGAAGTCAACTTGAATTTACAAATACAACAACATGAACAGAAGCTGATCCCCTCTGGTGGATACCTTGTTTTGGTACTTGACTTATTACAAGGATCAGGCCACCCCCTTCATCATCCACTGTGTGATCAACACCATCATGTTCCTGCTATCCACAATTCACAATGACTATATAATACTTATCTCTCAATAAAAAATATTATCTAGTTTCCAAAAATTTTCCCCTTGTAACTTAACTAAAACAGCACAGTTACAACATTGGTAGTACAGGTAGGTTCTCCATCCTACCTTATCTTACAAAATTCTGCCTGTTGCCTGTACTTGCCGCGGCCAACAAATCCTTGATAGAATCATGTCTAGTCTTCTGCTAGACTGGACACTGTACACACCTGGTACCAAGATACCTGATGGTTTCATTCTTTACCAGAACACGGTGATCCCGCTCCCCATCTTCAACGCCCTGTTGGTACAAGGTTTATTCCAAGCACCTGTTGCCATCCCTTGAGCAACTGAGGATGGCATCATACTAGCCTACGTGACCCAGAGACTTTAAAGCAACGCCTTAGAACCTTTTGCTGGAGCTAACAACAACAACACTACAGCATGGATTCAATCTGCCCAGAGCAAGCTGGCCCAAATGGAGTGTCCACAGCAATTTTGGATTGCAGAAATTTCCATTTGATTGACTCACAACACTGGTACCTAGTGCAACAAGTGGCATTAAGAACCCACTGTGAAGGATTGGGATACCTTCAAACAGGACTTCTTGGCAAGGTTTGTGCTAAAGAACACCACACTTATAATTATCTGCCAAGTGAAGAACTTGACCCAAGCTGGCACAGTGAAGGAGCTTACCCGCGCTTACAAAGAACTCTGGCTATGTGCCTCTTCTGATATGGCTTTTGACACTCCAGCTACCCATCACATGTACTATGACACACTCAAGTCACATGTAATGAGACATGTAAACCTGGACCAAGTGACCAACTTGCAAAGCCTATATTGCAAGGCAGAGAAAGGTGAACAAATGTCCAATGCTCTTCACAAGGCACAAACTGGGAAAAGAGAGCGGCCCAAAGATTCTCACCCAACTGGATGCTCCAATTGTACGCCTCCTGGGAACAATAGCCACAATTTGAACCACAAACCCGCAGGCTCAAATGGACATGGAAATGGGAACAACGGCCAGTCAAACTGTACTCATTTCTGTATCACTACCACACAAGACAATCAAGACAAGGGAAAAGCCCGGGGAGAGCACTAAGTGAGCCAAGCTTTCCCTGCACAACTCCCAACTTGCCTAACAATGAGTAACAATCTGAGGATGTGGTTCAATGCCCAATGATCCAAGTATCCTCAGAAAGCCCAGTACTTTACACCATTGTCAGACATCCCAATAAACTGATGTCTTATCATTTCCACTTTTTCAGTTATACAGGCTCAGCACTCCTGGACTTGGGCGCAGATTAAACCCTAGTCAACAGAAGCTTTGTAGACAAGTTCAAGCTAACCACTAATCCTTTGCAGATTAGGAGCGTGGTTTTAGCTGATTAACATCACATCACCATGAGCAGGAAGAAGCCCCCTTCTTCATCATGCTAGAGAGCCTGCATTCCACTATCCAGGACCCCATCATTAATTTCCCCAAGTTTGATATTGTGCTGGGGCTGGAATGGCTGCAAAGAAACAATCCTCATGTAGACTGGTCAACCTCAGTGTTGACCATCAAGCGTAAAGGTGTCAACCACCAGATCTACCCTGACTCAGTGGACCAACTCCTGCGTGATCATGTCTTTGTACGCATCACAGAGACTCTGGGCAAAAAGGAGAACCTCAAGGAAATTGACTGGGACTCCTGCCAGTACAAGATCATACACTTTAAGGACCACCAAGATACCACTACGCCTCAGGATTGCAAAATTGTAGCCCACCATCCAGAGATCTTCAAAGAGGCTCTTCCAGGGTTGCCGCCAGAGAAACACATCCAGCACTCCATCCAACTCAAAGGAGCCATACCTAAGGCACAACCCATCTACTGACTTACCCTAAATGTTGTGAATGCCGCCATTCACCACGTTTTGATTTTGTCTTTGTTGGGTTATTTTGAGGACGTTATCTTATTTTGCTTTTGCCCTTTGAAATGAGGCTGGCTCCAAATTGGGAAATACAATTGTTCAGTTTCCTGATCCTGTGAAACTCACTTGCTCCACTCATGCTTGTGGCAAGTGATCCTACTTTCCTGGTATTTTTTTGTGGTATCATAAACCACTATATAATCCATTTCCTATTTTTCAATAAATTTAAGCTCTATTCACATTTTTGTCTTTGTGTCTCCACGTACTTTGGCGCCTTTCTAGCCACTTCTAGCAGATATTATTCATTCAGGGCCACAAGGTAATCACATAACCTTCCCTGCCATTCTAACCAAGACTTAGCATGAATCCAATCCTAAGGTTAGGAGTTCCCGTTGTGACTCTGTGCTGCGCCTCAGATAACAACACCAAACAAAGACAACACCCTATGTGCTTACCTCAAGGAGGCATTGGAAAAAGGACTTATTCACCCCTCAAAGTCTCCCTTTGGTGCTGCTGTATTTTTTGTAGCAAAGAAAGATGGTACCCTGCACTATGTCATGGACTACTGAGCCCTAAACAAAGTTACTATCAAGAATTATTACCCACTACCACTCATTGGCAACCTCTTTGATGCCTTGGGCAGCGCCACAGTCTTCTCCAAGATTGACATAACTGCAGGCTATAACTAAATCTGTATTAAGGAGGAAGATATACCCAAAACAGCCTTCTGCAATAATATGGCTCATATGAGTGTGTGGTACTCAACTTCAGAATGACAAACACCCTATCAACCTTTGTGACCTTCATGAACAAGGTGTTTGCCCCCCACATTGGTAAGCATGCCTTGGTATATCTGGACGACATCATTGTTCTTAGCCCCTTGGTAGAACAACACCAAAAGGTCTTGGAGGCAGTCTTTGCTACCCTGGCACAACATAAACTGCTAGCCAAGCCCTCCAAATGTCAGTTCTTCTGCAAACAGATACCCTTCCTGGGACACATTGTTTCAAAAGATGGTATCAACCCTGACACCCAGAAGATTCAGGCCATTTGAAAATTGCTACCTCCAAAGGACAAGTCAGAACTACACACATTCTTGGGAATGATTGCCTATGTACAACAATTCATACCCAACTGTGGCTTCCTGACTGCACCCCTGTCCGCCATAACCAGTGCCAAATCTAAGTTTGTATGGACCCCCAGCATGACCTTTGCTTAAGACGTCTTAAAGAGAAGCTCACAATGGCACCCATCCTGCATACCCCAAACATGTGGGGAATATCAAATGGAGACAGACGCCCCTGATGCATCCATTGGGGGAGTACTACAAATCAAGAACAATGATGGTGACTTCCTGCCTGTGGCCTATGAATCATACAAACTGACAGACAGCAAGTGCTGATACTCTATACACAACAAAGAATTGTTAGCAATCATGCACTGCCTGGTTGAATGGCGTTGTTACCTAGAACAACAGGAGGAATTCACAGCATTGACAGACCACAAGTTGCTCATATACTTCAAAACACAAGAAAACTTATCCCATCATCAAGCCCACTGGATGGAACTCCTGGAAAGGCTCAATATGGTCATACAATATAAGCCTGGTCCAGAACTTGCCATGGCAGACATACTCTTGCGCCTGTACATCAGAGCCACAAGAAGCAAGAATGGGCTCAACCCAGACTGGCCTCTCCTGGTGCTCTGGACAAAAGACAAGGGCTTCCCCCTGGCACCACAGACATAACAAAGGAAACAGTAATTAAGAACAAACACTTATTTGCAGACGTGTATGGGACCTTACATCAAAAAATGACTGACAGAGCAACCATCCCTTATATCCCCACACATCAGCAAGCTGACAAAATCCTGTGTTACCACAGGGACCTAGGACACACAAAAAGCCACAACCTCTACAAATTTCTCAAACACAAAGCATGGTGGCTGACCCTATACTGAGATGTCCAGGAAGTTGTGGACCAATGCAATGTATGTGAGAAATTTGCAAAAAGTAATACTCCACCTAAATCAGGACTACCCATTTACTCCCAGTTACTCTTTAAGGTATGGGACCTTGACATTGTGGGGCCTATGCCCGGGAAACACAACAAAAAGAAATATATCATCACTGCTATCAACTTTGCCACTTGATGGCCAGTGGCGCAAGCAGTAAAAACACACACCGGCAATGACATGCAACAATTCATAGGAAAAGAAATCATCAGCAGGTTTGGAAAGCCAGAACTCCTGATAACTGACAGAGGCAAAGAACTTACCTATGAAGATATCAACATATACCTCACCAAGAATGGGGTCCAGCACACAGTAACAACACCTTACCATCCTCAGGCCAATGGATGAGTGGAGCAGCTGAACGGCAGCCTAGTGCAGGCCCTGGTCAAGCTTACCGCCAGGAGACCTGAGGACTGGTATAAGCAGCTAACAACTGCATTGCTTGTATGCCAGACTTGTGTGAACAGATATACCAGGAAAAGCCCCTTCAAGTTAGTTTATAGAACACAACCCAATATCATCCAAGCACTATCAGGACCTAAGCTGAAAATTCCAAGCAAGGTTCCACCCCACTCTGATCCCCAGGTCGTACATGCCAATAGAAAAGAACCAGAAAGAGAAGAAACACGTCAACAAAAGACCTTCATTCCCATCCAAGACAGACATGAGGTTGGTGAAAAAGTCTGGGTAATGAATATCAACAAGAGTGAATTACAGCCAGAAATAGTGGGCCCTGTCATCATCCTAAAGGTAAACAAAAACAACACTTACCTTGTACAAGGACTTGGAAAATGCAAACAAGACAACGTCCTCCACCATGATTACCTAAAACCCTGCAAAGCAAGACAAAAACAACAAAAGACTGTCCTACCCACCACCAAACAACAGTTAGTAAAGTATGGCACCTGGGCTCCCAACAACCTCCCTGAAAACCTGCCCCCAGAGGAGGCTAACCTTCAGTTGGGGGGTGTCAAAACAGCAGGCCTGAACCGCCAGCAAGGTTTCAAGCAAGCAGGTTTGTGACCCACAATCCAATTACCCGGCCACTTGAAGCCAGACTAGGAAGTCAACTTGGATTACCAAATCCAACAACATAAACAGAAGCTGATCCCCTCCAGTGGATACCTTGTTTTGGAACTTGACTCATTAAAAGGATCAGGCCACCCCCTTCACCATTCACCATGTGATCCACACTATCATGTTCCTATTATCCACAATTCACAACAACTATATAATACTTATCTCTCAATAAAGAATATTATCTAGTTTCTAAATACTTTTCCCCTTGTAACTCTGCTAAAACAGCACAGTTACAACATTGGTAGCAGAAGTAGGTTCCTTATCCTACCTTATCTTGAAAAATTCTGCCTGTTGCCTGTACTTGCTGTGGTCAACAAATCCTTGATAGATCATGTCTGGCCTCCTGCTAGACTGGACCCTGTACACACCTGGTACAGAAATACCCAATAGCTTTGTACTGAATCAGAACATGATGGTCCCCCTTCCTGCCTTCAACACCCTGTCTGCACAAGGGTTCTTCCAAGCGCCTGCGTCATTCCTTGGGCAACTGAAAAAAGTACCATGTCCACCTACATAGCTCATAGGCTTCAAAGCGCTGCCTTGGAACCTTTTGCTGGAGCCAACAACAATAACGCCACAGCATGGATCCAGTCTGCCCAAAGCAAGCTGGCCCAAACGGAGTGTCCACAGCAATTTTGGATTGCAGAAATTTCCATCCAATTGACTCACAACGCTGGTACCTGGTGCAACAAGTGGAATGAAGAACACACCAACAAACTCTGGGATACCTTTAAGCAAGACTTCCTGGCAAGATTTGTGCTTAATAATACAGCGCTCATGATCATATGCCAAGTAAAGAACCTAACCCAGACAGACACTGTGAAGGAACTCACCTGCGCCTACAAGGAACTCTGTCTTTGTGCACCATCCAACATGGCCTTTGACACCCCAGCCACACACCTCATGCACTACAACGCTCTTAAGTCACATGTGATGAGGCATGTGAACCTGGATCAGGTGACCAACCTGCAAAGCCTGTACCGTGAAGCAGAGAAAGCAGAGCAAACATCCAACACTCTCCACAAGGTGCAAACAGGAAAGAGAGAGCAACCCAAGGATTATCACCCAGCTGGGTGTTCCAATTGACCACCCCCTGGGAACAACAGCAGCAATGCAAATCACAAGCCCACAGGTTCAAATGGTCATGGGAATATAAATAATGGCCAGTCAAACTGTACCTATTTCTGTATCACCGCCACACAAGATAACCAAGACAAGGGAAAAGCCCAGGGAGAGCACTAAGCAAGCCAAGCTCTCCCATACAATTCCTGACTCTCCCAACAACAAGTACTGACCCAAGGACGTGGACCAGTGCCCAATGATCCAAATACCCTCAGAAGACCCTGTACTCTACACCATTTCCAGACATCCAAATAAACTGATGTCTTATCCTTTCTGCTTTTGAAGTTACATAGATTCAGCACTCCTGGACTTGGGTGCAGATCAAACCCTAGTCAACAGCAGCTTTGTAGATAAGTTCAAGCTAGCCACAAATTATTTGAGGAATAAAAATGTGGTTTTAGCTGATGAACACCACATTGCTGTGACACGCAAAACTTCCCCCTTATCTGTGAGCTAGAGAACCTACATTCCACCATCCAGGGCCCTGTCATTGACTTTCCCAAGTTTGACATTGTACTGGGACTGGACTGGCTGCAAAAGAACAACCCCCATATAGACTGGGAAACCTCTGTACTGACCATCAAATGTGAAGGCATCAATCACCAGATATAACCTGACTCAGTAGACCAGCTTCTCTGCAACCATGTCTTTGTACACATCACAGAAACCCTGGACAAAAAAGAGAACCTCAAGGCAATTGATTAGGATTTTTGCCAGTACAAAATCATACATTTCAAGGATCACCGGGACACCACTACACCTCAGGATTGTGAGATTGTATCTTGTCACCCGGAAATCTTCAAAGAGCTGCTAGCAATTGTGCACTGCCTGGTCAAATGGCGTTGTTACCTAGAACATCAGGAGGAGTTCTTGGCCTTGACAGACTACAAGTTGCTTATCTACTTCAAAACCCAAGAAAACTTGTTCTGCCGCCAAGCCTGCTGGATGGAGCTTCTGGAGAGATTTAATATGAAATACAATACAAGCCTGGTCCAGAACTTGCCATGGCAGACACACTCTTGCGCCTGTACGTCAGAGCCACAAGAGGCTAAAATAGGCTTGACCCAGACTGGCTTCTCCTGGTACTTCAGACAAAGGACAAAGGCTTACCCCCTGGCACCACAGACATAAAAAAAGAAACTGTCATTAAGAACAAGCACTTATTTGCAAATGTATATAGGACCCTACATCAAAAAATGTCTGACAGAATAACCATTCCTTATATCCCCACACATCAGCAAGTTGAAACAATCCTACGTTACCACAGAGACCTCAGACACACAAAAAGCTGCAACCTCTACAAATTCCTTAAACACAAAGCATGGTGGCCAACCTTATTCTGCGATGTCCAGGAAGTCCTGGACCAAAGCAAAGTGTGTGAGAAATTTGCAAAAAGCAATAACCCACCTAAATCAGTACTGCCTATTTTCACACAACTACCCTTCAAGGTGTGGGCCCTAGATATCATAGGTCCTATGCCAGGGAAGCATAGAAAAAAGAAATACATCATTACCGCAATAGACTTTGCCACACAATGACCAGTGGCACAAGCAGTTAAAGCACATAAAGACAATGATGTACAACAATTCATAAGAAGAGAATCCTCAGCAAGTTTGGAAAGCCAGAGCTCCTGATAACCAATGGAGGCAAGTAATTGACCTATGAAGATACCAACATATACCTCACCAAGAATGGGGTCCAACACACGGTGATAACACCTTATCACCCTCAGGCCCATGCACATGTGGAGCGGTTGAATGGTAGCCTTGTGCAAGCTCTGGCCAAGCTTACTGCTGGGAGACCTGAGGATTGTTGCAAGTAGCTATTGACTGTGTTGCTTGTATGCCGGACCCATGTGAACAGATCCAGCGGTAAAAGCCCCTTCAAGTTAGTTTATGGAACATAACCCAATATCATCCAAGCACTATCAGGACCTAAGCTGGAAATTCCAAGCAAGGTTCCACCCCACTCTGATCCCCAGGTCATACAGGCCAATAGCAAACAACCAAGAAAAGAAGAAAAGCGTCTACAAAAGACCTTTGTCCCCATCCAAGACAGACATGAGGTCAGCAACAAAGTTTGGGTCATGAATACTGACAAAAGTGAATTACAGCCAAAAAAAACTAGGCCTTGCCATCATTCTAAAGGTAAAAAAACAACACTTTATTTGTGCAAGGACTCAGAAAGCAAAAACAAAACATAGTCCTCCACCATGATTGCCTCAGGCCCTGCAAAGCAAGAAAAAAACAACAGGAGACCATCCTAACTGCCACCAAGCAGCAGCTAATACAGTATGGCGCCCGGGCTCCTGACAACCTCCCTGACAACTTTCCCCCAGAGGAGGCCAACCTTCAGACGGGGGAGGGATGTCAAAACAGCAGGCCTTTCCTACCAGCAAGGTTCCAAGTAAACAGGTTTGTGACCCGCAATCCAATTATCCAGTCACTTGAAGCCAAGTTAAGAAGCCAAATTGGATTTCCAAATACAATAACATGAATAGAAATGGATCCTCCCCAGTGGGTAACTTGTTTTGGCGCTTGACTCATTATAAGGATCAGGCCACTCCCTTCACCATCCACTGTGTGATCAACACTATCATGTTCCTGTTATCCACAATTCACAATAACTATATAATACTTATCTCTCAATAAAGAATATTATCTAGTTTCTAAATATTTTTCTCTTGTAACTCTGCTAAAAAAGCACAGTTACAGCATTATTATGAAAACAATCCTAATGTCAGGATTTCCTGTTGTGTCCCTTAGATGCGCCCAAGTACACAAAAAAATGGTGCTCACTACAGGGGATGTAAGCCCCTTGGTTACTCCCCTTCAAAACTACTTTCTATGGTCCCTCATCTTCACCAAGTCAGGACCCATCTTTGCCTGAAATGTCCAGCCCTCCAATGGAAGAAGACATTGCCAACCTGCCTATCACTCCTACTGTTCTGAACCTGGCTAATGGATCCTGTCTTGTTGCCTATTTTCTGGGTACCGCTGACCTAGATCAAATCATGTCAGTGGCCCATAGACTAGCCCACAAAGGACCCACCCTAATTTACAAGCCCAGTTCAACTCTATAGAATATTACAAGATGATATTTACTCCTTGTATTCCGCATTACTTCCTTTCAGAAGCCAACTCTGCTACTTGCTTAATATTGACTTTTGTCCAGCCTGCTTTAGTCCATCATCAGATGGTACTAGGGCTCCATGTCCATGAGATTTACTCTCTTTGTGCCGCTGTTTTCAACCATTGGGAACAGTTTTCCATCTACCAACAGTGGGTATACTATCTGTTTTCCCTAGTATCCAATAACCAGAGAGATTCCATTAATTCTCAAGCTTGATTGACCAAATCTATCAAGCACCTGTGTTCTTCTGTCCCTGACTAAGTTTGTGAATACCTTCAGGAGTTCCACCAGCTACAACAATCCTGGCAGGCCCAGGTTGACTCTACCCTTAACACTCACCACACTGACTTTGAGCAGTTAGTGGTACAACTCAATGAACTATGTGTTCATACTGCTGAGCAACTGAAACACTTGGCTGAGGTTGCCTCCAAAAGTATTCAGGGCATAAAGGATGAGTTGATACGGGAAAAGGCTGGTGCAATTACCATTATCCAAGGATTGCAAGCACAGTGGATGTTTTAAGTCAAGCTTCTGCTGGTGTTCACTCTTCTGAAGATCTGATGAGACAAGAACAAGAATTATGGGATGCTATCCATGAGTTTTGTACCACTACTTTAAGTCAAGCACCTCCAGAAGCTGCGCCTCAACCTGACCCCAGGTGGCCATACTTACAACCCAGGTGGCTGCACTCCAGCAATAAATCTTGGAGCTACAAGCAGCTGTTACTGAGTCCACCAGTTTGCCAGGACCATCTGAAGATGAAGGCTGTTACCCAGAAATGCCTGGACAGCCCCTTATCAATTTTGCTAGAGAGCTGATTGCTCTGGCCAATAGACTTGATCATATGAAGCAGAATTATTGTCAGGAAGCCAGGCATAGTTGACTCAATACAGGTACCTCTGGGCCAGTGGGTAATGCCCACCATAGAATGGGTACTAAATTGATAATGTAAGATAAGGATCACCTGAGTAAAGGCCAGGGCCTGGAGTTGGGCACCATATAGTCCACCAAATCTGTCAAAGTAATATAGAGTACTCCAAAAAGATGGGTGGATGTGGTCTTGGCAGTGGTGGTAGGCTTCATTGGGCAGTTGGGCTGCAGGGTTAAGGGCAGAGTCATAGGGACAAAGTAGGCAGGCAGATAATTGTAATTGTCTTTGAACAATCTTGACAGCTTCATGTAACACTTTTCTTTAAAACCTATATTTTGGTCTCTCTAGTCCTTGCCAAGGGGTTGGCAATGAGCATGTTCTCTAAGTTGAACTCAGAGTAGGCAGGTTTGGCGGGTATTTGGTGAAATGCACAGGTTCAAAGGGGGCTCCAGGAGGACAGTATAGTACAAGAGGTGGGTTGATGGGTTGATCTCTAGAGTGGGCAGTCACCTGGTTGTCTACTTGACCAGAGTTGAGATGAAAGATCACTAAAACTAAATAAGGTAGGATATGCTCAAACCAAAGGTTCATAAAACTTTATTATTGAAAATGACAATATAATTTCCCCATACCGCCAGGGTTCCTATACCATGTGATTTTGCTTCTTCAATTTTTGCAGAATTTAGGCCCATGGAAAATTTACTGGCAGGGCATGCATCTTGGCTTAGGGGATTGAGGATGGCAGATCCTGGTTGGGCTTATTCTGGTGAACAGAAGTGACAATGCTTTGTTCCACCGCTGCTGTTCACTATGTCACCTGAGCTGGCCAATTGCATTGCCCATTCTGGACTGGAGACTGGCAACAGCTGGTGATCATTGGCAGGGCAAGTAGTAGGCCTTATATTAACCTCCTTTAGGCAAGTCATAACCTCTGTGTAGTTCTGAGTCCTCAGTGGCACAAGGTTGGTGGTAATCTGGTGACCATTCAGGGAATTTCCCTTAACAAGCTGGTGGGCTGCAGAGTAATTCAACAATTTGAGTCTGTGACTAAATGGGTTGACAGGTCCCTGTCCATTCTGGGTGACTCAATTTGTCTTTGGAGAGACAGGGTTTGATTCCAGAGGTTTCAATGCTGGTATTGAACTTTCAGTCTTGGCCGCTGGCAGACCAGCGGGTTCCCATCTTTCCTGATTGGGGCAAGGTATCCCCTGCGGCCCAGGATTTGGCTCAACTGGCAGGCTGGCAGGTCCCTGTCTATCCTGGTTGTGCAAGGCATTTTCTGATGGCCAGGGTTTGATTACCGGGTTTTAAATACAAGTATTGAAATTTCATTCATGAAAATCATGATGCCCAAGACACATAAATTCAGGAAATGATCAAATTAATTGACTATGTCAATGAGAAATTCTCCCCTTGTCTGTCAGTAGGCCCATATCTGGCTTTTCAACTAGATGAACTCTCAAATGTGGTAACCAACCAAGTACACCAATTGAAAACTTCTGAATAGCACACAAGCCACACTGCTGAAGCTGGCATCCAAAACTCCAACTCTTTAGTGACTTTGGAAGAAAGTGTTCAACAGTTGTGGACCAGAAAGCCTCCCACAGAATCTGAGGCTGAGTTCTCTCCTTGTATCAATATAGTAGACAGTAATAATGGTGGACCAACTCCTGAGACTTATTTCAAACCTACCTTCAAGCAAGTCTTTGATCCAAAGACGTCCACAATTGCTGCCTTCCTTACTATATATGAAAATGCCATGTGTAGGGCTTCTGATGAGATCAAGAAATATCATATCTTGACCTTCCTCTACCCTGCCTGTCAAGAGGTAGTGGTGCCTGAGCTTCCTTCCATTACCACCTGGGAAGAGATGAAGCAACTACTAATCAAGGAGCTTGGTGGAGACCTTAGATTAGAAGTGAAGAAGAATGCATTCATGTACATTGTCTTTAAGCCTAAGGAAAATTTGACAGAGTTTTCCAATAGGTTTTACATGGAAGGTCAGCAAATAATCACAAGTAAACAATTGAATGTCCATGAAGCCTATACTGCTTGTGCTCAGGCCCTCAAGGTCAACCAACTACTATGTTTGCACTTCAAAGCACATAAGACTATACTTACGTCTATAAAGAGTATTAAAGCCCTCCTCCAAGACATGCAAATCACTCAATCAGGTTCAGTAGTACAAGAGAGTTAGGCTTCTGTGTCAGGCAAAAATTCCCGCTCTCCACAGATCCTAGCTTTGAGTGCCCAAAACCAGCCCAAACAACATGGTTGTCATAATTGTGGTAAGGTATGACATCACTCACAAGTTTGTATAAACCCCTGTGTTGAAGGAGCTGACCCTAAAGACCAGGAAGGAAAAGAGAGGTCAACCTAGAGGCAGGGATGCTCTTGGTTGACAACTATTTTTTCAGTCTCCCACTTCACCTCCCTCTACTTTTGCGGATGATGAAGCTGATTCTCAAGATCCTCTTATCCTTCATATCTTCCGCAGAATTTCAGACAACTCTGATATGGAAAAGTCTGACACTGAAGATCCTGATGCCTATGGCTATTCAGTCCTTGCTGTACCTGAAACCATTCATGTCCCTTATAAGTTGGTTCTGGAAAGACTACAACCACCGTTAAACCTTTTGCTGACACCAAGAAGATTGTTTCAAGACCCTACCTCACTCAAGCCAAGAGGTTGCCTGTATTGATGGAAACATATAAAGAAACTACTGAGGTGGCTGATGCTGTCTTCCACAACGCCTTCATTTGGCTTTCCCTGCAGACTGTTTATAAAGTTTCCTGGCCTCAGGTGTATGCTAGAAAAGTGGGATAAGGAGTTAGCTGAAGCACAAGATGTCTTGGCTTTCCTTCACCCATTTGGATGTACAACTACTTGCATAGAGATATCCATCCAAAAGGTGAAGATCAAAGTTGTCCCCAACACTGGTTCTCTAGTAAATGTTGTGTCTTCCAAGTTAGTGAGGAAACTCAAGCTAGCCCCAAACCTCAACTATCATCAGACCTATGGTACAGCTGTCCTATCTATGACACAGGTCATTGGCGCATACTCAGCTCTCCCTATGCAATTTGGCAAGCTACTCCTTGTTGCCCCTGCTGTAGTACTGGAAAATGAGAGCTACAACCTATTGGTAAGTACTCAATTTCTCTGAGAATACAATGGATTATCAACATGAAGGATGTATACCTGTTGATCCTTGGATAAAAAGCTCCTCTCATATTTGAAGAACCCATCAAGGTACCTGGCAAACGCCTCAAGACGTGTATAATAGAATACCCTTCTGGAATCTTCACCCTAAAGTATCACACACACTCCTCTAACATAAAGTGCCCTCCTCTAACCTGCCCTGCAGCTGAAGGAGTCCCTCTCTTGGGTACCTCAGCTGTGACTATCCCTCCTGGGTCTCAAGTTATCCCTGACTCCCAGATCTTGTATGAATTGACTGAGTATACCTTCCTAGAACTGTACCCCTTCTTCTTTGGGGCGTAATGAACCTCATCTCTGCCCAGGAATTTTAGACTCTTCTCACAAAGATGATGTGCAGTTAATTGTGGCTAATATAAGTTCTGTGCCTATCACTGTCTCTAGAGGTCAAGTGGTTGACTATGGCCAACTCTTAAATGTGCCTGATGTTCTCTCACTACACCCTTTTGGTACTTTCTGTGATTTCAACTTACCAGAGGAAGAACCACAAGTGCTGTCCTTGTTCAGTGCTTAGGATTTCCCACAGTTGTCTCCTGTACAACAGAAAGAAGTTCTTAAACTGATTGACCAGTTTGCCAACATTTTTTCCAAAGATAGTACAGATTATGGCCTGGCTAAAGGTGTCATCCATCAAATTAGTACAGTCAATGCTCTTCCTTTATGAGCTGAACCCTACAGACAATATAGAGTAGATGATGATCAGGTGTTCAAAGATGTCAGGCACCTACCCACTTGGAAGTAATCTTCCAAGATGGTGAATAATTGTAGAGGGATTTAGACCAGTTACAAGAGATCCAACAGGCAGAGACACCATCCTGAGGTGGAATAGCTCTCCAAACAGGCAATAATAGCCCAAAAGAAGATTGAAATAACCTAGGAAGAAGTATGCTCCTAGATAACTTAAGAGAAAGGCTGACACCAATGGATGAAAGACCTGAGGTTTGGTGGGCTTCTTGGCAGAATGATAGCTCTAAGTTTCTTCCTTTTGGGGTGGATTTTAGGACAAGGGGGTTGCAGTATACCAGACTCCTGGTATTACCTGAAGCTAGGAGTTATCTAAGAAACAAGCTTTGGGGGAGGTACCAGAGTCAGATTGTGTACCCAGAAAAATGCTGGCCTTGGCATCCTGCAACAAGATCATCCAGAAAATCCATTTACACCCAAGGGACTCCATAATGGAAGTCTTGGGTAATCTCATGGTTAGGATTAAGAAGGTTTAAGTCAAACTAAAATAAACAGTAGTTCACTTGGGGTGAATGTAGACTTTATTGATTGAACAAGTAGTAAAATATAGCTTACCATCTTTATATAGCATGGTAGCTAAAAGATAATATGGAGATAAAATAAAGGGAATCAGGAAGTTTGGGGATGAAATAGGAAAATTTAGAGGAGAAACTGAGGACTTTGGGGCAGTTGGAACTTAAAACCAGAGATTTTTGTAATTGAATTAATCATAATATGACCTAGCAACATAACAACAATATTAGTTTTTAAATTGTTTGCTTACAAGACAGGGCAAGAACAGGAGAAGCCCTGATTTTCCCCACATACAGACTGGGCAACAGGAGAAGAACTGACAACAGAACCAGTAGTTTTGGAGCCAGGAATCACAGAAACAGCGCTGATCACCTCAGGAACGTCACCAGAAGTGATTTGAGAAAGGTTTAAAGTTGATTTGGCTTTAAATGATTGGCTGAAGCTTATTGATGAAGGTAATAATTGGTAAATATTAAAATTAACACTATCATTATTATCTAGTTGACTGACTAAGTCCAGAGCAGCTGCGGGTTCAATCCCTGTTCTTGAATTGATCAAATAATTAACTTCATCTGGACTAATTTTCAAAGGTAATAGAGAACAAATAATACTAACTAACTCAACTTTTCCAGTTTTTTCCAATGTACCTGGTTTGGAGTACCCTTCTGTGATTGGCATTTTCAATGTATTGTTGACAGGAATTTCCTCAGAAAGATTCCTGATAAAAGAACTCAAACAGTTGCTGGACGCTGGGCTATTTGCTCCTTCCCAGAGTCATTGGGCCTCCCCCCTGCTCATCTTGAAGAAGAAAGATGGAGGTCACCACATTTTAGTGGACTATTGACAGCTAAACTCCTTAACTAAGAAGGATTCTTACCCCTTGCTGTGTATTGACAATGGCCTCTGCTGTCTTGGAGGTTCCAAGTTCTTTTCAGCTATGAATCTGGCATCTGGCTATTGGCAAGTCAATCTCTCTTCCAAAGACAGGTCAAAAGCTGCTCTAATCACCTCTGAAGGATTTTTTGAACCTACACACATGCCTCAAGGGCTTTGTAATGCCCCTGCTACGTTCCAAAGGGATATAGACTCCATTTTATGTAATCTAAAAATTTCATGTGTGTTGGTCTATTAGGATGTTATCACTGTATTTAGTACCACATTCACCAATCATCTGGATTATCTTAAAGAGGTGTTCATCAAGATCCAAAGAGCTGGGCTCAATTTGAAGCTGTCCAAGTGCGCCTTCTTCAGGAATTGCCTGGAATTCTTAGGGCATGAAGTAACCCAGACTGGGATACATCCCATGACCAAGAAAGTGGAAGCTATTGAGAAAATGCTCCCCGCTTATTGTTTTGAGAGAAGTCCAGGTATTTTTAGGCATGATGGGTTACTACAGACAATTCATCCCTGAGTTTGCCAACATCAGTGAACCTCCAGTCCAGTTGCTACAAAATGTTCCTTTCAAATGGACAGCAAGTCAACAACAAGCTTTTGAGACTCTCAAAAAGAAGCTCAAGGAGACTCATGTTCTTTTATACCCTGATTACAACAAGGAATTCATTCTGTACACTGACGCTAGTGGCCTTGCTATTGGTGCAATCCTGGCTCAACTTGATGATGAGGCAGTAGACCACCCAGTAGCTCATACCTCCAGAGTCCTGAACAAGCATGAGAAAAATATCAGTGTGACTGGAAAAGATTACCTGGCTGTGCTCCACGCTTTCAAGAAGTTTTGCCACTATATCTACAGTATTCACTTCACTGTTGTCACAGATCATGCCTCTCTCAAATGGTTACAGCAATTGAAAGAACCCAAAGAACAACTGATTAGATGGGCTCTCCTTCTACAATTTTAGGACTTCACTGTACTCCATTGTCCAAGTATACAACATCAGAATGCCAATGGACTCTCACAAATGCCTATCCTGGCCCTCCATCCTGCTGAAGCTGATTGAATATATGAACTGATTGGTCATCCCTCAGTATGGGACGCTGAGACTGAAGATTGTCAGGGATCCAACCTTGGGCAGCTGGCCCATTGTTTTCTGGGAACGCACAGGCTGCAGGTTTAGCAGGCAGGGCTCACCACAAGATCAGAGCTAACTTTATAAGGTAGGAAATATAATTCCCCACCCAGGACCAAGGGCCAGCAACCAGGATTATTGTGTCAATTACCCCAGTGAGGGTAATATATACAATCTCAAGCAACTTGCTCGTGTGGTCAGTTGGGAGGTCAGGAGAGGAGGCGGGCATTGACTTGGGGGTCACAAGGGGTTTCATGTCAAGTTGGTAGGTGGGCAAGAAGTTGAACTTGCCTTTAAACAATTTGGGTTCTGATAGGATCCAGTGACCTTGACGGTTGTATCTAGTTTTGGATTTTATGCGAGTCAAGGGATATAGTTTGAGAAGCTTTTCTGGGGTATAGTACTTATACTCAGGCTTTAATGGGTACTCTGTGAAATGAACAGGGCCAAAGGGAACACCTGAAGGACAGGAATATGCAGGCAGAAGGCCAACATGATCTTGTGCTGAATTGATAGATGGCAAATACAAAATAAAGTAATAGCTGTGGAAGCCAATATGATATAACCTTTATTTAAAGTACCAATAAGTTTGGAGCACAGGGTCTATAAGTCTATATAGCACTATGCCTCTAAACTTAGTATTTTTTATGGGGCTTCATCAAGATATCAGGAAATGTGGGGTCAGGTGGCCAGGACACCCAGGTACAGAAGCAGCAAAATGGCACTCGGGCTGGGAGTTCTTTCATTGGTCAAAATTCTCAAATTGGCTACTTGATTATCTTGCTCTAGAGTTGTGGTCATGGGGTTGAGCTGCGGGACCGCATTTTCCTCTGGTAGCTGAACTAGATTGTTTACCTGTGAGCACTTCAAGTTCATGAAGTTTATAGAGGGACTTCCCTTGCCTTCATTAGGCAAGTCAAGAAGTCCCTCCTTGGGCGCCACCACTCTCAAATCTATGTTGGTATTTTCACTTCAGTACTAAGCCTGGGCTTCAGCTTGGGGGGGCCAATCCCAGAAAAACGCGTGCAGGCAGCCCCTAGGTCTGCAGGGCTGGCAGCCCACAAGCAATCAGGGTCAGGGTTTGAATCTTGTTTCCAGGCCTGGTTTTCCAGAGGTGGTGTGTTGTCAATCCTGAAAAAAGATTCCCAGTTGGCCCTTCAGAAGTTGTCCCAGGATACTCTCATCTGCAACCAACAACTTTTCAAGAAAGTTCAACATCAGTATTTTCCCTACATCTGTCCAAACCTATGACTTTTACTTATCTTGCAAGCACATTAGGATACTGGACATAGAGGAATAGCCAATACTTATGGTTGGCTTCAGAAACACTATTACTAGAAAAACATCTGCCTGTTGATTCCTGATGTTATTGCTAGTTGCCATGAGTGTCAACTACAGAGACCTTGCACTGCCACTCATGAGTTTGAACTGGTGCCTCCCCAACACACTTTCCATACCATCAGCATTGACGTGGCAGGTCCTCTTACACAATCAAGAACTGGGTGTTGGTTCATTCTGATTGCTGTGGATCACTTCAACAAATGGGTAGAAGCTAGAACCACCAAAGATATCACAGCCAAGACAACTGCTGCTTTTCTCTTACAAGATGTCTTCTATTGCCATGGATGCCCTCAAGTTCTAATCTCTGATAATGGGTCTAACTTCAATGCCTGCTTAAGGCCTCTGTAGTAGAAGTACTAGGGACCCATCAATTCTTCTCTGCTCCCTATAATTTGTCTACTAATGGAGCTGTGGAACAAGCTAACTCTACCTTGGTGTCTATCATGAGGAAATGACTTACTCCAATGCTGCCAATTGGGATTTGTATTTACCAGTTGCTTTGTTTGCTTATTGCCTCATCAAACACAGGGTTACTGGTTTCTCTCCCTTTGCCATATTATACAGAAAAGAAGCTAATACTTCCTCTTTTTTGGGGATGCAGCTCTCTACCTCTGATGCTTCCTATAACTCCAAAGAGCATATCAAAGGCCTAGTTAACCACATAATTGATATCCAAGCTTTTGTGTATGTGTCTTCCTATAAGACCAAGGCCCTGGATTTAACACCTAGCAATGTTGGCCGCGCTCCCCTCCCAGAGTTCTAAGTCAAAGAACTGGTCCTCTAATATCAGCATATAGTAGGAGGAATAGATCACAAGTTAGACTCCCTGTGGATTGGCCCTCTTCAAGTAACCTTTAAATGGGGTGCTGAGTATACTGTCAAACTGTTGTCTACTAGACGCCCCTTTGCCCGAGTCCACTCCAAGTTTCTCTGCAAGTACACCCTCTCAAAGGCCAATTTAGAGGGGGGCAATGTTGTGAATCCCGCTATTAAGGCATTATTAATTTTGCCTTTAATGGGATCACATTTTGAGTGCAAATCCCTCAGTTCCCTTTCCCTCCTCAAAAGGGGTTTACTCCAAATCAGGCAAAGGAAACCTTTACATCCCAACTAATAAACTGAGTGATCCTTAACCCACTTATGAGGGTGGCCAGTGATCTAACTGACCTTCTACCAGTTTGTGGTAGACTATCACCCTATAAAAACCTAAATGATTCATTCAATAAAATTAAGTTGTTTACACTCCTTCTTTGTGTTTATCTTTATACTTTGGTGCATCTCCCTAGTCTATTCTAGAAGAGATTTCTGATAATTATCATTCCCAGGGCCTTAAGTTAAATCACTTATTCATCCCTGAAGACTAACCTTTGGCTTAGTACAAACCCAATCCTACAGTTAGGATTTTTTGTTGTGTCTCTTGGCTGTGCCCAAGTACACAACAATCAAATCAGTAGCACTCCTGATTTAGAGATAGTACCTGCAATTCAACTGTTGTAACTGAACCAATGATAGTTCTGTATTTGATTGGGGAAGACAACAGTCCAATAGAAAGGATAAGAATGCATAGAATAATATAAGGTTTATTAATTGGTATTGTGACTAATACTCTGAGGGGAAGCCAAAAGGCCACAGGGGATGGCACAGTGGTAAGTTCCATGTAAGGTTTGGAGCCAAGGAATAACTTGCGCGGGGATTAGCAAAGTCAAATTGGCAATGCTCCTAATTAGAAGATAGTGCCCACAATTCAACCTCCTCTTCAGATTGACCCATGTCATTAGATACATCATGGGGCAACCCATTAGGTACTTCCTGTGTATTGTGAGATAAATTGGAAGGCAAGAGGGGAATCTTGGTTGAAACACAACATTGCCCTCAGACTGGTCCATACCCTTAGTCATGTCATGGGCAACTCCTTGAGTGCCTCCTGTGTATTGAGAGATACATTGGTGGACAGGGGATAATCTCAGCTGCAACACCCACCTTCCCCCTGGTGGTTATTAGAAACTAGGATCAGAGTTTGTGGCTGTAAGACTTCTGACTTTTTTAAAAGCATCTGCTTTTGTATCAAAGCCGGTACTCAACCATCACCAATAAATTACTATTTCCCAAGGATAAAAAATCTGGAATTAAGAAAATAGTTTTATTGTTGAGTATAACCAGGAGGAGACCAAATAACTTGAAACAATGGAACTGTGAGGGTTCTTATACCCCATTCTATGAAGAGGAGATGATAGGGGAATTATGTTTAAGCAATATTAAATCATGATTCAAATAAGAAATATATTGTCAGGGGTAATGTCCTGAAATATGGAATTAAGGGCTTTTGGCTGATCCCAGTTTGGGCTGGAATGGTTCAGTATTTGCAGAAATATAGGTAACCAAAGATGGTAAAGAAGAAGCAAACAAACATAAGCATTGGCATAAATATCAACAGAATAGGAAATATCAGTTGTGACTTAAATTCTCAGTCATGACATTGGGGGATTGGGAAAGGCTTGCACAAATATTATCTGGGTAGAGATGGCACTCAGGGGCGCAAACAATTATGGTGGAGTCTCTTTATTCCCTTGGGTGTCTTCAAGTTGGTAGGTGCAATAATTGTAGATGGCTACCACCTTGAAGGACCCAAGGTGGTTGGGTTCAAGTTTTGCAGAAGTAGGATTAAGGGAGTAGATGAGATTATCAACAACATACATTGCCTCAAGGTGCTTGGTTACCCCCTTGATCTGCTCCTGCTCCAAGTTGCAATCTTTGGCTCACCATTGGGTCAGTGAAGGGGTAGTTGTGAGAGGAGGTTTCCCAGGAAACATGGTTCATAGTTTCCCCTCATTTGCCCTGGCCAAGCCATCAGGAGTGCTGAAGGCCAAGGCAATGGGACTGAAGCCTGTACCACAGTTGATTCTGGCTTTTAATATGAGAAAGGCAATGGGAAGGTGTTCCTTCTAGGCTGTTTTTGGGTGCTCCTGGGAAAGCTTGGCAATTAGTTGCACTAAGAAACCATTCAAGCGCTCCACACACCCATTGGCCTGGGGATGATATGGTGTGATGACTACTTATTTGAGGGAGTTCTTGATACAGTATGTTTTCATGACATGGCCCACAAGCTTGGCCCCTCCATTGGTGATAGGCCGCTTGGGGTAGCCAAAGCGCGCTACAATCTCCTTGACAATGAACCAAATAATGGTTATGGCAGTGTGGTTGGTGGTTGCCCACACCGCTGATCAGCAAGTGAAGTAGTGGATAGCTGTGATGATGTACTTATTTCCCAGCTTACCCTCAGGCAGGGGGACAACAATGTCAAGGACCCACTGTTTGCAGGGTTCCATAGCCTTGATGGGTAAGACCAGTTTAGGTGGAGCAGGTTTAGATGTATTCTTCTCATATAACACACAATTCTCAAGAAGATCCAGATATACTGAAGCATATGCAGCCACCTGTCTTCATGCTTCATAATTTTGAACAGGTGATGTTCTTGGATGTGACCTAACATGTGGTGGTAGTGCAGGATAGTATACCATTGTTGGGTGATAGTAACTTATTGTCAGGAACCCATCCTACAGAGAATAGTCTCCTAACATGGTGGATTAAGGCAGAAGGGCTTAACCCAGTGATCATAGAACCTATAACAATAGAAACCATAACCAGGTATAAGAACTCTCCAGTATTTGTTATCTACCAAGTAGGGGAGCAAAACGCCCAAGGAAGGTGTATGCTTCCAAGTAGGCAAGCAAGGAAACAGAGGCAAAAATACAAAACAGACTGGTTTCTACAGGTTTGGTCAAAGCAGATTGAGATTGTTGCTTGGTAAGAGGGTTTGTTGAGAGCAATGAAGCTGTGTAACATTTCCCTGGCACCACTGGCGCCCACTTCCTGTTATTGCAGTACTCTGTGCTGGTTCTTGTCCCTTATTGTGTTTCCATCTGAACAGACAATTGTACTAAAGTACAAAGCAAAATTAGAGTCACCCAGTTAAACCTGATTCCCTAAAATGGGGAAATATTAGACAGCAACAGCGCCCATGTTGACAATAATATCAACAGTGACCATGTTGACAAAGTGGTGACATGGTCACTGTCAACTCAAAACTTAAAATCTCCTATGTTTTTTGCTAGTTGCGCTAGCTTAATTCCCATTTTTTAAAGTGTTCAGGGGTGCAAACCCAGAAAAAACAACACAATTGTGGCCATTTTAACAGAATTCAATATTAATCTTAATAAAAAAACTTGATTTAACCAAATTTTTCCTTTAAATTTACTTATGAAAATTAGTTTATTTTTTATTTGTTTTCACAACGTAAAAGTGTCAATGTCAACACTTTTAAGCATAACTTATTTTTAATAACAAAACTGAAACATCTACAACAAAGAAATTAAGTGCACATTTAAATTTTTTTATTGAATTATTATATTGAAAAAGACAGTGCACATACATTTGATTGTTGAAATGTTCATCTTATAAATATATCTGTGGCACTTAATACGGCTTTAATATATTAAGTGGATTGGTGGCTAACAGCAATCCAATAATTTAAGTGTGAGTTACTATGTAAGTTACCAAAGAATTTATTAATAAAAATAATTTTGACACTCAGAAATGTTGTCTATTTGCTTGTGATCATCTGACAGGGTGGAGTTAAGCAAATCAGAGTGGCACAATTAAGCTTAAATTAATATACCACCTCATATAAAGAATGTTGTAAGTGATGTTGTCAACACTTTACCCTTTTCATTACTGAATACAACTTTTGTAAGAACTTTCAATATAAACAATGGTAAAATATCAAATTACCACTACCCAAATATAATTTTCAATAAAGAAATAAAGAACTTTGGTAATTCTTTAACTTATTTCCATATGTTTTTTTAAATTTTATTATATGAACAAAAACACACAGAAAACGGTTAATATTTGATAGCCTGCTTAAATTTAATTAAGCTTACTATGTTTTTTCATAGTAAAATTTCAAAACAATGTTGGCAGTATTAATGTCATCAATAATAATGTCTACAATTTTTCTAATCAATAGTGATAACTCAGCTTTTTTTCTAATTGTCAATCATAATGTTGACACTTTTCATTTCTCATATACAAAGCTTTATGTTTTACATAATAAAATCATCTTATTTTTTGATATGTTGTATTTTTAAATTTTCTCTTTCATATTTTCTAATTTTTAAAATAATGTTGAAACAGCAGGCTCAACCTGCCAGCAAGGTTCTGAGTAAGCAGGTTTGTGACCTGCAACCCAATTATCCATTCACCTGAAGTCAAGTTAGGAAGACAACTCAAATTAACAAATGCAATAACATGAACAGAAGCTGATCCTTCCCGGTGGGTAAATTGTTTTGGCGCTTGACTCATTACAAGGATCAAGTCACCCCATTCACAATTTCACAGTGTGATTGACACTATCATGTTCCTGTCATCCATGATTCACAACAACTATATAACCATTATCTCTCAATAAAGAATATTATCTAGTTTCTAAATATTTTCCCCTTGTAACTCTTCTAAAACAGTGCAGGTACAACAATAAAATCTATATAAAAACATAGTACTTTTATATAAATCTCTTAGCTTTTAACTTGCTATTTAAAACTATAATAAAATAAAAACTATACAAGTATTTTTTAACTTTTAAATGCCAATAAAAACCATATAAGGTTTAATTTTTATTTAGCATGTTTTATAGTTGTTTTGTTTTTTAAATACATTGCTTTACCTTAGAACTTATAGCTTATTCTTTTAGGACAAGAACACCTCAAAGCAACCAAAGGGTATCAAGCATCCCTCCAAGGCCCCCAAGAATCCAAAGAAAAAGTCTGTCTCATCAAAGAAGGCCACTCCTAAGCCCTCCCCAAAGCCTACCCCAAAGCCCTCCCCTGAGCCCTCTCCCAAGAAGAGCCCCACTCACTCCACTGGGGGATAGGAAACTGATGGTTCAGTTACTGACCACAGTTTCTATAACTCTGCTTCAGACAAGGAGCCTACCAAGAAACAGCGCCAGGCCAAGAATTCCCCTCCAAAGGATAAGTCTCCTACACATGAGGAGCACCAAGATAAGCCCCCTTCTGCTTCCTCCCACAAAACCCCCCTCCTTCAAGTTCATCAGGGGATGATTCAAAGACCCACCCTGATTACTTCCCTGGCTTCTGCCATGCTCCTGCTGGCCCATGGGACCCTCTTGTGGCCCACAACATCTGCAATGGTGATGGGAATTTCATGGTTCCTTCCACTTTGCCAAAATACTTCCCCATAATGAGCGTCAAAGGGGAGCCAGCCATGGTAGCAAATGGTTACATATTCTCCTGCAATAATGCCAATCAGGGATTCAAGAGCCACCACTATACCTGTGAGGTCTTCTCCTGTCCAGTGCAGCTCTATACTGAGCACTGGGACTTAGTCCAAACAATTAAGGGTGAGCACACTTGCACAATGCCCAATACAACCATAGCCTGTCTCCTGAAATGGTACCTTGTGAAGATCATGCCTACCTCCAAGGACCTTTCTTCCACCCAGCTGGCTGTGCTTGCCTGTAAGCACCTCTCCCTCAGCAATATGAAGAGGGTGCCAACCCACAGCCAGTTGGTTAAGTTTGTTTATAATAGGCACCAAGCCACCAATCCTCTGGCCAAGAGTGCCACCACAATCAAAGACCTGGTCCTTTCTGATGCCCTCAAGAAAACCAAGGATGGAGAGATGTTCCTGCTCAATGACAATGGGCAGGAAGTGGAGGATAGAATCATTGCGTATGCCATAACCCAAAACCTGGAGCAGCTCAACACTGCTACCACCTGGATGTGCAACGGTACATTTGAAACCTGCCCAATCCTTTTCAAGCAGCTTTGGGTCCTGCACGGGCAATTTGATGTCCAGGTTATCCTCCTAGTTTTCTTTCTCCTGTCTGGTGCTAAGACAGAGGTCTAAGCCAGAGCATTCAAAATTGTCCAGGATGCTTTGAGCTCCCTTCCCACCAACCAGCTCCCCTCTC
This sequence comes from Entomophthora muscae, assembly GCA_014839935.2. NCBI lineage: Eukaryota > Fungi > Entomophthoromycota > Entomophthoromycetes > Entomophthorales > Entomophthoraceae > Entomophthora > Entomophthora muscae. The sequence goes on from QTSX02007184.1 coordinate 113,800, forward strand.
CTACCCATGCCACCAGAGCAAACCCTTTCTCTGCTGAAAAGGATGAATTGACCCTAGCCGCAGAGCAGCTAGCTCATGCACGCCCACTTGGGCCAAAGGTGATTATCATTGACTTTGAGCAAGCTCAGTTCAGAGCCTTTGAGGCCGCCTTCAATGGAGAAGTACAGGGCAGCTTCTTCCATTTTAGGCAGGCCCTCATCAAACACCTCAAAAGCAAGAAGGAGCTTTTGAGAAGTATCTCAATGATTATAAAGGGAAGTGCCACTTTGCCATGACCCAGTTTGCTGTCTTGGTTTTTGTGCGGCCAGGGCATACTGGGATTGGCTTTGAGGCCCTCCCAGAGGACGCTTATATCAAAAAGAACTCCATTATCTTCAAGGGTTACCTTGAGTACTTTGAAAAGCAATGAATAGGCAAGAAGATGACCGCCCAGAGAGGAAAGAGCAGGGCCACTGCCCCTTGGAACTGTCAAGGTGCCTGCCTCAAGGTGGAGATGAAGACCACCTCTAGCCTTGAGGTTTGGCATAAGCACCTGAAGGTGAAGTTTGGGTCCAACCCCAAATATAACAAGTTCTTCCAGAAGCTACAGGAGGAGCAGGCCAGCAATGTCTCCAAGTTTTGCAACCTGGTCAACCAGGTGGCCCCCAAGAAGAAGAAAAAAGATCAGGAGTACCAGGAGGCAGTGCAAAAGATGGTGAAGAAGAAGTATAAGGTGGCGGAAATCAAAAAATACCTTGAAGATGTTGCAACTGCTCTTGCTGGTGGGTTTAATTAGCCTAATAAACTTTGCTTTGCTTTGCCTGGATTGTTTTTACTTTTAAAATTTTATAGTTATTTATTATTTTTGGATGATAATAATTTTTTAGGTATAAATGGTAAGTATCAGATACAGTTTTAATGTGGTTTAGTAAGAAATATCTTATTTTTTGTTAATTTATCTTTAAGGTATGAGATTTTTTCAGTTATGCTTATATAAAGTATAATAAATTAAATAGAGATTTCTCTTATATTTTGTAATTATTATTATATATTAAATATCTTTATTTTTGCCTCATTAGAATTCTAATTTTTATGGAAATAAAAAATAATTTTATAATAGAGTGTAATTTACATAGTAAATTGAAAAATACTTGCTTATATTGCTTTATTCTTATTACTTGTGGTATTTTTTATTGCTTTTTTAGACTCTCTGGGGTATTTTAGTATAATAATGTATTTAAAAATACTTTTTTATATTAAAAATGTTCAGGGTAAAGTGTGCAATTAATTAAAAAGTGTTGCCATCCAGGAGACAACATTATAAAAAACCGGGTTGTCACTTTACTATAGTGTTGACAATAAAAGTGTTGACATTATTAGTGTCAACATGGGCACTGTTGCCAATTAGGCAGTTTCATGAGAAAAATTCTAAAGGTCTTACAAGCAATAAAAGTATTTAAGTTTTGGGTAAAAACTCTTTATTGATTGAGCAATTGTTTGACACATGCTCAGGATCTTATATATTGGATAGGATGAGAAGAGATGTGGGGAAATTTGACTGTTGTGTAACTGAAAGGATTTTGAGAAGTTTTCAAATTATGGTTTGGGAACTTCAACAATTTTTAGAACAATCAAACAAGTTTCAACTGTTTCTTAACTTACCCAAACTCCTCAGGAACATAGAAGAAATAGAGGTTTTTCAAAAAAAAAGTTTTACTAACTATTCAGAAACATATACAATTTTAAAACTGTATATCAACTGATTTACAGAGCTTGGCCTGTGTTACAGCTGCTACTAATGTCACTGAGTGTTTTCCTTGCATTTGATTGGTTGCAGGAAGTAAGTTTTGTCAAAACTACAAGCTCAACCTGCCAGCAAGGTTCCAACCAAGCGGGTTTGTGACCCGCAATCCAATTATCTGGTCACTCAAAGCCAGACTAGGAAGTCAACTCAAATTACCAAATCCAACAATATGAACAGATGATGATCCTCTACAGTGGATACCTCATTTTGGCGCTTGAATCATTATCAGGATCAAGCCACCCCCTTCTTCCATCCAACTGTGTGATCACCAATCATGTTCCTGTTATCCATTGATTCACATGAGCTATATAATCACTATCTCCCAATAAAGATTATTATCTATCTTTTAAATATTTTTCCCCATGTAACTCTACTAAAACAGCACAGTTACAACATTGGTAGCACAGGTAGGTTCTCCATCCTACCTTATCTTGAAAAATTTTGCCTTCTTCCCGCACGCGCTGCGGCCAACAAATCCTTGACAGAATTATGTCTGGCCTCCCGCCTGAATGGACTCCGTACACTCCTGGTACCGTGATACCCAATGGTTTTGTCCTATACCAAAACACGGTGATCCTGCTACCCAACTTCAACGCCATGTCTGCACAAGGTTTCTTCCAAGCTCTGCCAGCAATGCTGCAACCAGCCAAAAAAACCACCATGCCTGCCTATATAGCCCAAATACTACGCAGCGCCGCCTTGGAACCTTTTTCTGGGGCCAACAACAACAACACCGCCGCATGGATCCAGTCCGCCCAGAGCAAGCTAGCTCAGATAAAATGCCCAAAGAAATTTTGGATTGCAGAGATTTCCATTCACCTGACCCATGACACTGGCACCTGGTGCAACAAGTGGCATGAACAGCACACAGACAAGAACTGGGATACCTTTAAGCAAGACTTCCTGGCTTGATTCATGCTAAAGGACACAGTACTCATGATCATTTGCCAAGTAAAGAACCTGACCTTGACAGGCACCGTAAAAGAACTCATCTGTGCCTACAAAGAACTCTGCCTTTGTGCACCATCTGATATGGCCTTCAACACCCCAGCCACACACCTCATGTACTACAACGCTCTCAAGTTGCACGTGATGAGACATGTAAACCTGGATCAGGTGACCAACCTGCAAAGCCTGTACTGCAAGGTGGAGAAAGCAGAGCAAACATCCAACACTCTCCACAAGGCACAAACTGGGAAACAAGAAAGACCCAAGGATTCCCATCCAAGCAGGCGCTCCTCTCAACCACCTCCTGGAGGCAACAGGAGTAACGCCAACCACAAGCCCATGGGTTCAAATGGACATGGAAATGGAAACAACAGCGAGTTGAACCATACCCACTTCTGTGTCACCACCACACAAGACACTCAAGACAAGAGAAAAGCCCAGGGAGGGCACTAAGCAAGCCAAGCTCTCCCTGCACAACTCCTGACTTGTCCAACAATGAATACCAACCCAAGGATGTGGACCAATTCTAATGATCCAGGTGCCCTCAGAAGACCCAGTACTGTACACCATTGCCAGATATCCCAATAAATTGATGTCCTATCCTTTCTGCTTTTGCAGTTACACAGGCTCAGCACTCTTGGACTCAGGAACAGACCAAACCTTAGTCAACAGTAGCTTTGTGGATAAGTTCAAGCTGGCCACTAATCCTTTGCAGATTAAAAATGTGGTCCTGGCTGATGAACACCACATCACTGTGACAAGGGAAACTGCCCCCTTCTCTGTCATGATTGAGAACCTTCACTCCACCATCCAAGGTCCCATCATTGAATTTCATAAGTTTGACATTGTACTGGTACTAGACTGGTTATGAAAGAACAATCCTCACGTAGACTGGGAAACCTCAGTGTTGACCATCAAACGTGAAGGTGTCTACCACCAAATCTACCCTTACTCTGTGGACCAACTTCTCTGCAACCACATCTTTGTGCGCATCATAGAGACCCAGGAAAAGAAGAAATATTTAAAGTCAATTGACTGGGACTCCTGCCAGTACAAGATCATAAACTTCAAAGACCATCAGGATACCTCCACGCCTCAGGACTGCAACATTGTGGCCCGCCACCCAGAAATCTTTAAGGAAGTGTTACCTGGGCTGCCCCCTGAGAAGCATATTCAGCACTCTATCCAACTCAAGGGGCTGTACCCAAGGTGCGCCCTATCTACAGGCTGACCCCAAATTAAGACAACACCTTATGCGCCTACCTCAAGGAGGCATTGGAAAAAGGACTTATCCGCCCCTCATAATCTCCCTTTGGGGCCTCCGTATTCTTTGTGGCTAAGAAAGACAGTACCTTATGCCTGGTCACAGACTACCGCGCCCTAAACAAAGTTACCATTAAGAATTGTTACCCTTTACCACTGATTGACAACCTCTTCAATGCCTTATGAGGAGCCACTGTCTTCTCCAAGATTGATCTAACTGCAGGCTACAATCAGATTTGTATCAAGGAGGAAGACATTCCCAAAATGGCCTTCTGCACTAAATACAGCTCCTACAAATATGTGGTGCTCAACTTTGGCATGACCAATGCCCCGCCCACCTTTTTAACCTTCATTAACAAAGTGTTTGCACCCCACATAGACAAATACGCCCTAGTGTACCTAGACAACATTATTGTCTACAGCCTATCAGTGGAACAGCACCACAAAGATCTGGAAGCAGTCTTTGCAACCTTGGCACAACACAAACTGTTGGCCATGCCCTCCAAGTGCCAGTTCTTCTGTGAGCAACTACCCTTCCTGGGGCATATAGTCTCAAAGGACGGCATAAAACCTGACAGTCAAAAGATACAAGACATCTGCAAGATACCACCACCCAAAGATAAGTCAGAACTCCACACCTTCTTGGGAATGGTGGCCTATGTATGACGTTTCATACCTGACTGTGGCGTTCTGACTGCCCCCTTATCTGCCATAACTGGTGCCAAGTCTAAGTTTGTGTGGATCCCCCAATGTGACCTCTATTTTAGACGCCTCAAAGAGAAGCTCACAGCAGCTCCCATCCTGAAATACCCCAAACATAACAGGGAATACCAGATGGAAAAAACACCTCAGATGCATCCATTGGGGGAGTACTACGAATTAAAAATAGTGATGGCAACTTCCTGCCCATAGCCTACAAATTGCGGAGGTTGACAGATGGCAAGTGTTATTACCCTATCCACGACAAGGAACTGCTGACTATTGTGCACTGCCTAGTCAAATGGCGTTGCTAACTAGAAGCCAGGAAGAATCCACAGCATTAACCAATCACAATTCACTCATCTATTTCAAGACACAAGCAAATCTGTCACGCTGCCAAGCGTGGTGGATGGAACTATTAGAGATATTCAACATGCTCATCCAGTAAAAGCTTGGGGCCAAGCTTGCCATGGCAGACGCCCTGTCCTGTATGTATGTCCGTGCTTCAAGAGGAGAGAATGGGCTTGACCCAGACTGGCCTCTCCTGATGTTAAAAACAAAAGACAAAGGGTTCCCCCTGGCACCACCAACATAACCAAAGAAACAGTCATCAAGAATGAGCATCTCTTTGCTGACGTATATGGGACTCTTCACAGAAAAATGACTGGCAGCACAACCATTCCCTACATCCCCACACATATGCAAGTTGACACTATCCTTTGCTATCACATAGACCTTGGACATATCAAGAGCAGAAACCTATATGAGTTCCTAAAACATAAAGCCTGGTGGCCAACCTTATACTGCAATGTCCAGGAAGTTCTAGATCAATGTGAGGTGTGCAAAAAGTTTGCCAAAAGCAAAACCCCACCAAAGTCAGTACTTCCTATCCACACACAACTACCTTTCAAAGTATGGGCTCTTGACATTGTTGGCCCCATGCCAGGAAAACACAATGACAAGAAATACATCATCACCTCCATAGACTGTGTTACACAATGGCCAGTAGCCCAAGAAGTTAAGGCGCACAGTGGCAATGATGTGCGGCAATTCATAGGAAAAGAAATAATCAGCAAGTTTGGAAAGCCAGAACTCCTGATAACCAATGGAGGCAAAGAGTTAACCTCCATAAACACCAATATATACCTCATCAAGAATGGGTTCAAACACACCGTAACAACACCATACCACCCACAGGTCAATGGACAAGTAGAGCAGCTTAATGGTAGCCTTGTGCAAGCCTTGTCCAAACTCACCGCCAGGAGATCTGAAGACTGGTATAAGCAGCTACAGACTGCATTACTTGCTTTTTAAACCCAAGATAACAGATCCACCGGAAAAAGTCCATTTTAACTGGTATACAGCACACAGCCAAATATCATTCAAGCATTGACAGGACCCAAACTGGAAATTCCAAGTGAAATCCCCCTTGCTCAGACCCTCAAGTAATGGAGGCTAATTGTAAGCAAACGGCCAAAGAGAATGAACGTCTGCAAAAGACATTTGTCCCCATCCACAATAGAAATGAAGTTGGGGACAAAGTATGGGTCATGAATGTTGACAAGAGCAAGTTACAACCTGAAAAAGTTGGGCCAGCAATCATTCTAAAGGTAAACAACACTAACACTTACCTTGTGCAAGGGCTTGACAAACGTAAACAAGACAAAACCCTACACCATGATTGCCTAAGACCCTGCAAAGCAAGACAGAAACAACAAGAGACTGCCCTACCAGCTACAGAACAACAACTAGTTCAATACGGCGCCCAGGCTCCTGACAACCTCCCTGACAACCTGCCCCCAGAGAAGGCTGACCTTCAGTTGGGGGGTGTGTGTCAAAACTGCAGGCTCAACCCACCAGCAAGGTTCCAACCAAGCAGGTTTGTGACCTGCAATCTGATTATCCGGTCACTTGAAGCCAGACTAGGAAGTCAACTAAAATTACCAAATCCAACAACATGAACAAATGATGATCCTCTACGGTGGATACCTTGTTTTGGCGCTTGACTCATTATCAGGATAAAGACACCCCCTTCTTCCATCCAACTGTGTGATCACCAATCATGTTCCTGTTATCCATTGATTCACATGAACTATATAATCACTATCTCCCAATAAAGATTATTATCTATCTTCTAAATATTTTTCCCCGTGTAACTCTGCTAAAGAAGCACAGTTATGACAGTTTGATAAGTTTTGCTCAGTTTCCAAATCTAATATTGATTCCTTTAGAGAAGACAACAACAACCAGAAGGTTCTGGGTTCAACTTTTGACCCCAAAAAGCAGGTAAATGATTGTTATGAATATTATTAATTGATCCAATAACTTTCATTTACTCTTTAGGCTTCAAAACTTATATTTTTAGTACAGAATTAACACTTTCTAAATTATTGCAAGCCTCTCCATGTAAGCCAGAGAGAACCAAGTGATGGCTGTTAGATCATTGATTTAATGATCCTGACATTTATAGCATCTTTTCTCCTGTCTCTGCCCAGCAGCAAATATTTCAAGTATCTGTTGTGAACTAGCTCTTGTTGTCCTTTAGCTTTGAGATAGTCATGGAGTTAAGACCCTAATATTAGGTAGCTAAGGATAGAGGTAGAGCATGGGTCAGTCAGGCTTTAGTCCAACATACCCTGTGATTGATGCTATACTTAGCCTGGAGAGTGCATCAGCTGTGACCAGATCTTTTCTAGGCTTATACTCTATGAATAGTTGATAGGGGGACAGATGTTTGACCCATCTTTCCTGGCATCAAGTCAGATGTGACTATGTGTTGAAGTACTGGAGGAGCTTATAATCTGTGAGAACTTGGGGCTGGAAGGCAGTACATTCCAGGTAGCAACACCATTCCTTGACACAATGAACAATTGCAGCCAACTTCTTATTGTGTATGGGATAGTGTTGTTTGGTATCAATGAGTTTCCTGGACTTGTAGGCTACTGAAAGAAAGGCCCTTATTGGTTTCCACCCAAGTATTCCCCTTATGGCCTAGTATTTAGTATCAGTTCAAGTTCATACTGACAGTTTCTGTTGGTAAACTGAAGGAACTATGCTAGGTGAGCTTCTGATTGAGTTTTTTGAAGGCCTGGTCCCACGCTGGGGTCTATTGTAATTCCTGTTTGGTAGTGAGCAATTCATTAAGAGGATCAATTAATTCTCCACAGTTGGGGATGAACTTGTGTAAGCATGCAATCATACCCAGGAATAGGTGTAGCTGATCCATATTGGTGGGAGGAGACATACTGGTGATTGCTTTGATTTAAGCAGGGCTGAGTTTTATCCCCTGGGAAGAGAATATGCCCCCAAAACTTTAGCTCAGACTGCAGGAACTTGCATCTCTAGGGTTTAGCTGTTAGCTAATGTTTGCAAAGGATATTGGGAACGGCACAGAGATGGTGGAGATGTGCTTATTAGTCCTTGATTAATACAGTAATTTTATCCAGGTACATTAACACACTTCCCAACCAGGTCCTCAAAGGCCTTATTCATGAGCTTTGTGAAGGTGGATGGCATGTTTTGGTCATGCCAAAGCTCATGATGCGGCACTCAAACAACCCATATTGTGTTTGGGAGGAAGTTTTTGTCTGATCCTCAGGGACAATACTGATTTGGTTGCATCCTGAAGTGCATTCAATCTTGATAAAGACTTTTGCACCTGCAGTGTATCAAAAAAGGATCTGTTCAACGGTAAGGAGTGTTTGTTCTTTACTGAAAATTTTGTTTAGGGTGTGGTAGTCTGTAACCAGGAAGAGTGATCTGTCCTTTCTGGCCACAAATAAGACTGCAGCTCTGTACAGTGATAGGGAAGAGCAAATAAAATCCTTGTCTAAGGTGTCCATAAGGTGTCCATAAGGTGCCGGTGGAGAGTCTCATCCTCCTAGGGTATTAGACAATATAGTGATTGGGCCTTTGGTAACAACCCTTGCAATTAAACAGCAGGCTGGGTTTCTTGGGGTAGAGGTAGTTGGCCCAGTGTTTCATGGAATACATACTTAAACTTGCCAAGCAATTCCTGCAGGGCTGGTGGTGGGTACCTACAAGGGGGAATGAAGGAGGTTCAGCCCTGATGACATTGACCAAACACTGATTGAAATCCAACTTACCCTTTAAACTTGTGGGGACCTTCTTCTGTGATACTTACAAGAACAGTGTCATGCAATAGCTTGTTCATCTCAATGGAGCAGATTTGAAAGCCAACATCATTTCTTCTGAGAGCAATGATGGAGGTATCCCAGTCAATCTAAGGACAGCCATGACTTAACCATTCTAGACCTGCAATCAAATTTTGGCTGGGGCCACTATGACAGGTCCAGAGAGCCTAACTTGAATGATGCCTATCTGTACTGAGAAAGGGAAGCTGGTTTATGGGTGATGGCTACTCTGTGGGAGTCTGCTATGCCCACTGCTTTGAATCAACTGGGCGCCCAGCCTAGCTGCCAGGAGCCAGCAAATTATTGGCCAAGCACAGTGTGATAAGACCCAGCCTCTACCAGGAGCTTATGGTATTTCTCAGAGGCAACCAGGGTATCCCAAGTGAGGGGTGTTGCCCTGTGTATGGATAGCTTGGAGGACAGGGTCATCACTAGACCCTTGGGACATGTCTAGAGTTTTGGCCCTTTGAACATTGTAGCTGCAGGGGTTTTTGGTAAGGAGGGGTTGAGAGTGTGGTTCAAGCAGGGGGATAGAGCCTCTGATGTCCAAACCCCCAGCTTTTCCTGACCCCACAATCTGCGACAACTGCAGCTCCCCCTCTCAAGGGCACATATTTCCAATATCTTGCTGGCAAGGATGGCGGCATCCTAATTGGCTGTGGGCGCTACCAGACATGGACAAGGTTGTAGGGGTAGATTTTTAGACCTCTGGAACCCATTGTGTCTTGCTTGCTTGCTTGCTTTTAAAATGGCTGTATAGCAGTTTCCAGTGGCAGTGCAGCACCCACAGCCACCCAATTACAGATATAGGACTTTATCCCATCAATGAAAAGGGTGAAGAGGACTGGGTTTCTGTTGGGGATGGCTTCTGGGGCAGCGGCACTGTGGTGATCCACATGGGTGCTGTTTTGCAGGCAAGGGTTGATTTGGCTTCAAATAAAGATAATATGCTGAAGAGTGACAATGTGTGATTAGCTGGTGACACTGTAAACTAGTAGGTAACATAGAGCTACTAGGGGTAAGTAGGGTGAGCCTAGTAGGTAACATGGTCTACTAGGGTAAATGAGGCCTGCCTGGTAGGTAACATAGGACTACCAGGGGCAGATGTTGCCTCCACCCAGTAGAGGAAATTGACTGCTTGGGGCTATAGTGCTTCACTCTGCAGGAAACTGTGGCTGCGGAAGGATGAAGACTGAAATAGCAAGCAGGGATCTTTGTCTGTCTGGGGGGAGTAGTTTTGGACCCCTGGCGGGTAACGTGGGCTGCCAGGGAGGGGAAGAGCTTTGAGAGCTTGACGTAGCCTAATATGCTTACAGGAGGTCTATGAGCAAGCACCATACCTAACAGACTGGTAGGGTGTCCTTGTTTATGCCCCTATGAGAGCTTTGGGGAAACCCAAGGTGAGCATTGGAGGAGATAGATTTGCTCAGAGGTGTCACCAAGGCGTCTTGCTTGGGGAAGCAAGCTGCAGAACTTGGTGTGATCAGGCCTCTGAGAAGTGGAGCTGATTACTCTGCAACTGAAAGCCCAGACTTAATTTCCTGGGTGAGTAAAAACAACGCTTAGACACTGATCTATGGATGTTAGCCTAAGTGGATTGCCACTTGCAAGGGCCCAGTCAAATGCCAGTTCAATGTAGACTCATGCCTGGGTCTATAAGTTCTGGTAATGGGGACTGAGATAAATAACCAAGATGGTTCACAGAATTAACAGAGAAAGCTAGCAGGAGGGACTGTTTGGTCACAGTGAAGGCTAGTTGATGGACTGTTAATTCATATTAAATTATGGGAACCAATATGGTTCAGTATGTAGAAGGAACAAAGGAGGTTCCTAGTGAGGAGTGGTGAAGGAATTGGTTGAGGATAAGTTGAAGGACAAGAAGATTATGATGCAGGACTAGCCAATCATAAATCAGGATGGCCAAAGAACCAGAAGTTGGTGCTGAAGAACTGAAGAGCTGAGAGGATGAACTAGCCAGACTAGATACAGGGGCTGGAAGAGCTGATTTTAGTGACTTTTGAGAGGAAATATAGATAAAAAGAAGCAGTTAAAGAATAATTAAATACTGTCTGATTATTATTAAAAAATGATAGAAAATCATATAAAATGAAAAAGAAAAAGAAGGAAAAATAATATATAGTTTATTAGAACTATATATTATTTTAGAAAGAAGAATTGAACAGGAATTGAGCCAGAAAGAAGCTGGAAATGAAACAGAGAAACTATGAGGGCAAAAGAGAAAATTTTGCCAAGAACAACTAGGAAAGGCAAAAGGACAAGCAGCATGCAGGTTCAAAGTTGCAAAACGTTAAAAGAAACACGGAGAAACACAGGGAACCATTGAAAAATTGAAGGGTCAAAATTTGCCTAAGTAAAATATATGTGGAAGCGCTTGAGATTTGCCAGGGAAACGTGACAGGAATTACGGCAAAACTGTTCAAAAACACAGAGCAGTTGTTTACCCAGAGCAAGACAGCATTAAGTTCAAACCAGGGTCAAGAATGGGTCATCTGGGAAAACCTTTTTGGCAAAACCGTTGAAGTGAGGTGTATGATTGGCTGCAAGCCAGAGTCTATTTGATCAGTGTTTTAAGGGCTTTAACTTAAGAGTTAAAGCCTAAAAAATAAGGAGCAGAAGCAGAAAATTCAGGGCTTTCATTGGCTGAAGTAATTTTAAAGGTTTAATATATTATAGAAGAGGAAAAACAGGATAGTTTAAGATTTGAAGAACCAGAGTTCTAAGAGAGGTTCTTGGTCTGAAACAAGGGGCTATAAAAGGGGGAGCTATTTGAGACTCTTCTGGGACTGGATCAAGTGGATTACAAAGGCCACATAAGCTACAGAAGAAGTCAAAGACCAAGAATAGGAAGCCAGAGCTGGAACAGACCACAGGAGCCCAGGATTAGAACACAGAAGCCCACAACTAAGGTGCAGGAGCCCAAGACCAAGGAGCAGGAGCTGAAGACCAAGTACAAGGAGTCCAAGATATTGTTGAAGGACTCCAAGTATTGGCAAATTCATATTGTTTCCTTGTCCCCCTGGGCCATATATCAGAAGGTTTCTAAGGGGATCTTCCTTCTGACTGTGAATAAAGCGCCTATTACAACCCCTATCCAAATTTCCCGTGTAAAGAAAGGATATAAGTCCTATGAGTCAATTACCCCATATTTTCTATCCCAGCCCAGGGGACAAGGAATCCTATTACATAGGGTGCAGAAAGATTGCCTCTAGTAAGTCTGCCCAGGAGGAGTGGGAAAAGTGACTAGGCATCTGGAAATGGCAAATAGAGGAAGAGAGTTTATTGGGGGAGAGTTTGAAAGACTATTACAGGATTGGTATTGGCCTACAGAAGGGCTGGCGCCTGCTGAAGTACAAGTTTATGGTGGAGACGCTTGCCTGGTAATTGGGAAAGTACTGGAGGAGTTTGCTCTTATGCAGGCTAAGTATAAGCTCCTAATCAACCATTCACCACTGTTGGAGAATGACAACTCCTCCAAGCCGGTCCCTGGCTACAACCCAGGACACACTTTGGGGACTGGTGACCAGGAACCCCACAGGCACGGTACTCCAGGACACTCCCAGTTTGGTTGGTGGCAAGAGGGGTTGCACAACATTGGGTGAGCAAGCCTTGCTGTACTGGGACTTAGCAGGGTCTTGGAAGGCCGCCCAGATGACTTTGAGCTCTTGGCTGGCCCAGGTGGTTCCATATAGTGGCAGGCCCAGTGAGGGGTCCTGGCGCAAGGGCAACCCACATGGGTTTCAGGTACCTGGAAAACCTGGAGGAGGTTCTTTGGGGTGTAGCCAACTCACAATGCCAACACCTGTCATGCTACCTTGAAGGGTCCCAACTGTAAGCTCAGCATGGGTTGTAAAAGATCAGGATGGAGTGGAGTGATGCTGACTCAGCTTTCCCAGGAAGAGCTGGTTGTAATGCTGGTGAGTACTAGTTGGCCTTGGTAAACAGCACAACTTTCTGGGATGTCCCCATCTGTGATGGCAAGAAAGTCTCTTGGTGAGGTGTAGCCAAACAGCCATCACTCTGTCCTTTCTTGGAGAACTTTCTTAAATATAGGCCAGCAATTGTTCCTGCTGCTGCTACCACTGCTGCAACTGAACCAATTATAGTTCAGTATTCAGATTGGGGAAGGCAGAAGTTTAATGGAAAGGACAAATAGTAGGAATAAGATGGATGTTTCTTTGGAATAGCACAGCTGATCTACTATACTGTGAAGCCACTAGCCCACCAGGGGGTGTTGCTGTGGCAGGATTCAAATAGAGGATGGGTTAGAAATATATTAGCCAAGGGATCCGCATATATAGTTGGCAGTGACCCTATTTATGAGATATTGCTGGCAACTTGAAGCTGACATTGGGATGCCCAATGTTGCCAAATAAGTCATGTGGCACCTCTATGAGCGCCCCTGTTCTTAATATACCTTAGCAGGAAAAGAGTTGATCTTGGTTGCAGAATTCCCCATATTAGGGTGATTCATGATCTAGACTGCAGACAGATCAGATGCACAAGGTACAGATAATTCCATAATTGCTGCTTTTTTAAACTGCCTCAGCCCCAGTAAGGGGCAGGCCTTTTATAGATGCTTATTGGTGTCTAAATAGGTGGGACAGAGCTTGATATATGGTAAGGGGTTGTGGTTGATGGGCACCTTGGGAAACTTTTCCCCTGACAGGTAACAGCACCACTTCTCTAATCAGCAGGTAATAGCCACCAGATCCTTATGGGTGTTAGAAATTTGCCCTTCCAGGTAACAGCACCACTTCTCTACAAAGCAGGCAATAGCTACCCAACCCCTATTACAGATTGGGTAGATTTTCTCTGACCTGGCCTGCCTGCATGGCCTTCCATGGCTGAACTTTACCTTCTCCATTCATGTATCTTTTTATCAAGGGCCTAGGTTTGATTGGTCAGCTTCATATTCAGGCTGACCTTCTTACTGTCCTGGTTAGATCTAAGCCCAACAACAGAGTTTGTCTTCATCCCTATCTTTAAAAGCAAGGCTTGGCCTTTTCATATTGGTGGTTTGAGCTCCAAACCAAAGTTGTGGGCACTGTTGGCTCTTGGACAAACAGCCAGCTACCCCCAAACACTATCCAAGGGGTTGACGCTTCCCCATATCCCTTGGTGCAGCTATTCAGCCCCTGAGAGGGTTCAACAGTTTCTTTTGAGCTTATTACACGTAAAGATGGACTTGGAAGGTGGGCGTTGAGCTGGAACCCTAGTTAGAACTTCCCCACAGTTCACTTCTTCTCTTTAAGTTACCTCTGAACTTTGATGTCCAGTCTGAGTTCTCTCAACAAATCAGCCTCTGTTCAGGTTGAGAACCCTTTGGCTCTGGTATGCTTACAGATCTGCCTTGTTAAGTGGCCCACCCCTTCTCTTGAGTTTGTATTGGGGGTGTAGATCCCCAGGCAGCTGGTTTAGTTTCAACTCTATAGGGTTAGGAGCTGATGGCGGTAGATCTCCCCAATACTGGTATACCTTTGGTAACAAGCTAGGAATCTGGTAAGCAATCTGTTCCAGGCTCTTGTCCTGGAAGATTTCTAAACTCTATCCCACACTTGGAAGGTTATAGGGTGTTAGCTGCTCCCCTTAAGGTCTCTTTCAAGCTGTCCACAGTTCCCTTAAACTTCAGAACCCCAAACCAGTGGGGTTGTAGATATTGTTTATAACCTGGTGCCTTTCTGGGCAAGGCCTTATGTGGTCTTTAAGCTATGGGCAAGGAGCTTCCAGTATCAGGTCTTAGCTTGAGGAAATCACTTAATGCTCTGCCAGATGCATTGGTCTTGAGCCCATATTAACAATCACATTTGGGGGAATAGAGGGTTGGAATGATAAGGTAATGATTAAGTGCATTGAAACCTGGTCCCTGCCAGGTACACCTATGCCCTAATTCTAGGTATTGGATAGCTTGACAGGAGGTGCAATATTTTTTTTGTGATTGTGGATGAGCTTCCTCATACATTCTATCCCACCCAAAAAGTAAAGATCAGGTCAAGGTCAGTAGGTGGTAGTGTATTGGTGATGAATCCAGCCTTGAATGAGTCTGATCTAACCTTCTTCTAAAGTTTTTTACCCAAGGAGCATCAAAAATTCTCTAGCAGCTCATATATAGAGGGATTAGCTTGAGTTGGAGTTTACCAGAGAGTATCCAGAACAGCATCCAGGTGCAGGAGGTGATTCCTGAAACTCTGGATAACCCTGATGAAGATTTAGTTGTACATAGGTACATCTTTTATGGTCTAGGGGGTTAGAGGTTTTGTTATGGTAAAGATAGTTGGAGTATTTTCCATGCCAAAGTTTATTAAATGGTAATCAAGTGGTCCATACTGTGTATGAAAGTCTGGTCTTACCCAGATTTCCTAGCCTGATGCAAATGTGCTTTTACCCTGAAGTGAGATCAACTTTACTTTGTGTGGATAGGTATATTCAGATGGGACTGATTTGGCTGTATCAGGTTTGAATCTAGAATGTGGTTATTACTTTACTACATTTTTCTTCTCAGAGATCCAATGCTCCCTTGAATGAGTCACTTTATCTCCTATCATTGATCTTTGCTGTATCTATCCTGGTGGGGAATGTTCCATCTATATACCCAATGTTGTGGTGTGGCCTAGGATCTGGTTAAAAAACTTGATCAAGTTCATGTTTTATGAAATTTGTCACCCCCTGCTTGAGCCTGTAATAGGGGAGAGTATATTTAGCATTACTGGGGAATGGAGGTAGATCCCTTAATCATCCTTAAAGGCTAACCTATGACATAGTATGGGTTGAATTCTCCAGAAAGTATCCTTTAGCTGAAATTAAGAACAAATGTGATGGACTGTTGTCCAAATTATGGTCTTTATTAGTGATTGTATGTGATTTCAGGGTTGGTATCAATGTATAATACCCAATTGATGATATTCTGAGTAGGGGGATACTTCATTCCAGGAGATTTCAAACCCATAGCTTTGCAATGCAGGTCCCATCCCAGAAGTCAAGTTCCACCCTGGTAATTCAATAGAGTGGTTTGATCTTGAGGGATACATGCATCTTGGCAAGTAAGTTATTCCCCAGTTGCTTTTTAATTTAAAATGGTATCTTTCCTGGGCGGTTGGAATGTTTGATCAGGTGCAGTTGGCTATGGGATCTAACTTGAGCTGGTTTGTTGGGGTTGGTTTTCCCAAAGAAAGATAGCCTTGCTTTGCTATAGTGATTATAAGCTAAGTTCAAAGGGGGATCCTATTAGGTTGGTCTAAAACCTTGATGTACAGTACTGGACCAGGTAATATTAAGTCTCCTGATTGGGAAGTTTGAGAGTGGGGCAAGCATTTGCTGATAAAACAAAATTGAGGTTCATTAAGCTTGGGTACATGGGCCATTCTGATTGAAGGATGGGGCGGGGTTTGAAGTAGGGAAAACCCTTTTGCGTTTAAAGGGCTGGATTGGCGTGGTAAAAGAGGATGTCTTTAATGGGGGGCAGATCAGAAAGGTGGGCAGAGGTCAGGGGATGGAGAAGCTTGGAATTGTGTAGTTTGCCAATGGGTGAGTGGATAAATACCTGGTGTGCAAAATAGGCTGGGGATGTCTTTTGCTCCCAAACCACCTGGCGGTATGGTAGACGCCATCCTGGTTTTAAAGCTATTCATGTTTGCTTCAGCAGATGACAGGGGCCTGCTGGGGCTGGGAGCGGTGGCGGCAGTTGCCACTGGGGTTGCCCAGCCAGTCACATCCATCTTCTTTGGTAGGATGATTGAGGCCTTCTCCAAGTTCCAGGCCAAGCAGATCAATGGAAACAAATTCCAAGCCATTGTCAACGCCAACACCCTCAACTTTGTTTGCCTGGCCTTAGCGGTGTTTGTCACCACATACACCTTCATGGCATGCTACATGTATGTTAGCAGTAGGCAGACCTTCCAAATCTGGAACAACTACCTCAAGGCAGTGCTTCAGCAGGAGAGTGGCTGGTTTGATGGGTTGGGGGCAGGCAAACTTGCAACACGTATCACCAGCAACACCAGCCTCATCCAAGACGGCATATTGGAAAAGGTTGCCCTGATCATCCAAGACATTTCCACTTTCTTATTGGGCTTTGCCATTGCCTTTACAGCCAGCTGGCAGCTGACGCTGGTTGTGCTGTGCATCATCCCTGCCATGGCAATTACCATTGGATTTCTCAACTACTTTGCCTCCCACTTTGCCACCCAGTCCATTGCCCACTACTCCAATGCTGGCACGCTGGTGGAGGAGGCCATCTCCAGCATGCGCACGGCCATGGCATTCAACCAGCAGCACATGCTGGAGAAGCTTTACTCCAGCAGGATGCTGCAGGAAGAGCATGCTGATCTCTGCAAGGCCTTTGCAGTTGGGGTGGGTGTTTCCTGCATCTTCTTCTTCATCTACTGCGGATACTCACTGGCGTTCTACTATGGCAGCTCCCTTATCATTGATGGGCTGATTGGCCCAGGCACAGTGGTGAATGTCTTCTTTGCCATGCTGATTGGCGCCTTCTTGCTCAGCAATGTTGCCCCCAACCTGCAAACCTTGAGCATTGCCAAGGGTGCTGGTGCCAAGATTTTCCAGGCCATTGACCAAACACCCAAGATTGATGGGTACACCACTGGCAGTAAGCAACCTGCAGTTGTGAATGGCCACATTGCATTTAAAAATATCACCTTTTCCTAGCTCTCCCGCCCCAACATCCCCATCCTCAACAACTACTCCCTTGAAATTCCTGCAGGTTCAAGCATAGCCCTGGTTGGTGCCAGTGGCTTCAGGAAATCAACCCTTGTGCAGCTAATGGAGCGCTTCTACAATCCCCCCAAAGGCAGCATCCTTCTTGATAACCTACCCATCCAGGATCTCAACCTGAAGTGGCTGCGGCAGCAGATAGGCCTGGTTTCCCAAGAGCCAATCCTCTTCTTGGGAACCATCACAAAGAACATCAGCGCTGGCCTCATTGGTACTCCGCTTGAATTATCCAGCAAGGAGAAGCAGATGGAAGCCATCCAGAAATCCTGCAGGATGGCCAATGCCCACAATTTCATCACACAGCTTCCCAACGCCTACCAAACCCAAGTGGGGAGAGTGGCTTCCTGCTTTTGGGTGGCCAGAAGCAGCGCATTGCTATTGCCTGCCCCATTTTTAAGAACCCAAAGATCCTTCTGCTTGACAAAGCTACTTTGGCACTTGATACTCAATCCAAGGTGCTTGTCCAGGAGGTGCTTTACAGGGCATCCCAGGGCTGCACCACAATCACCATTTATCACCGCCTATCCACAATCAAGGATGCAATCACTATTTTTGTCATGGACCAGGGCACCATCATTGAGAAGGGAAATCACACCAAGCTTATGGGCCTGGGCGGGACCTACCATCGCCTAGTTGGCATCCAAAACGTCCAAATCTCCTGCACCACTGCCAAGCCCCCCATTTCCAAGGATCTTGTCCTGCAACCAACCTCCATTGGTTCACACAAGGCATCAGCTGGCGTGGAAGCAGCCAAGAAAACACAGCAGAGTGCCATCTGCATGGCAGTGCGCCTTTACAACATCAACTGCAAAGAAACATATCTTTATCTGATTGGGATTTTGGGGGCCATCTGCCTTGGCATGCTTTACCCTTCCTTTGCCATTGGCAGTATTGTGGTGGGGCTGGTGCATGGCTGGAAACTGGCGCTGGCAATTATTGCTACCCTTCCCCTCATCATTGGTGCCGGGTACCTGCAGATTGGCATGTCTAAGATCTTCCAGGAGAACAATAAGAAGGCATATGCCTGCTCTGCTGAGGTGGCCTGCCAGGCCACTGCTGCAGTTAGAACAGTAGCTGCTTTGACAAAGGAAGATAGCGTCATTCAAACATACTCAGACAAGATGCAGGGCCCCCTGGAGGCCAGCTTTTGCAATGCCTTTCTTGCCTTGCTGGCATACGCTGGAGCGCAAAGCATTAAATTTCTCATTAACACCATGGGGTTCTGGCACGGCGCCACCCTCTTCTGCCAGGGAAAGATTTCATTTGGGGATTTCTTTGTTGTGTTAATCTCCCTGGTGGTGGGGTGCTCTAACATTGGCTGCTCCCTGGCGTTTGGCCCCAATATCCTCAAGGCCACCACCGCCACCCGCGCCCTCTTCACACTGCTTGACCGGCAACCACTGGTTGTCTCACCCCCACCACTGCCTGCACAACTGCAATCAAGGGAGATATCCAATTCTGGCAGGTGGAGTTTTCCTACTCCATCCGCCCCACTCAGCCCGTCCTGAAGCAGGTTGACTTTGATGTCCAGGTGGGGTAGTTTGTAGCCTTGGTGGGGCCCAGCGGCTGTGGCAAATCCACCATAGTTTCTCTGATTGAGCGCTTCTATGACATCACTGGGGGCCAGGTTCTGATTGATGGCAAGGATCTCTGGGACTACTTCCTTGAGGATCTCCGGGACCACATGGCCATTGTGAGCCAGGAGCTCTCCCTCTACAACATGAGCATCTGGGAAAACATCCTGTTTGGCGCCTGCACTGGGCAGTCCCCCTCCCAGGATCAGGTCCAGGCGGCAGCAAAAAAGGCCAACATCCACAACTTCATCCTGACCTTGCCCCAAGGCTACGCCACCCGGGTTGGCAGCAAGGGATCCCAGCTGTCAGGGGGCCAGAAGCAGCACATTGCCATTGCCTGTGCCCTGGTCTGGAACCCCACCATCCTCCTGCTG
Organism: Entomophthora muscae; assembly: GCA_014839935.2. Lineage (NCBI taxonomy): Eukaryota > Fungi > Entomophthoromycota > Entomophthoromycetes > Entomophthorales > Entomophthoraceae > Entomophthora > Entomophthora muscae. Next base: position 133,343 of record QTSX02007184.1, read on the forward strand.
GATGAGGCCACCTTGGCATTAGATGCTGACTCAGAGAGGGTGGTGCAGGGAGCGCTGGATGCCGCTAGGAGCAGCCACACACACTAGTCATTGCCCACCACCTCTCTACTGTCCAGAAGGCTGATCTCATCCTCATCTTCCACAATGACTGCATTGTTAAGCGTGGCACCCACCAGTACCTGCTTGACTGCCATGGTTGTTACTACAAGATGGTCTGCAAGCAGCGCTTGGATCCAACTAACTCCCTCACCAGCCCATGGCTAATTAAACGCTTCACCAACTGCCTGCTAGATCTGGACAATATCCCATATCCCCACTCATGGAACCCAAGCTAACCATGATCCAGTCCAAGCACAAGATCTATTGTTACAACTGAACCAATGAGGATTCAGTACTTGAAATTAGGGAAGACAACAGTCCAATAGAAAGGACAGAATAATAAGAATAAGGTGTTGTTTATTGTAGAATATTGTGACTAATATACCATATGGGGAAAGCCACAAGGCCACAAGGGGGATGGCATAGTGGGAAGTTCCATGTAAGGTTTGAAGCCAAGGAATAACTCATGCAGAGATCAGCAGGTCAAATTGATAGCACTCCTAATTAGGATGAAGTGCCTGTCATTTGATATTACCACCAGATTGGTTCATGTTGTTAGATACGTCAAGGGGTGACTCATTGAGTGCCCCCTGTGTATTGTAAGATATGTTAGCAGGCAAGTCTGGAAACTTGGTTGCAATACCCCCTAGCCCCCTGCTTGTTATCAGACACCAAGACTGGAGTCTGCAGAAGGTCTGGGAAGGTCTGCACAAACAGCCTTTGTGTGGAGATGGCGTGGCGGGGTGCAAACAATTGTGGTGGAGCTTTTTGGTATTCCCTTGGGCATCTTCAAGTTGGTAGGTATGATTTCATAGACAGCAACTATCTTGAAGGGCCCTAGGTGGTTGGGCTCCTACTTGGCAGAATTGGTGTTGAGGGTGTAGACAGAGTCATCTATGGCGTACCTGGCTTCAAGGTGCTTTGTCCCTACTCTAATTTGCCTGTGTTCAATTTCTCAGGATTTGGCACGCCATTGATCTAGGAATAGGGTTGTCACTAGGGGAGGCTTTTTGGGAACTCTGGACTTTAGCTTTCCATGTTCAACTCCTGTCAGGCGTCCCAAAGACCAGGGCGCTGGGGCTGAACCCCGTGTCCCTGTTGATTCTTGCTCATAGAATAAGTAGAGCGGTAGGCAGGTGTTCAGTCCAGGAAGTATTGGGGTGCTCTTGTGAGAGCTTGACAATCAGTTGAACCAGTGAGCCATTTAACTGTTCTACACAATCATTAGCTTGTGGATGGTAGGGGGTTATAACTATATGTTGGAGTGCGTTCTTGGTGCAGTATGCCTTCATGACATGTCCAACAAGTCCAGGGCCATCATCTGTGATGAGATGTTTGGGTTGCCCAAAGCGGGCCACAATTTCTTTGCCAATGAAGCGGGTGATGGTAATGGTGGTGTGGTTAGTTGTTGCCCAGGCCACTGGCCAGCAAGTGAAGTAGTCAATGGCAGTGATAATGTACTTTTTTACCAGTTTGTCTTTGGGGAGTGGTCCCACAATGTCAAAAGTCCACTGCTCAAAGGGTTCTATGGCCTTGATGGGCAGGACAGACTTGGGGGTGCAGGTTTGGACATATTCTTTTTGAACAACATGCACGTTTTGAGGAGATCCCAGATGTCTTAACGCATGCGCGGCCATCAAATCATCTGTTTCATGATCTCAAAGAGGTTACGTCCTCTGATGTGACCCCGGGTTTGGTGGTAGTGTAATATTGTGTCACCTTGTTGCGTGGTGGAAATGTTAGGCGTCTTCTCACCTGTCTCTGCCCAACGGCAGACTTGCCAGCATTGGTGGGGAACTGACTATTGTTGTCCTTTAATTTAGATGGTTACCAAAATAAGGCCTTTGTAGCAAGTTGCCTCAGGGCAGAGGTAGTGCATGGGTCAATCTGGGTCCAAACTATTGTCCCCAGTGATGGACGCTATATAGAGTCGTGAGAGGGCATCAGCTGTGACAAGTTCTTTCCCAGGCTTGTACTTGATGCGCAACTGGTAAGGGTATAGACGCTCAACCCAACCTGCTTGGCGGCGTGTCAAGTGGGACTGTGTGTTAAAGTACTAGAGTGACTTGTGGTCTGTCAGAACGCAGGGTGGGAAGGAAGCACCTTCCAGGTAACAGTGCCACTTCTCAACACAGTGCACAATTGCCAACAATTCTTTATCATTAATGGGATAACGTTGTTCTGAGTCAGTAAGCTTCCTGGATTCATATGCCATGGGGAGGAAGACGCCATTGTCAGTTTCTATCCTTAGAACGCCCCCTATGGCCCTGTCAGAGGCATTGGTCTTGAGTTTGTACTGGCGGTTTTGATTGGGAAACTGCAGTACTGGTGCTGTTGTGAGTCTTTGCTTCAACATCTCAAAGGCTTGATCTCTGATGGGGGTCTAATGGAAGCGCTGTTTGGTGTTGAGGAGCTCAGTGAGAGGTGCAATTAGTTCCCCACAATTGGGAATGAACTTGCACATGTAGGAAATCATGCCTAAGAATATCTGCACCTGGCCCACATCAGTGGGGGGCAGCATGCTGGTGATTGCCTTGATTTTGGAAGGGTTGGGCTTTATCCGTTGGGCAGAGATGATGTGCCCAAGGAATAACAGCTCTGACTCAAGGAACTTGCATTTGGAGGGTTTAACTATTAGCTGGTTTTTACAAAGGGTGTTGAAGACAGCACAGAGGTAGTGGAGGTGCGTGGTTTGATCTTGACTGAAGACAATAATGTTGTCAAGGTACACAACCACACATTTTCCAATCAGTTCCTCAAATGCTTTATTCATCAACATGGCAAAAATGGAAGGAGCTTTAGTCATTCCAAAGTTCATGAACTCACACTCAAACAACCCGTAGCGCATGCAGAAGGCAGTTTTTGCCTTATCCCCTGGTGCAATGCGAACCTGGTTGTACCCTGCAGTGAGATTAATCTTGCTAAAGACCTTTGCACCTGCAAGTGTATAAAACAGATTGTCAACCAGCGGCAGGGAGTACTTAATCTTAACAGTCACCTCATTTAGGGCGCAGTAATCTGTGACTAGGCAAAGGGACCCGTTCTTCTTGGCTACAAAGAAGACTGAAACCCTGTATGGAGAGAGTGAGAGGCAAATGAAGCCCTTATTAAGTGCATCCACAAGGTGTTGGTAGAGGGTCTCATCTATTTTGATGTAAGACAATATAAAGGATATGCTTTAGGTAACAATCCTTGGAGTTGTACAGCATGATGAATCTCTTGAGGAGGAGGCAGCTGGTCCAGTGTTTTGCTGAAGACGTCCTTGTACTCCTCAAGGAGAGTGGCAAGTGCTGGAGGAGGTGAAGTGGCCAAGGGAGGGGCTGCAGATAGTTTGGCGTGGATAACCTCAACTGAGCACTGGTTAAAGTCTAGTTTCCCCCTTGAAGCTGTACAAGCCTGTCTCTGTTATCCTGAAAAACACAGTATTGTAGAGTAACTTGCTCATGTCCACAGGGTAGATCTGGAAGCCACTCCATTTCTATTAAGGGTGATAACAGATGTATCCCAGTCAATGTAGGAACAGTTGTGCTGAATCCAGCTGAGGCCAGCAATTACATTGTGGCTGAGCCCTGCCATGATGGGCCCAGATAGCTTAACCTGGATGTTCCCCATTCTCACAGAGAAGGGTACCGTCTTGTGGGTGATTGCAACTCTGCAGGAGTCAGCTACTTGTACTGCCTTGAACCTGCTGGGCACCTGGTCTAATTGTTGAGAGTCGGCAAACACCTGGTCCACCATAGTGTGGTTGGCCCCGGTTTCTACCAGTAATTTGTGGGTGTTCCCACAGAAACAGAAGGGATAGAATAAGTGTTTTACTTTATTTGAGGAGTGGCTTGCTTGCAGTACAGGGTTGTCACTGTAGACTTGGAAGACGTCCAGGGTTTCAACTTCATGAATGTTGTAGTTGCAGGGTTTTTTTGCATGCAGGGATTGAGAGGATGAGTCAGGCGGGGTCATAGGGCCTCTTGTTTCTACGGCCCCCATGATTTTCCCTGATCCTCAATTTGCGCTAGCTGGAGCTCCCCCTTGCAGGGGCGTTTAGTCACATTATCCTGCTGACGGGGCTGGCGGCAGCCAACTTGACTGTGGCCACTGCCAGGTGTTGCACGAGGTTGAGGTGGAGCGTCACTAGTATGGCAGAAGCCCATTTAAGCCTGGTTGTTAGCCTCCACAATGGCCTTGTAGCAGTCATTGATGGAGGTGCAGCAACCTACGGGGACCCACTTACAGATATGGGGTTTTAATCCATTGATAATGAGGGTGAGTAGCATTACATTTCTGTTGGTCATGGCTTTGGGGGCGGCAGCAAGAGCTTGTTGCCAGGTGGCAAGGTACCCAGAAATGAACCAAGTCTGTTTGATAGCTAGAAGAGATTTTTCCACTACAATGGGGAATAAGGTTTTTCTGTAGCAGGACTTTGCAGCGTCTTGGAATGCCGCCCAGGTAACGTCAAGTTCCTGACTGGCCCAGTTGGTGAACCACACAGCGGCAGTCCCTGTGAGGCGTTCAGATGCAGTGGTAACCCACATGGCCTTAGGACCCTGGCAGATACAGAGACAGGTTTTGGTAAATTGGAGCCAACTGACAATGTTGGCCCCTTTGACGCCACCCACAAAGGATTCTAGCTGAAGGTTGAGCATGCATTGTGACAGGTCTGACTGGGGAGGGGTGATGCTGGCGTCATGCTGCCCAAGGCAGAGCCAATTGTACATGCTTGTGAGGACTAGCTGGTCTTGATAGATGACATACCCATCAGGGATGTCCCCCTTGGGGATTGGGAGGAAAGTTTCTTGAGGGGAGTAGCCATACAGCCCGTACTTTGTCCTTTCTAAGGGAGAAATTTTTTTAGGTAGGTTGTCAATCTACTTCTGCTACCACTGTTGCAACTGAACCAATGAGGATTCAGTATTTGGAATTGGGGAAGACAACAGTCCAATAGAAAGGACAGAATAATAAGAATAAGATGTTGTTTATTGTAGAATATTGTGATTTAATATACCATATGAGGAAAGACACAAGGCCACAAGAGGGATGGTATAGTGGGAAGTTCCATGTAAGGTTTGAAGCCAAGGGTTAACTTGTGCGGGGATCAGCAGGTCAAATTGGTAGTGCTCCTAATTAGGATGAAGTACCCACCATTCAATATTACCACCAGATTGGTTCATGTCATTAGATATGTCAAGGGGCAACTCATTGAGCGCCCCCTGTGTATTGTAAGATACATTAGCAGGCAGTTCTGGAAACTCAGTTGCAACACTATCATCCTTAACTTCAGATACAACAGCCAATCCTATAATTAAATCCACAGCCAACATTCCCATACCGGGTTCATTTAATAACAATAGCCCATTGTTATTAATCCACCAGCCTGGTCCATCTTATCACCAATTGCAATGTTTAGATATACTGGTTAAATAACAAGGATCAAAATCCTGAACCCTTTAAACTAGGCCTACCTCCATTCCGCTCCTTAACCCACCACCGCTTAAAACACAGCAGTTTTAAAAGCTATGGAAATAAGCAAAAATAATTCAGATTCAAACAACAATAACTCAGTTGTAAACAAAATTAAAGATAAACAAATTTATATCAATTTAAAATAGATTTGGGTTTGTTTCAATCTGTTTTCAGATGCTTCAATCTGGTTCACATCTGGGTTGAATCTGTTTAAATTGGAAGTTTTCTTGTGTGTTGACATAGCTTTTAAAACCACTAGATTAGCCCTTAATTTTAAAAAGATCCTGTTTTCACCGCCTTCATTCCTTTTGGTGAACTTTCATTAATTTCAAACTCCCATCACAAATTTCCCTCCCTGGCAACTTGTGATGCTGGCTTGAACCCAGTAATCAGATAAAGGTTGGCCTTAAACCGTAGTTCTTCAACCCTAACCTCGTATTTCTGATCCAAACTGCTACCAAAGATCCCATCTGTATATACTCATCAAGAAACCTCAACCCAAGAAAAGATATTTCAAACCCAGCCTTCTAATTCCAATCTAAAGATGAGTTGGATTCAGTAGCTTCACAATGAACAAAAGGTATCCCCTCTGCAGATCTTGCCAGATAGCTGCCCACCAAGCTTCAAATCTAAATCAGATATCTCCCCCGTTGGAACTCACTGAGGTTCTTGAAAAAACCCCTGGTAAGGATCCATACCTGATCTAGCATCTTCAAGGATCCATAAAACTATATCCTACATTAGTAAAGGCTCTACCCTATTCATACAAATATACATGTATACCTATAATTGACAGGAAACTTAAATCTAGATCATGATTACCTTTGACTCATAGTTCATTCCATCAACATGTACTAACCAACATTCACATCTAAATAAGTCAAAAGTACCTGCCCACTGATTCCAAACCCCCAACAAACCCACTTGGCTTACATACCCCTGAACCTCCACTGCTACACCCAGCTTGGCGGTGGGATGAGCCTGATTGGCCACATAAGATATGTTCAATCATCACACCGGATCTTGGGATTACATGTGGTATTCTGCTAGTTTTTATAGCCAAATTTAGTGGTTAAAAACCTTATAAAAGTGATCTTACTGGTATAGATTGCCTATTGCTGCCATTTATGAGGTGAGGTATGTTGATTGCAGAAGATTGATAGAAGAATATTTTTGCATCATCTTTGATTACTCCCTCTTGGGAAAGCAATCCCCTGAGTCACTCTATGAATGATTCCTGACTAGTCATTAAGTCAGTGACACTCTTATCATTTGCCCCTTCTATTATGGGGGAGCAAACATTTGAGTCCTAAGCAGAACACTACTTGGACAAGCCTCATAATGTACAGGGACAATATGTGGCTTATCATGATACTATATATTACTCTAACCTCATATCCAATAAAGTATCATTTTCTTCTTGATTTTACCTTTCATCTTGTTTACTATACTTATAAGAAGTGTATACTCAACAGTGGTAGCACAGGTAGGTTATCCACACCTAAACAATTTAAAGGAAAATTCCTTCAAAGAAAAGAATCCAGCAGATGGCACTCCCCACTGGCTGGAGAGGATATGAAGAAGAAAAGGACATCCCTACAGGATTCACTGTCTTCAACAATACCCTGGTACCAACTGATCAGTACAACTTCCTTGGTACTCAAAGAGTCCTGAATTCACCTCCAGTCTTTGACGCGGCCAAAATACCCAGCATCATATTCCAACACCTATCCTCCATAGAAATTGGAATCTTCTCAGGACTAAACCAAGAAATTGCCGACCTCTGGATCCAAAGCACCCAAAACAAATTCACACAAGTGGACTGCCCCTGCAAACTCTGGGCAAGTGAAATTGCTTTACACATTACCTGGGCCATCTCACACTTGGTAAGCAAATGGTTTGATCAGCACCCTGATCACAACAAAGACTGGGATATGTTTAAGAACACCTTCCTTTAGAAATTAGCCATTAAGGACTCTGATGCTGTGGTCATGGAAGAACTCAGAACCTTCAAGGTGAAAAGAACTATTAAAGAGGTACATTTCAGCCTATGAAGAGACCATGATTGAGCCCCCAACACCATCAAATTTGATGAGGATGGACCTCAACTGGACTTCTACATTGGCCTCCCCACACACATCAGATGCCAGTTTGACATGAGCTGCTGCACAAATCTCCAAGACGTGTCCTTGGAAGGAAAGGGAGCTGCACAAAATATGACAATCTACATGTAATCAACAAACAGATGAAAGTCCCACAGCAAAGAGGGACTCTCAATCTAATAAGCAGAACATCTGAGTCAATAACTCCCATCTTCAAGACAGAAATTGTACCACTCAAGCAAATAAAATGAGCACTGATAACACCACCAAAAAGAGGAATGCTCAGGGGAGTGCTTAGGCAAGCCACCCTTCCTCACTCTGCAAGACTTGTACAGGGACCAAGACGTGGACTCACTCATCATGATCCAAGTACCCTCCAGCAATCCTATACTGTTTGCTGCCCAAACTGGAAATAAACTCCTCACTTATCCTTTCTGCTTTTGCAAATATCAGGGTACAGCACTATTTGACACTGGAGCAGACCAATCCCTTGTTGATAGAAGATTTGCCAGCCTCATGAAACTACCTAAAGTTCAAAGTAATGTCAAGAGAGTTATCATGGCAGATAACAGGTGCACACCAGTCACCAGGGAAGCAAAACCCTTCCTTGCCCAAATAGGAGACCTAAAAACTACCCTTAGTGGACCAATAATACAAATCCCCAAGTACAATATTGGACTTGGTCTGGACTGGATGAGAAAGACTAAACCTCATGTTGACTGGGATAGCGCTACCCTCACTATTCAACAAGGAGAGGTACACCACCACATGTATCCAACCCACCTTGAAAAACTTATGAGAGATCATGTATTTGTAAAGGTAATGGAAACAGAAGAGGAGACAGACCCCAGCAAGTTCAATTGGAATACACGCAAATATGGTTTCATTCACTTTAAGAATACAGAATCTAGACGTGAACAGAACTATATTCCTGATCAGCTCGTCAAAGAATTCCCTTCTGTTTTCCAGGAAACACTACTGGGGTTACCACCCAACCATGGCATACAACATGAGATCAACCTTAAAGGAAGTGTACCCAAGGCACGTCCCATCTATCTCCTAACACCCCAAGAAGACAACACTCTAAAGGCCTATCTTGACAAAGCCCTCAACAAAGGCCTCATTAGATCCTCAAAATCACCCTTTGGTGCCGCTGTCTTCTTTGTGGCAAAGAAAGACAGAGGACTCTGCCTGGTCACAGACTACAGGGCGCTCAACAAGGTCACAATTAAGAACAGGTATCCCCTGTCCCTGATTGACAGCCTTTTTGATGCCCTGGCGTGTCCCAAATCTTCACAAAAATTGATCTGACAGCAGGTTATCACCAAATTTGCGTGAAACCTGAAGACATCCCAAAAACAGGGTTCAGAACTAAATATGGCTCTTGTGAATGTGTGGTCCTTAACTTTGGCATGACTAATGCCCCAAGTGTCTTTTGATCTTTATGAACAAAGTTTTCAAGAACACACTGGAAAAAGGGCTATTATCTACCTTGATAATATAATCATATACACTCCAAATGTAACACAGCACTGGGAAGATGTTCCTCTGGTCCTCTGCAGCCTCAAAGAAAACCAACTTGTTGCCAAACCTTCAAAATGCAGCTTCTTCTCTTCTGAACTCCCATTTCTTGGTCACATTATCAGCAAGGATGGAATCAAACCAGACTCAGAAAAGAACGTGCCATAACCAAAATGCCAGCTCCAAGAAATAAGAGTGAACTCTGTACTTTTCTAGGCATGGTAGCCTACGTTTGAAGATTAATCCCTGACTGGGGTGCTCTGACTGCCCCCCTGTCAGCCATCAAAGGCAAAACAACCAAGTTTTTGTGGACACCACTAAGAGACCAACATTTACAAAAACTAAAAGAGTGCATGGTCACTGCCCCTATCCTCCAGTATCCAAATTGTGAGGGAGTATACAAACTAGAAACTGACACATCCAATTACGCTATAGGAGGAGTACTCCAGTTTCTAACTGAAGAAAAGGACTTCCTCCTTGTAGTATATGAATCAATAAAACTGTCTGATGGTGAACAAAGATACCCAATACATGACAAGGAACTGGTAGCTATCATACACTGCTTCATGAAGTGGCAATGTTATCTGGAAGGTGCAAAAATATTCAAAGTGCTAAACAACCACAAGTCATTGATATTCTTCAAAACACAACAACACCTATCAAGAAGACAATCCAAATGAATGAGCCTCATACAGAGGTACCCCATGCCAATTAAATACAAGCCAGGCAAGGAAATGCTTACTGCAGATGCCCTATCAAGGCTATACAATAAACATGTTATACACACTGATGGGGACCCTGATTGGTCCATGTTGATCATGGGGAATCTGCAAAAGGGGTTCCCACTTGGCACATCAATGGACATCCAAGAGAAAGTCCTTAAGAATAAACACCTTTTCAAAAAAGTATATAGCATGCTACACCAAATACTTCCAAATGGTGACATTGTACCCTACGTACTGTTAATGCAAAAGATTGACACAATCCTCTGATATCACAGAGACCTGGGCCACACCTGTAGCAGGAACTTGCACAATTAACTCAAGACGCGCTACTGGTGGCACAAAATGTTAGATGATATCAAGTAAGTACTGGAACAATGCAAAGTTTGTGAGAAGTACGCCCAAATCAAGGAACTACCCAAGTCAGTACTACCAGTATTAATCACACAACCCTTCAAGGTGTGGTCACTGGATATTGTGGGACCATTGCCTGTCAATAACAAAGGCAAAACTTACATCATAACAGCTATTGACTATGCAACCAGATGGCCTATGGCACAAGCTATAAAATAACACAAAGGCAAAATGTGAGACAATTTATTGGTAAAAAAATCATAGCTAAGTTTGGGAAACCTGAACTCCTAATCATAGATGGAGGAAATGAACTTAAAGCCATTGATACCAACATTTACCTTGCCAAAAATGGAATAAAACACACCATAGCCAGCCCCTATCACCCACAAGCAAAAAGGAGAGTTGAAAGACTAAATGAGTCTCTTGTAGAGGCCCTCAGAAAGCTATCTGCCAAAAATCACAGAGCCTGGGTTGACATGCTGCCAAATGCACTGATGGTGTGCAGAACATGAGTTAATTGCAATACAGGTAAAAGTCCATAAAAACTTGTCTATGTTCATAAAAATGCCATTGTTAGCACTACATCAGGAAAATGATTAACTGTTCCTAAAAAAGTGCCAGACAACACTGACCCTGATGTACAGCGCACCAAGAAGGACCAAGAGGATAAGGAAAAGGAAAGGGTTGAGAGAGAAATAATCCATTATAGAAGGATTGCTTCCAAGTCAGGGACAAGATCTGGGCTGTTAATCACAATATGCATAAACTAGAACCAGGGTTAAAAGGACCAGTGATCATATGGAAGTAAAACCAAACAATACTTACCTTGTTAAATGTATTAGTGTGTGAACAGAACTCAAGCGTATGCACCATGGACGCCTCTGCCTGTGAAAAGCAAGAACAGCACAACATAACTCCTGTATTCCTGTAACCAATGCAAAACTGGATCAGTATCAAGCCCAAATTCCTGAAACTCTCAAGAAAATTCTGAAGGTTTCACCTTCCAGCACTCCAAGGGGAGATATTGCAACATCTTTAATTACTCACTCTTAGGAAAGCAATTCCCCAAGTGACTCTCTAAATGATTCCCTAACTAATAATTAAGTCAGTGGAACTCTTATCATTTTCCCATATATTATGGGGATCAAAAATTTCAAGCCCTAGGAGCACTACTTGGAAAAGCCCCATGATGTACATGGACAACATGTGGCTTCTCATGATACTATATAGTACTATAAACTCATATCAAATAAAGTATTATTCTCTTCTTAATTTTCTCCTTTATTTTGTTTATTATACTTCTAAGAATTATTTACTTGAAAATTGAAACCCAGTCTCATGATTCCTGGGGTATCATCACTAGACTTTTATGGTTAAAAGTAGTGGTTACATGGGGTATAGTAATTATTGTATCAGTACTATTATCTACTACACACTGTATTATCCCTGATTTAATAACAGATCTAATAAACCATTATATGATACACAATCTCCAACTCAAATTGGCTCCTATCAACCAAAGATACACCCTCTGGGTAAATAACTCTGATTGGGCTCATTATGGGAACAAAGAGATCTACATGACACTTTTGCTGTATTTCTGCGTAGAGTTGGTAGTTGCTTTCACTTAACTCAAAATACAATCCTTCTATTACTAAAGATTAGTTCAAGATAAGTATCTAGCCTAATGTGTATAATAAAGTTAAAGTATGTAAACTTGATCTTTATTTAATCAATCAAGGAGAGAGTTATATAGTAATAGGAGAGATTAACGAGAGGCACAGAACGCCAGGATCCTCTGGTTACAGCCTTGTTTCCCCTATCCTTAGCCCACTATTAAACTAACAATTGGCTGATCATTAGTTAATATGAACTCAGGATACAACTTAGTTGATCATTCAACCTTGTTATTATCCAGAGCAAAAGTACCATTGTTTTGTTATACCTCAAGCTTAATGGATCAATTTCATGAGTGTAGTGACAGCTAGTTTACAACCAATTACTTCACAACATTTCCCCCCACTAAACTAGACGTTACTGTAAAAGTCTTTTAACTTTCTCCAGTATGATAAAATGTCCAAAAAGGAACAAGAAACCAGTTGTGCGCTATACCAATGTTCCAGCACAGAGAGTTAACCAAGCTCAAAAGAGAATATCCAAAATTCTAGTTGTAAACGCGCACAAGTACTCACTCATTCTAGCCTTGGAAGGAACAGACTTCACTGAGATGCTAGGCAGTGAGATTGACACAGCTTTCTGTAGTTCTTCCAGTACTGTCTTGTATAAACCCAGTTCCTCTTTGAATAAGTCAGGAACACAAGACTCTGATATTCCAACGTCTAACCAGCTTTTAACAATTGCAAAGAAAAGGAGTTGTAGTAACAAGAGTAAGACTACTTCCACCACTCCAACTGATAATAATGATGAACTTTTACCAAACTAAGCCAATATTCTCAAAACTCTGAACAAAAGTGAGGTGGGTATTACCCCCATGACGGTCCAAGAAAACAGTCAAGGTTCTTATATCAAACTATCCACTAATCTTCATTGGGAGAAGTTTCCCATCCTACTATTCCATGGACCCGTGGTAATGTGGTCCACTCTTATGCTGGCCCTGGAAAATCCTTACGGAATCTCCACAAAGAGGTTTGAAGTAGGGAATAACATTCATTGGCGTATACCTTGGGTAGAACTTGTAAGGTATGTCCAGTTATGCCTACAGGACTTCTCCTTTGATGGGATATACTTGACAGACAATCAGATCTCTTGTGCCATCAAATTTCTTGAACTTGTCTTTTTGGCATGGTCTGATCCTCAGTCTGCTGTTGGCCTGGTGCCCTTGTGGCATGGTTCAGATAGCCATGAATATTGGTTACAAAGGGTGATGAATTCTGCGCTAGAGCTCCTTAGCTATAGTTGGGCAGGAAGTAGGCAATCAATGACATTAGTTGGAAATTTGGTGCTTAGTGGCTCCAAATTTGTGTATCACCAAAGGCTTCACTACATGCCCAAATATATTGAATGGCTGTTGGGAGTCATGTACTCAGTAGGAAGCAAAATACCCAAGGAATATGCCCAGCAAGAAAGCCTTCTCTGGGAGTGCATCTTGCTTGGACTTGCTTTTCCTTATTCAATTGGTGTTAACCATGTCAATTTCTTTCCCGTCAGCAATTCTCCTTTCCTTCCATTTGCATTTTGCTGGTTACCTAGTGTCTGGATCACCTACGCAGCCATTGCCAAAGTCCTCATCCAGTTGCACCTGGGGCTAGAGGCAGCAGTATATCAATAAAGAACCATTTTCTTAGCCCTAATAATCCTTTTTACTACAAGCTTTATCTCTTCTTGATGTGGAAAGGATAACAACCCATGGACTTTTTCATTAGGTTTTTCTTTTTCCAAATTTTTATCTATAAAGGGGTTTATGCTTGATCACTTGGAGCCTTGCACATGTACTGCACATGGACTCGGGTGATCAGTTGGCCAATTTCCAGATCCTTGAGGGTATAACTATCTACTCCCACTTTTTGGACTACCTTGACTGGACCTTGCCATAGTGAGGCAAGTTTACTTTTGCAATTGTACCCTTGGTTACTGTAGAAGTATATCAAGCTTCCTATTTTGTATGCAGGAAGGGCAGGTTGGGTTTCTAATGCATGATCCATATCTTTCTCCTTTGTTGCTAAGTTGGTAGAGTATGCCTCAGACTGTAACTTGATTAGGGTCTGTGCTAGTCTCTTCAAATAAGCATTGGTGGTAAGAGGATTGTTAGTTTTAACAAACTGTAGAGGTGTGGCAGAAAGCTTGGCTGTCAACCATAAAGAAGCTGAAAGGGAATTTTTCTGGTAGCCCTGTGGAAACCTATGTTGTACGCAAAGGTAGCTGCCAGAAGATATGTATCATATTCTGTTTCATGCTGGTGACTAAGCTTCCTTAAGATCTGTACCAGGCTTATATTTGTTTTTTCTACCATTCCATTTGTTTGGGGATGGTATGGTGTTGACAGAGTACCACAGATACCCATAAGTTTGTTCAGTCTGGGTATCATGTATCCCGTGAAGTTGGTCTCATTATTTGTTAGCAATGTCTGGGGGCAGCCATGTTTGTAGAGTATGTTCTCCAAAATGAACTTGCTGTGGTCAGCGCCAACTGGTTAGGAATTGCTTTTGTTTCTACCAATTTTTTAAGCTGATCCACTGCTACAATAATGAACTTGTTCTTGCTAGCAGTCAGTGGAAGGGGGCCTAATACATCTATAGCAACATTATGGAACACAAAACCAGGTTAAATTAGTTGGTGCTGATAGCGCAAGACCTTTGGTTGCTCTATTGTACAGTCATGACAAGTGGCCAGGGTTTCTACTACATCCAAGTGCATTCATTCCTAGTAGCAATGCTGCTGTAAGAGGTTAAGGGTTTTATGGATATCACCATGACCCACAGTGCAATGTGCTGATAAACTGTGTCTGTACGTAAGATGGACAAATGTATGGTAGCCACTTCCCTTGATATAACTTAAAAAGCTGATTATCCTTGACATGGGTGTCCACCGCAGAAGCCTTCAGAATTTTCTGAATCTCAAGCGGCTCTTCCCCCCACATAGAAGGTTTCAGCATCAGTTTGTTGTAAAGTTTGTCTGCTGCTGAAGAGACCAAAGCTATGGTAGGAAGACATGAAAGACAGTCTGCATTCTGGTGCATGACTCCCGCGCAATAGATTATCTTGTAGTCATAGGCTTGTAGCTTAATAGCCCATTGTGCCAGTTGTCCTTCTGGGTCCTTCAGGGTTTTCAGCCATTTAAGCAAGGCGTGATCAGTTACCACTGTAAAGTGTACTCCATGGAGGTACACTCTAAATTGTTGGCAGGCATAGATGACTGCCAGGCATTCCCTCTCTGTGACTGTATAATTTCTTTTGTGACTATTGGGTGTGTGGGAACAATACCCTACAGGATGGTCTTGGTCATTGTTGTCTAACTGAGAAAGAACAGCACCAATTGCTATCAAACTGGTGTCTGTGTGTACAATTAAAGGGCACTCAAAGTTAGGATAGGAGAGTACTGGCTCTGTCACTAGGGTGGCCTTCAAGTCCTCAAAGGCTTTCTGGAATCCATCTGTCCATGAGAATTCAACGTTGTTTTTCAACAAGTGAAATAATGGTCCTCCTAGGCTGGCAAAGTTTGGTATGAAGCGTCTATAATAGCCAATCATCCCTAAAAAACCTGAATGTCTCTTTTGTTAGAAGGCGTTTGCATGTGTGTGATAGCTTCAACCTTGGTAGGAACAGGCTGCAAGCCATCCTTGCTGATAATATAACCAAGGAATTCCAGATGTTCCTTAAAGAAATTACACTTCCTTGGTTTTAACTTGAGGTTGACAGCAATCAGACGCTGAAATACTGCCTCCAAGTGGTCCAAATGCTGACCAAAGGTTTGTGAAAAGATGTTAATATTGTCAATATAAACCAGAACACAAGTCAACTTGAGGTCCCCCATCACAGAGTTCATAGCCCTTTGGAAAGTTGTGGGGGCATTTGCAAGTCCTTGCGGCATCCTGGTAGGTTGAAAAAGGCCTTGCTCCGTAATAATGGTGCATTTTTCCTGGTCTGCCTCTGGAAGGTCAATCTGCCAGTATCCACTGATCAGATCCCTTGCTCTGAAGTATTTTGCACCACCCAGCTTGTCCAATGTGTCATCAATCCGGGGCAATGGATAAGAGTCCTTTTTTGTAATGGAGTTCAGTTTGCAGTAGTCCATTACTAAGCAGTTTGACCCATCTTTTTTCTTTACAACTAACAATGTGGAAGACCATCAGCTTTTGCTTGGTACCAAAAGGCCAGATGTGAGTAACTTCTGTAGTTCTTTGTTGATAATGGCTTGGTTGACCAGACTGCACCTTATTAGTCTGGAGCGTATAGGGGCAGTGCCTTGCATATCCAAGAAATTTTCAACTCCCAGAGCTTTCTCTAGGTCTTGATCATCCTCCGCAAAGACGTCCTTGTATTTCTCAAAGAGTCAAATAGCTTGGTCCTTCTGGTCTTCTGTTAGTCCATTTAAAGACTTGCGTGGAATAAGCAACAGAACGCTTGGTTGGTTGCAAGGTAGTGAAAATTCACTGAAATCACCAAATGGGGTGGCATCCATAAGACTAGAGTTCTCTTCCAGCCTCATATAGCCTAACAGTTGGTGTTTCTTCACCTTCAGCGGTTTATCAGAAAGATTCCCCAAGAGTACCAGAATCTCTTCTAATGATGGCATGACAATACCAGGTAGAATGCAAGGTTCCGGTTGCAAACCATTGTGGAGTCCATATACTTCACCATGCATGCCTTTAGGGAAACCAAGACTTAGACCTGTATTGTGAATCACTTGAGAACCAATTGGAATGGGGAATTCACTAGAGGAATATAGGCAATCCCTTTGTAATCCTTAGTGGCCAGAGGTAGAACCTTGATTTTGCGTTGGCACAAGGTATATGCTACTGGTATATCTCCATTGCATATTCCATATTAATATAATGGGTTTTCTTTGTAGGGAGGTCTCTTGGTCTGTCACCATGATAAAACATTGGTACCAAGTGACCCAGAATGCTGAAGGTGCTATCCCAATGATTGATGATAGTTCCGTAGGTTGCCATGAATCTGGTACCAATTAAGATATTATAGCTTTTGTTGCGCAACACTATTGCTGGGGCATTATCATCAATTTACCAAACCAAAGTGGTAAGGATGAATAGGCTCCCAAAGCCTTTGTTTTGTCAGGTCCCGCAGTACCAAACTCCTCATTGTAGTCTAAATCAGGCGCAAGTTTCAGCTTTTTGACTAGCCTGGTCAACACAATGTTTCCAGGAGCTCCAGAGTCCAGAATTGCCCTTACCCAAAGCTTATGAACCACCAGTTCAATGTAAGTGCAATTGTGACGTTCTCTGTAATGAGGGGAGGTAATTTTGGTAACCTTGTGAACGTTCAGTCCTTTAAACTGAGCAAGAAACAACTCCAGCGCAGTTGTTAGGTCAGGTTTAAGGGATTTCAAGGTATCCAAATTTGTGGAGACTTGTACTAACCTTAATAGTTAAGACAAATTTTTGACGCGATCACTCTTGTGGGTGACCTCAGCTAATGGTATGCAAAGTTGTTCAGCGTAGGGTATAGAGATGGTGTCAACAGCTTCCTTAGAAGGTACACTCTCTATACGGATTGCTTGCTTCCTTGTAGCTGTGTTGACGGCCAAAACTCTATGGAGAAAGTCTTTGTTTATTTCTTCTTTATCTGTGAAGTATCTTTTGGGTCAAGCTTCTTGGTCCAACAGGCCAACATTGCGGTCAGGGGCGTTGGGGTCCAGGTCAATAGGTGGAGAGGGTTGGGAACTACTAGAAGTCAGGGTTTTCTCCTCAAACTGACTTCTTAGCAGTTTTTTGACTCCTCACTGTCTTCTTCTCTGTCATCTTCTTCATCCTTGTCATCCTGCTTATCCTCCACCTTGTCTTCCTGGTTCAGGTGGCGCACATTAGCCTTGGTTTGCTTGCAGTCTCAGGAAATATGTCCTAAATGCCAACACTTGTAGCAGGTGCGGTTGTTTGTTGTGTTATTGACTGGGGGCGTAGCTACTATTGTAGGGTTCCTAGGAGAGTCCTTATCCCAAGTCTTGCTTTTAGAATCTGTAGAAGAGAACAAAGTGGCTTTCTTATAGTCAGGGAAAGGGACTTCAAACTGTTCCTTAAAAGATCCCAAGTGACGCATGAGCTTGGGGACCGTTCTTGAACTATAGATTCCAGATTTAAGAGCAATGGAAAGCTCTCTATTGGGATGTAGATAGTTAAGAAGCGCTCCTTTTACGTCAACAAAAGTGGCTGCTACCATGGAGACTAGTGTCTGTGCTTCCAAGTAGAAGCGCTCTGAGAAATCCATTAGATATTCCCCCTTCTTTATCTTTTCTTCTGTAAACTCCATTTTTTGGCAAAAAAGAGCTTCTTTGCTACCAAACTCAGAAATAAGGGCCCTGGATATATTCTTGTATGTCCAGCTTGTTCCGGAAGTCTTGGCATTATTATTGTCTGGAACTTCAAATCCAAACAATTAAAGATGGCCACATTCTTAATGGCATCATCCGCACCATACATAGAGTTATTGTATAGCCAGAGGAACATGTGAATATTGGCCTTTTTGTCAAACTTTGGCAAGTTTGTTGGCTTGAAATTTGGAATTACTGCAGAAGTGCTAAAGTTATGACTTCTTCTAGGCGGGGGTGAGGTATTTCTCTGGTTCAAAGCGCAAAACTGTGCTTCAAAGCCACATCCCTGGCGTTGGTGCTAGCCCTGGAAGTAGAGGCAGCAGCGCCAGGAAGAGGTGTTTTGCTGCTATCCAGAACTGGTTCTGCTACATAGACTTTCCTCATTGTACAGCCTATGTTGTCTTCATTGCTCTCATAGCTATGAAAGAAGCAATGGTCCTCTGACATTGCCTGGCTGACTGTGGACAGGACACTTTGGCTTCTTCCTGTGATCTTCTGTGGACCTGTTTCCAGCACGGTTTGGCTGGAGTAAACTTGAAGTAACTGCTCTACTTGTCCTTGTAGTTGCAGAATGTTGCTACATTGCAATTCTACTTTTTGAGCCAGGTCTTTTATTGTGCAATTAGCTACATGCAGTTTGTCTTTGAGCTTCTTCATATGTAAATCCTGTTTTCAAACATCACATTGTTATTTTCTTGCATAGCTCAATGGTTGTTTCTTAATGCTTCTAGATTATCACAATTATCTTCCGTGCAATCATAGTTCTGGTTGATCAATTTTGCCAGCTTGGGAAATTCCACGTTGAAATGATTGCAGTCAAAGAGGAATTACTGAAGGCCCTTGTCAATCTCACTGATGTGTTTGGATAGCTCCTCCATGTCCCGTTAAATAATGGCAATGACTTCCTTATTGCCTTCCAAAGCAACCCCATCTTCTATCATACTTACCAAGCGGCTGAGCGACTCTACCTCGCTACATAGGTTCAAAAGGTGGCTTCTGCACCCTTTATATGATGAGTTACTGTGCCTAGCCAGTTATAATCCAATCCTTTATGCTCCAGCATAGTTCCAACCATTGTGGACATGTAGTTTGTCAGGCGTTCCTCCAGCTGTGTTGACCAGTTTGCCGTGAAGTTTTAGTGGATTGCCAAGTGATTCAATTGGTGACTGATATTGATCATAGAGCTTGTAAGTTTGTTATACAGATGGCAGAGGAAAGCCTGCTGATTGTTTATCAAGTTTCCCTGATGCAATATCAGGGATAGTTGATAACCTAGGTGGTTCTGGTTATGGCAAATGGCAGGATATGCAACGCTGTGGATATACTTCTTGGCTTGTTCAATTGTTTTCATCTGTATTCAAAGCTGATTTGGAGTTATCCCTGTGGAATTTTGGAATTTCTCTTTGGCTGTAGTGCCGTAAAAAAGTAGTACAGCAAGCTTCTTGTGGGCTTCCCCATTCTGGTACACACCTCAGTTCATACTGCTAATAGTTTGCTCCAGCTGTTGCTGGGTAGGCTCTGCGTTTCTGTCTACCTCAAGAGGCACTGGGACATTGAGGTGTAGAGAGGACTGATCCTCTATTAGACAGGGATGCTGTACGTCAGTCATGAACTGACCAAAAACCATGAATTCATTAGGCAGACCATCCCCTGTTCCAGCAAGGCAATTGATCTCCAAGAATAGCCCATCAGGGTGGTCCTGAAGGTGTCAAAGGAAAGCGTGGGAAGGTTATCTTCATCACCTCCCCGCATAAAAGACAAGTCCTCTGAAGGGCAACGGTTATCATCATACCAATGCATGCTAGAGTGAGCACCAATGTCATATTTCCACGTAGAGTTGGTAGTTGCTTTCAATTTACTCAAAATATTATCCTTCTATTACTAAAGATTAGGTCAAGATAAGTATCTAGCCTAATGCGTATAATAAAGTTAAAGTATGTAAATTTGATCTTTATTTAATCAATCAAGGAGAGAGTTATATAGTAACAGGAGAGATTACCAAGAGGCACAGAACACCAGGATCCTCTGGTTACAGCCTTGTTTCCCCTATCCTTAGCCCACTATTAAACTAACAATTGGCTGATCATTAGTTAATATGAACTCAGGATACAACTTAGTTGATCATTCAACCTTGTTATCATCCAGAGCAAGAGCACCATTGTTTTGTTATACCTCAAGCTTAATGGATCAATTGCATGAGTTTAGTGACAGCTAGTTTACAACCAATCACTTCACAACAAATTTCTTTATGTATAGGGACAGGCTTAGAAAATTTCTTAAGCACCCTTCAAAATATGGCGTAACTCTCTAGTGCCATCTGAGGCATATATAGAAGTAGCCAACCAACAATTACCAGTAGGCCAGCGCAAGAGTAATTTAAGCTGTAGCTGGGAAAGTATCCATGTCTTGGAATTCTATTAGTGGTAAAAGGATTAAGGGAACCGTGGGGTTCCTGTTCACCAGTCCCCAATGTGTGTCTTGGGTCATAGCCAGGGATTGGCTTGGAGGAGTTGTCATTTCTTAGTAAAGGGAGGTGGCTTACTAGAAGTTTATACTGGACTTGCATTAATGCATACTCTTCCAACACTTTTCTAATTACTAGGCAAGCATCCCCATCATGCACTTGTACTTCAGCTGGTGCTAGTCCTTATGTTGGCCTTTACCAGTCTTTCAGCAACCTATTAAACTCATTTTCAATGAACTCCCTTCCCCTATCTGTCAATTCAAGGTGTCTAGTCAACCTTTACTACTCTTCCTGGGAGTTCTTAATAGTGGCAAACCTTCAACAACTCTGACAATAGGTATCTTTCTCCCCTTGGCCATGGTAAAAGATGTGGGGCCATTCACTCATGGGGGCTATCTGTACTACTTAGAGCTTTGGGCAGGGGTAAAAATAGGCTTTTATTAACAGTCAGAAGGAATATCCCCTTAAAACCTTCTGGTATATTGTATGGGTCTAGTAAACAATAGGGGGTTTCAATACCTTGGAGTCCTCCAATAATATCTTGGACTCCTTGTACTTGTACTTGGGCTCCTTCTCCTTGGTCTTGGACTCCTGCTCTTGAGTCTTGGGCTCCTGCACTCTACTCCAGCTCCAACTCTTTATATCCAGTTCCAAATCATTTGTCTTGGGCTCCTGCATCTTTATCTTGGGCTTCAGTTCTCTGTGTAGTCCTTGTGGCCTTTGTAATCCACTTGTATCAGTCCCTGAAAAGCTCTTAGATAGCTCTCCCTTTTATAGCTCCTTATTTAAGTATGGATTTCCTCTCAGAACTCTTGGTTTTAAAAGCTTAAACTATTCAGTTTCTTTTTCTTTACAATATATTAAACTTATTAAATTACTTCAAGCAATGAAACCCCTGGGTTTTCTGCTTTGTTCCCTCATTTTTTAGGCTTAAACTCTTCAGTTAAAGCCTTCAAAACAGTGATTAAACAGGCTTTGACTTGCAGCCAATCAGATGTCCAGATTCAATGGTTTTGTCAAACTTTTCACCCAAATGACTTGCTCTTGACCATGGTTTGATCTGGCGCTGTCTTGCTCTGGATAAACAACTGCTCCACGTTTTGAACAGTTTTGCTGTAACCCCGTCACGTTTCTCCGGCAAAACTTGAGCGCTTTTGCCTATGTTCCACATAAGGGATTTTTTGCACTCTTGATTCTTCAAAATTTCTCCCTGTTTCTCTGCATTTTCTTCAACATTTCAACCCTTTGAACTTTCCTGTTGCTTGTTTCTTGCCTTTAACCAATCATTTTGGTGAAACTCCAGCCTTTATCTCAACAGTTTCCTTGTCCTGTTTCTGGTCTCTTTCCAGATCTATCACACTCAATTAACTATTAATAAATTAACATTTAAAACACTGTAAACTATTTTTATTTCCTTTTTTTCAATTATATGATAATTAACTCAATCTTTATATCATCTCTTTTTGGCAGTATTAATTAATTCTTTTATTTCTTTTTTCTTATTATAATTTTCTCTTCCAAAAGTCCAAAAAAAGCATCCTAACTCATGTATCCACTTCTGCTAGTTCTTCTCAGCTAACTTCCAGTTCTTCAGCTAGTCCTAAACCATGAACTTAAAGCCCTTTATCTATTCCTTCCTCATCCATCAGCTAGTCCATCAGCAAATACTTTCCAGTCCATCAACCAGTCCTCACTATGAACCACCTAGTTTTCATCTTCACCATGAATCATCCTGGTTCCAGTCCTTACTAAGAACCATCTTGGTACAAATCCTTGCTATTATCATTCATTCCCTCAAATAGTCTTCACTGTGATCATATAGTCTGTCTTACTAGTCTTCACTGTTGATCCTGCACTATAAACCACTGTAGTTACATTTTAAGTCCCCATTACCAATACCTCAGACTCAGGTAATAAGTCTACAAGGCTACTGGCGTTTGACTGGGCCCTTGCAAGTGTCCTCTACTTAGGCCATTCAACCACAAAAAATCCTCATGTCTGTGCAGTTGTCTTTAATCACTCAGGTGAATAAGTCTGAGCTTTCAGTTGTAATGAGGAGCAACTTTTGGGGAAGCTTTGAATATGGAATTAAGAAGAGAAGTATATTTTATTGGCACCAAACCAGGCAATGACTGGATGTTAAGTGTGCTGGCGGCAACCAGAATATCTGTACATACAGCTCCTTGATATCCCCTTAAGGGGTTACTCTAGTACATATTTATTGGGCTTTGTCTTGATGGCTGTTGCTTGATGTTTCTGGAGTTGTTTTCTAGTTAATACTAGCTGAGTCAAGTGTTCCCCTTTGCTGAGGCAAAGGTGGGATCTGTGATAATTTTTAATGACAGGGTCTTTGGTGCATTGGAACTTAACCAGGTAGGTATTTCTGTCTGGTCTATATTTTATGACTCTTCCCAGTCCCCTGCGTACTGAATCCAGCTTATTTCTGTTTTTGGCCAGGACCCAGACGGGGTAGTTGATTGGGAGTGATTCCTCTGCAGAGGTTACCTGTTGTGCTTTGAGTCTTTTGGTTTCTGCTATTTTAGCTTTGAGGCGTATGTGTTGTAGTGTTGGCACTTGTTATACTGTGGGAGGTTTTTCTGGGGGAATTTTCACATATGGTTGGTTATTGCAGATGTCTATCTCTGGTTTGTATCTGTATGTTAGTTCAAACAGTGACTACCTGTTCTTTTGTTGGTGCATACCCAAGATACTAATAATGCATGTCCCACGTAGAGTGGTCATGTGTCTTTGGCTTTGACATCCATTATTTTCTCAAGGGCTCTGATGAGACTGCTGTTTAGGCGTTCAACTTTGCTGTTGGCCTGTGGCCTTTAGGGAGAGGTTGTGGAATTCTTGATATTTTTTATTTTAAATAGTTATTTACTACATGTCCTGATAGTTCTGAGGCTCCATCAGTTATGATGTAATCTGGAGTTCTGTAGCTGGCTATTATTGCCTTGTTGATGAAGCAATTTGTTGTTTCTGCCTTGTGATTCTTTGTTGCCTAGCAGATAGGCCAGCATGTAGCAAAGTTGATGGCTACAATTAGGAAACATTGTTTTGTTTTAGTTTCTAGGAAGGGTTCCACTACATCCAGTCCCCAAACATTAAACAATTCATGGTCTGATACTGGATTAACTGTTGGCTGGGGAGCCTTTGTGCTGGTGTATTTCTCACACACTGTGCAATTTTTCAGAACGTTAAATATGTCTTGTTTAGGATTGGACCACTATACTATCTCTTTTAATATGAGGTATAGATTGTAAGCCTTTGTATGTCCTAATAGGTGGTGATGTCTTAGGATAGTGTCAACTCTTTGTGCAAGTGGTATGTAGGGAACATGTTTGTCTTTAACTATGTGATATACTGTGACATTTAATATGTGTAAATGTTTTTCTTTCCTTACAAATGTATCATGGGTTAGTTGATGTGTGGAGAGGTCTTTCCCTTTAGTCTTGTAATAAGTGTTATATAGGTTGGGCCAGTCAGAGTCCAGGTGGTCAGGGTGATCCTTTCTTGGCTGAGATAGCCTAGAGAGAGCATCAGCTGTGACCAGATTTGCCCCCCTTTTATACTGGATGTTGTAACTTCAGCTATGGGGTGGGGAATAGCTGTTTACACTTAACTCAAATATGACCTTAGTTATTATAAAGACTAAGCTAAGATAAGTTCTTAAGCCTAATGCGTATAATAAAGTATAAGTTATGTAAATTTGATATTTATTTAATAATTCAAGGAGAGAGTTATATGGTAAGGAAGGGATTAATAAGAGCCAAAGAGCACCAGGATCCTCTATCTACAGCCCAGTTTCCTCTATCACTTAGCCCACTATTAACCTAATTATTGGATGATCATTAGTTAATATGAGCTCAAAATGCAACTTAGTTGATCAATCAGACTAGTTATCATCTAGTACAAGAGTACTATTATTCTATTGCTCACCAAGCTTAATAGATCAATGTTTGTTTAAAGTGAAGGCTAGTTTACAACCAATCACTTCACAATATTTCCCCCATTAAACTAGACATTACTGTAAAAGTCTATTAACCTCTTTCAGTATGATAAATTGCCCATAAAGGAACAGGAAACCAGTTGTACGCTACACAGATGTTCCAGAACAGAGAATCAACAAAGGCCAAAGGGGAATATCCAAAATTCCTGTTGGGAATGTACTTGTTCATTCACCCGTGCTAGTCTCAGAAGAAGCTGAATTCACCAAAATTCTAGGCAGTAAAATAGATGTGGCTCTCCATAGTTTGTATAGTACAGTCTCATATAAGCCAAGTACACCATTGAGTAGTTCTTTTTTGCTCTCAAACTTCTTGAGCTGGTTTTTACAGTGTGGTCCAATCCTCAGTCTGCTGTTGGCCCAGTGCCCTTGTGTCATGGTTTGGATAGTCACAAATATTGATTGCAACAAGCTATGGGTACTACCCTAGAGCTCTCAGTTATAGTCAAGCAGAAAGTCTTCAGTCCATGACATTAGTTGGAAACTTAGTGGCTCTAAGGTCATTTATCATCAGAGGCTGCACCATATGCCCAACTATATTGAGTGGCTTCTTGGAGGCATGTACTCAGTAGGAGGTAAAACACCAGAAGAAAATGCACAACAAGAGAGTTTTCTCTGGGAATGTGTCTTGCTTAGACCTGCATTCCCTTATTCTATTGGCGTAAACCGTGTCAATTTTCTTCCCGTAGATGATTATCTTTTTCTTCCATTTGCATTCCAATGGCTACCTAATGTCTTGGTAATTTATGCAGCTGTTGCTAAAGTCCTCATCCAGTTGTGTCTGAGTTTAGAGGCAATAGTAACTTAATAAAGCACCATTTGCCTAAACTGTCCTATTTTCTCTTACTAAAATCCTTTTCTCTTTCTTGATGTGAGCAGGATAACAACTCATGGACTATTTTCATTAGGGTTTTCTTTTTCCAAGTTGTTATCCATAATGGGGTTTATGCTTGACCACTTAGAGCCTTGCACATGTACTGCACGTGGACTTGAGTGATCAGTTGGCCAGTTTTCAGATCCTTGAGAGTGTAGCTATCTACTCCCACTTTCTGGACTACCTTGACCAGACCTTGCCATAGTGAGGCAAGTTTACTTTTGCAACTGTACCCTCGGTTGATGTAAAAGTATACCGGACTTCCTATTGTATATGCAGGGAGATCTGGCCAAGTTTTAACCGCACAGTCCATATCTTTCTCCTTTGTCACCAAATTGGTAGAGTTTGCCTCAGATTGTACCTTGATTAGCGTCTGTGCTAGTCTCTTCAAATAAGCGTTGGGGGTGAGGGGATCATTGGTTTTAACTAGACTGTAAAGATATGGCAGGAGACTTGGCTGTTGACCATAAAGAAGCTGGAAGGGGCTTTTTCCTGTATCCCTGTGGAATCCTATGTTATACGCAAAGGTAGCTACCAGAAGATATGTATCCCATTTGGTTTTGTGCTGGTGGCTAAGCTTCCTTAAGATCTGTACAAGACTTCCATTTGTTCTCTCTACCATACTGTTTTTTTTGGGATAATATGGTGTTGACAGGGTACCACAAATACTTATAAGTTTGTTCAGCCTGGGTATCATGTATCCCGTGAAGTTGGTCTCATTATTTGTTAGCAATGTCTGCGGGCAGCCATGTTTGTAGAGTATGTTCTCCAAAATGAACTTGGCTGTGGTCAGCGCCAACTGGTTAGGAATTGCTTTTGTTTCTACCCATTTTGTAAGCTGATCCACTGCTACAATAATGAACTTGTTCTTGCTAGCAGTCAGTGAAAGAAGACCTACTACATCTATAGCAACAGTATGGAATGCAAAGCCAGGTCAGATTAATTGGTGCTGATAGCGCAAGACCTTTGGTTGCTCTTTTGTACAGTCATGGTAAGCAGCCAGGATTTCCGCTACATCCAAGTGCATTCATTCCTAGTAGCAATGCTGCTGTAGAAGATTGAGGGTCTTCTGGATACCACTGTGACCCACAGTACAGTGAGCCAATACTACTGCATCTGTATGTAATCATGGCTGAATATAGGGTAATCATTTCCCTTTATATTGTTTGAGAAGCTGTTTGTCTTTGACGCAAGTATCCACCGCAAGAGCCTTCAGAATTTTCTGAATCTTGAGCAGCTCCTCCCCCCACATAGAAGGTTTCAGAATCAACTTATTGTAAAGTTTTTTCTGCTGCTGAGGAAACCAAGGCTATGTTAGGGAGACGTGAAAGACAATCTGTGTTCTGATGCATAGTGCCAGTACAATGAATTATCTTGTAATTGTAAGCCTGTAGCTTAATAGACCATTGTGCCAGTTGTTCTTCAGGGTCCTTCATGATTTTCAACCATTTGAGTGAGGCATGATCAGTTACCACAGTAAAGTGCGCTTGGTGGAGGTACACTCTGAATTGTTGACAGGCATAGATGACTGCCAGGCATTCCCTCTCAGTGACTGTTTAATTCTGTTCATGACTATTGAGTGTACAGGAGCAGTACTCTACAGGATGGTCTTGTTTTTCATTGTCCGGATGAGAAATAACAGCACCAATTACTGTCAAACTAGCATCTGTGTGCACAATGAAGGGACAATCAAAGTTAGGATAGGAGAGTACTGGCTCTGTCACTAGAGTGGCTTTCAAGTCCTCAAAGGCTTTTTGGCATCCTACAGTATATGAGAACTTGACTTCATTTTTTAACAAGTGGAAAGGTTAACCTCTTATACCTTCAAAGTTTGGTATAAACCTTCTATAGTAATCAATCATTCCTAAAAACAGCTGAACATCTCTTTTGTTAGAAGGCGTTTGCATTTGTGTTGTGGTGAATGCTCTAACAGGTTATTGGGCTTAATCAGTACTTGGATATGTGAGCACCGGATAAGGTAAAGTACAACAGAATATGCCTTGCCAGCATAAAATTGAGGAGTTGCCAACTATTTTTAATATATGAAGATCATAGTATTAATAGCAGCAAAAGAAGTTTAAGTTTTGGTTGGCAACAGGGCTACAGGACAGGATATAGAGTTGGTGTATAGTAGTCAGTTGATACCATATAGACAATAAATACTTTGGGAAGGATTCAGTTGTCAGTTGGTGACAAGACAACAGAGTTGGAACAGGGCTGGCAGAGGAATGGGTGTATGTTAATATGTCGCAATCCAGACAGGCAATAGATACTGGGGAAGTGGAAGAGAGGATTTTAGAATTGATAAGTGACATACAGCAGACTTATGATTTCCTAGGTGTCTCTATATTATCAGTGCTGAAAACACGAGCTCAACATATGTTTGTAGCTTACAGGAGCTATCATAGGATGTACAGACCCAAGGTCTGCACCTCTGCAAAGGCAGTTGACATGTAAATTATCCAAGTTAAAGGAGAAACAACAGCATTTGGTTTACAATAAAAAGTCTCTAATTTATTACATAGGTCAAGTGAAGATTATATAGGCATTTGTGAGATGATAGCCAACTGAAATTTTGATCAACAATATGGAATATTGATGATCAATCAAGTTAGTTGCTACAGTTTCATGTGGAGATTGCAACTGACAAGAGTGTTTGTAAGTTAGATCATCAGCGTCAGCTGGCAACTGGTTGTTCCAAAGACAATTGTGGCAAATTGGGCATAATCTGGACAGATTATGGTTCAGACAGTTTAACAGATCACTTATACTTAATCTGAGTGACAGATATGCATGTAGAATTATCTGACTGACATCTTTGACCTATAGACTTTTCTGGCCAACAGATAAAGCCTATGGCTTTTTATGGACAGCAGGAAATGTCTATAGCATTGTATGGACAACAGATGAGGCTTATAGCCTCTTATGGCCAGCAGGTAATGCCTATAGCATTGTATGGCCAACAGAGGAGGCTTATAGCCTCATATGACTGACAGGTAAGGCCTATAGCCTTCTATGACCAACAGATAAAGCCTAAATCTTAATGTGGATGACAGATAAGGCCTATAGCCTGGTTTGGCCGACAGAAGCTGGTAAATAGCGTCATAGCTCATATCTATTTCACCACATGTGTGATAGCTTTGACTTTAGCAAGAACAGACTGTAAGCCATCTTTGCTGATGATATAACCAAGGAATTCCAAATGTTCCTTAAAGAAGTTACACTTCCTTGGTTTTAGCTTGAGGTTGGCAGCAATGAAGCGTTGAAACACAGCCTCCAGGTGGTTTAAGTGCTGAAAAAAAGTCTGTGAAAAGACATTAATGTTATCAAAGTATACCAGAACACAAATCAACTTAAGGTTTCCCATCACAGAATTCATGGCTTGTTGGAAAGTTGCAGGAGCGTTTGTGAGTCCTTGTGGCATCCTAGTAGGCTGGAAAAGGCCATGTTCTAAAATGATGGCACACTTTTCCTGATCTGCTGCTGGAAGGTTGATCTGCCAGTATCCACTGATCAGGTTCATTGCCCTAAAGTAATTTGCGCCACCCAACTTATCCAATGTATTGTCAATGCGTGGCAACAGGTAAGAATTCTTTTTTGTGACAGAGTTTGACTTGCAGTAATCCATTACCACACAATTAGACACATCCTTTTTCTTTACAATCAACAGTAGTGAGGACCAAGGACTCTTGCTGAGAGCCAAAAGGCCAGCTGTGAGTAGTTTCTGTAGCTCCTTATTGACAATGGCTTGGTTGGCCAAGCTGCGTCTTATTGGCCTAGAGCGTATAGAAGCAGTACCTTGCGTATCCAACACATGTCCAACTCCCAGAGATTTCCCTAGGTCTTGATCATTCTCTGTAAAGACGTCCTTGTATTTATTGAAGAGGTGTATGGATTGGTCCTTCTGGTCTTCAGTCATTCCATTGAGAGAATTATGCAGAATTAGCAATAGGACACTTGGTTGGTTGCACAGTAGCGCAAATTTGCTAAATTTGCCAAAAGGGGTGACATCTGTAAGCCTAGAGTTTTACTCCAACTTCATGTAGCCCAACAGCTGATGTTTATTCACCTTCAGTGCCTTATTAGAAAGATTTTCCAAGAGTATCATAATCTCATCCAAAGATGGCATGGCAATCCCAGGTAGAATTCATGGTTCCAGTTGTGAACCATTGTGGAGTCTGGATACTTTGCCATGCATTCCTTTTGGGAAGCTGAGGCTCAGGCCTGTATTGTGTATCACTTGAGACCTGTTTGGGATGGAGAATTCTCTGGAGAAATATAATGGAATCCCTTTTTACTCTTTAGTCTCAGCAGTAAAACCTTGATTTTGCGCTGACACAAGGTGTACGCTGATGGCATGTTTCCATTGGCATACTCCATATTAATATAGTAGACCTTTTTTTGTAAAAATATCTTTTGGTCCATCACTGTGATAAAACATAGGTACAGAGTGGTCCAAAACGCTGAAGGTGCTATCCTGATGATTGATGATAGTCCCATAAGTTGCCATGAAGCTGGTACCAATCAAAATATTGTAGCTTTTATTGCGCAGCACTATTGCATGGGCTGTTACCACCAATTTACCAAAGCGTAATGGTTAAGATAAGTAAGCCCCCAATGCCTTTGTTCTGTCAGGTCCTGCTGTTCAAAATTCCTTGTTGTAGTCCAAATCAGGCGCAAGGTTCATCTTCTTGACTAGTCTGGTTGACACAATATTCCCAGGAGCTCCAGAGTCCAAAATTTCTCTTACTCAAATTTTATGAACCACTAGTTCAATTTAAGTGCACTTGTGTCTTTCTCTATAATGAGGAGATGTGATTTTGGTAACCTTATGGATGTCTAATCCCTTAAACTGAGCAAGAAATGACTCTAGTGCAGTTGTTAGCTCAGGCTTCAGGGATTTTAATGTATCCAAGTTTGTAGAGACTTGTACCAACCTCAATAGCTGAGACAACTTTTTGACACTGTCACTTTTGTGGGTGACCTCAGTGTATGGCATGGAAAGTTGTTCAGTGTAAGGAGTAGAGACAGTATCAATGGCTTCTTGGGAAAGTAGGCTTTCTGTACAAATTGCCTACTTCCTTGTGACTGTGTTGACAGCTAAAAATCTATGGAGCAAGTCTTCATTTTTTTCTTCTTTATCAGGCAAGTATCTTTTGGGACAGGCTTCTTGGTCCAGCAGGCAGTTGTTGCAATCAGGGATGCCAGGGTCCAGATTGATAGGTGGAGAGGGTTGGTTACTGCTAGCAGTCAGGGTTTTCTCCTTAACCTGACTGCTTAGCAGTTTTTTGACTCCTTGCTATCTTCTTTTCTGTCCTTGTCTTTGTCTTCTTGCTTGTCCTCTTTGCTGTCTGCCTGGGCCAAGTGACAGACATTGACCTTGGGTCGCTTGCAATCCCAAGAGAGATGTCCTAATTGCCCACACTTGTAACATTTGAGGTTGTTTGCAGTGTTGTTGATTGGAGGTGTAGCAATGGTTGTTGGTTTCTTTAATTAGTCCCTCTCCCAAGTCTTGCCTTTGGGTTCATTAGAAGAGAAAGAGGTGGATTCTTGTAGTCTGGGAAAGAAATCTCAAAATGCTCCTTAAAGGATCCCAAGTGGCGCATAAGTTCAGGGACTGTTCTTGCATCATAGATTCAGATTTAAGCGCAATGGAAAGCTCTCTATTGGGATGTACATAGACAAGAAGTCCTTCTTTTACATCAACAAAAGTAGCAGCTCCCATAGAAACTAGAGTCTGTGTTTCTAAATAAAAACACTCTGAGAACTCCATTAGGCTTTCCCCCTTCTTTATCTTTCCTTCTGTAAACTCCATTTTTTGACAAAATAGAGCTTCTTTGCTACCAAACTCAGCAATAAGAGCCCTGGATATGTTCTTGTAGGTACAGCCTTATTCTGTAAGTCTTGGCATTATTATTGTCTGAGTCTCCAAATCCAAGCAATTAAAGATGGCAGCGTTCTTCATGGCGTTGTCTGCCCCATACATTGAGTTATTGTATAAACAGAGGAACATGTGGACATTTGCTTTTTTGTCAAACTTTGGCAGATTTGTTGGTTTAAAGTTCTGGATCACAGAAGATGTGCTAAATTTATAGCTTCTTCTGGGCAAAGGCGAGGTATTTTTCTGGTTCAAGGCACAGAATTGTGCTTCAGATGCCACATCTCTGGTGTTGTTGCTGGTCCTGGTAGTTGAAGCAGCAGTTTCAGGGAGGGGTGTCTTGCTACTATCCAGAACTGGTTCAGCCACGTAGACCTTCCTCATTTTTTGGCCTATGTTGTCTTCATTGCTATCATAGCTTTGGAAGGAGCAACAGTTTTCTGACATTGCCTGGCTGGTGGTGAACAAGACACTTTGAATTCTTCTTGTAGTCATCTGTGGCCCTGACTCAAACATGGTCTGGCTGGTTTACACCTGAAGTAACTGCTCTACTTGGCCTTGTAGCTGCAGAATATTGCTACATTGTGATTTTACTTCTTGATCCAGGTCTTTTATTGTACAGTTTGCTACGTGCAGTTTGTCTTCAAGTTTCTCAATACACAATTCCTGTTTATCAAACAACACATCATTCTTTTCCTGCATAGCCCAATGACTATTACTTAATCTTTTCATATTATCATGATTTTCTTCTAAGCAGTTGTAAATGTGGTCAATCAGTTTTGCAAACTTGGGGAATTCCATGTAAAAATGGCTATAATCAGAAAGGGATTGTCAAAGGTCCTTATCAATCTCACTGACATGTTTGAATAGCTACTCCATGTCCCGCTGAACAATGGCAGTGGCTTTCTTGTTGACTTCTGAAGAAGGCCCCTCCTCAATCATTCTTACTGAGCGGTGGAGCAGCTTGACCTTGCTGCATAGATAGCAGAAAGTGGCTTCTGCCCCTTTGACCTGGTGGGTGACTGTGCCAAGCCAATTATTGTCCAGTCCTTTGTGTTTAAGCATAGTACCAACCATTGTGACCATGTAGTTAGTCAGGCGTTCCTCTAGCTGTGCTGACCAATTCACAAGGAAGTTTTGGTGGCCATTCAAGCTGTTTAGTTGATGGCTGATGTTGGTCATGGAGCCTGTGAGCTCATTGTACAGGCGTCAGAGGAATGCTTGCTGATTGTTTATCAAGTTTCCCTGATGTGAGAGAAGGGAAAATTGATAGCCCAAGTGGATCTGGTTGTGGCAAATGTTGGGATGTGCAAAGCTATGAATACCTCTTTAGCTTGCTCAATTGTTTTTATCTGCAACCAAAGCTGGTTAGGAGTTATCCCTGTAAAGTTTTGGAACTTCTCCTTAGCTGTTGTGTCATAGGATGGCAGTACAGCTAGCTTCTCATGTGCTTCCCTGTTTTGGTATGCACCTCAGTCCATGCTGCTGATGGCCTACTCCAATTGCTGCTGTATAGGCTCCACATTCCTGTCCACTATTAGTGGAATTGGGATGTTGAGGTGCAGGGAGGACTAATTGTCAATCTGATGGGGGTGTTGTACGCCATTATAAATTGACCAAACACCACAAATTTGTTAGGCAGATCATCCCTTGTTCCAGCAAAGCAATTGATCTCTGTAAAGAGCCCATTGGGGTGGTCCTGAAGATGGCAGAGGAAGGCATGGAGAAGGTTATCTCTATCACCTCCCTTCACAAAAGATGAGTCCCCAGCAGGCTGGCAAGTTGCATTGGACTGTTGTATGCTTGAGTGAGCACCAAATTTTTTAACTTCAGCTATGGGGTGGGGAATAGCTGTTTACACTTAACTCAAATACAACCTTAGTTATTATAAAGACCAAGCTAAGATAAGTTATTCAGCCTAATGCGTATAATAAAGTATAAGTTATGTAAATTTGATCTTTATTTAATAATTCAAGGAGAGAGTTATATGGTAAGGAAGGGATTAATAAGAGTCAAAGAGCACCAGGATCCTCTGTCTACATCCCAGTTTCCTCTATCACTTAGCCCACTATTAACCTAATGATCAGATGATCATTAGTTTATATGAGCTCAAAGTGCAACTTAATTGATCAATCAGACTAATTATCATCTAGTACAAGAGTACCATTGTACTATTGCTCACCAAGCTTAATGGATTGATGTGCGTTTACAGTGAAGGCTAGTTTAAACAAATCACTTCACAACACTGTATGTCCAGATTGAGCTGCTCCAGAAGGGACATCCATTTGGCTTATTGCCGTGCAAGTGTGTTCTGAGTTTTGAAATAGACTAAGGGTTTATGGTCAGTTAGTACTCGGACGTTTAAATGTCCTTCTAAGTAACATCTCCATTTCTTGCATGTGTGGTATATTGCTAGCAATTCTTCGTTTTGTATAGGGTACCTCTTCTCAGTTTTAGTTAGTTTTCTACTTTTGTAACATACTGGCAGGAAGTCTTGCTGCCCTGGATAGCAGATGTGTAGTACTGCGCCAATGGCGGTGTCACTGGCATCTGGCTCAAGCTTGTAGCACCTGTTGTTATTAGGATATTGAGAGATTGGCGCTTCAATCAGAGCTTGTTTTAATAGTTAGAAATTTTTGTTGTATTCTGGTGTCCAGATGAATTTTTTTGGCATAACCTTTGGTTAATTCATTGATTGGTGTGGTTATTTTCCCGCAGTCTTTGACGTATTTCCTTAGGTAAGCTATTAATATGAGAAAGCATCTACCTTGTTTAACAGAGGTGAGGTGTTGCATGTTTTTTATGGCTTTTATTTTATCTGGATCTGCTTTGATGCCACCGTTAGAGACAATTTGGCCCAAGAAAAAGAGTTCCTTTTCATAAATTGGCACTTGCTAGGCTTTGTATAGAGTTTGTGCTTTTCAAGTTGATTGAGTGTTTTGCAGACATGTGTGAGGTATTCCTCTTTGGTTTTTGAAAATATGATGATCTTGTCAAGATAGCATAAATGTATTTTAGAGACTGTTTAGTGCTTGGTTCATCATATTGACAAACTTTGTGAGAGCGTTGGTCATCCCAAAGTTCAATTATTTGAGTTGCCCAAACATTTCTGACTGGTACAACAAGCCCATATGACCAAAAGGAATGATCAAAAGTCTCATATACAATATATAAAAAAGAAGGAGATGGCAAGGAAACCTGCAGGGCAGGGGGAAATCCTTGGATGGGGGAGGAATATTGTGAAGGGGAAGAGTGCTTTGAGCTATTTATCCCATTTTGGGGGTAAATTAACTTCTAGTAATTTATTGGATATGGATGCCGTTAATTCCAGATTGAATTGTTATTGATCCCAAAAAAACCGGGACAGAAGAAGTTTGGGCCTTTGGTCTGTGTTTTTTTGTTGCTCAATTACATTCTGTATGTGTGGCAAGTGGTGTGCATGTGGTTTGGGAGGGTCAAGATTATGGGATAGAGCCCCTTTTTGGGCCCTAATGATAAAAATAGTGAGTTGAAACTGGGCAGAAAGTCCAATTGAAATGTACTACTCCAGACTATTCTGGGTAAAAATTCCCTTGGGCTGTCTGCCTGCGTTTTTTTGTTGAACATCCTGATACACATTTTGTGTCTAAATCTGTGTGCAGCTATGGTGTAGGGCCATTGCCTGGGGTTAGTATCCCAAAAAGGGTGGAATGTAACCTCTAGGATCTGGTGTGTACTGG
Organism: Entomophthora muscae; assembly: GCA_014839935.2. Taxonomy (NCBI): domain Eukaryota; kingdom Fungi; phylum Entomophthoromycota; class Entomophthoromycetes; order Entomophthorales; family Entomophthoraceae; genus Entomophthora; species Entomophthora muscae. Next base: position 168,546 of record QTSX02007184.1, read on the forward strand.
AGTGATAGATCAAAGGGCTAATAACTGATCCAAATATATCCAGGCCATTAGCCCTTGGGCTGTCTGCCCACATTTTTTGTTGGGGGGTCTGTGCCTGTTTTGGGCTGACATATTATGTATGTGGCAAGTTAGGGTGCGGAATTGCTGGGCTGTGCCTTCAGTGTTGACTAGTGGATCACAAGTGAGTACCAATCTGCTGAAAATGTGGCTTTTGCGTTTTCAAGTTAACCGCTGGACCATGTTTTAAAATTGATGATCTGCTTTGGATTATGTGGCGCTTTGTGGTTATTATAAATGGCCTGAAGTTGGAATGTGTTGTTCAATGGAAGCAAATAAGGTGAATTTTTGTGGGCCACGTTTTATCCAAAAAAAGTGGTCCTTTGGCCTGGGTTTTTTTGTTACCAAATTACTTCCTTGCTTGACTGCTGCTTTGGGGAACTCTATTGAACCAGTTGCAGCTTCTTATGGTCCAAATTTATCTGGAAGAGTAAAGGCCATAATTTGGTCTTGCTCAAAGCAGTTACTAGCACTTCTGGGCCAATTGGTACTACTTTGAGATTTCAGGATAATCCTATTAATGCCTGAGACTAGGGCCAGAAATCCTGTGGGAGAGTTTGCCCATTGGTGGGGTCCATCAGCCACAATACATTAGTGGCCTGCCAAAGGTAAGACCACTGCCGTCATTGGCTGATATGTCTTTTTTTCTTGGTTGCCTTAGACTGTTTGGGATCCCCTACTATATAAGGGGATGGCTTAGTTAATGCTGCAAGTTTGATCTGGACCTTGTGTCTTGGTCTTCCATTTTCCTGTGAAAAAGGTGCCTGCTCCTGATTAGGTGCATTCTGGGTTTGGGCCTGCTGCAAATTCTCTTGGGCCACCTCATTGTGGTGACTATCCAATAAAACTTGGGCTGGTTTGGCCATTAATCCCTGCACCACCATTTACTAGATTTACATTGGTTCATCAACCACATTGACATGAACTGTCTGGGTCTCTTGTGCAGGTGTTTGTATGGGTTGAGGTGTTTCTTTTTGGTCAGATTCTGGCTCATTTATTGGTTGAGGCTGAGACAAATTCTGAGCCTTTTCATGAGCCTTTTTCTGGCAGGATGTGATTGGTTTTACAACTTCATAATCAGCCATAGTGCCCCAGGCCAAGGCTATAAGAGTATTGGATTGAGTACCTGTTATCTCACAATTCTTGTTCTCCTTGGGGGTGTCTTATTCTGTGACCCAGACTCCTTCAATGGTTGTAGAACAAAGAGCCTCTCTGTGGCTAAGAGTAGAGCATAGTACACAGATGGGCGACATTTGCTCAAGGAATACCTTGAACTTGCTACTTAGGGTACCATCCTTCTTGAGAATGGCTGAACAACGGGGAACAGATGACATTCTGTCATTTGCAAAGGGTTTGATTATGGTCATGGCTTTTGCTGTGATCAGGTGGACCATGTAAGGATTTTTGAGAAGTTCAAACTGCACTATTTCCCCATACTTGACCAGCCCTTCCTTGAGCTGGAATTCAACCTCCTCTCTGGGCATGTCTAATGGCAAGGTCTCAAAGGACATAAAGAGGGTGGTATCTTGATTGAATCAAGTGCAGGTGATGGGTAGGAATTTATGGGTCTTCTTACCCTTTGGGTTAGTGATCTAAAGAGTGAATATTTTCTCAGCTGCCTGATCAGCATCCACTTTACAAAGGAAGCCAAAATCAAAGAAGTCCTTCATTGAGCTTTGGTGAAGTGACACAGCTTTGGGATATGCTGTGACAACTGCTTTTGCTGCCTCCTGGACTGAGTAGGGTTGCCTCCAAAGTTGACTCTGATCCCATGAGGCACAGGGGACTTGTGGAGGGCTCTGGTAATGTCTTGGAACCAGTGTTCAGAGGTCACAAACTTCAGCCATCCTTCTGATGGAACAAATGGTCCCTTATTGGTGGTTCCTGTAGGGCTCATCAGTTGGCCCTTGACAGGGCATTTCTGGCCTTGGACCACCTTGGCCCAGGATCTGGTGCTGTTGTTTTCCATACCTTCCTTACCTATAATAAAAGCCTACAGTAAACTTAGAATCTTATGCACTTTGATTGCTTTATTAATGCTTAGATTCCAAAAAGTGGAGCTAAGCTGTGAAAGAAAGGTGTCATCCCAAAGTTCATTACCCTACAATCAAAAGATCCAAATTGCATACTGTGAGATTAGGCTGATTGACCACAAATGATCAGGCTAATCATTGCATGCAGATCTTTATCAGTTACATGCCGTATTATCACTAGATTATCAATTAGTTAAGTGTAGTAATCATACGCCATATAATCAATAGTTTATTATAATTGATATGGCAGTTATATGCTATATTATTGTTAGTTTATTATGATAGACACAACAGTTATACACCGTATTATCATAGATCATCATTCCAATGTGTAGTGATTATACGCTGTATATTACTAGTTTATTATAATTGATATATGTATTATACGCCGTATAAACATTAGCCAATATAGTGTTTATCATTGATTACACGGCATGTAATCTTGAAATCATCAATTGTATAGTGCTCATTTCATACTACTGGACATTGTATCAACTCAGTCTCATGCAGCCTGATGGGTGTATATGAGCATATCAAACAAGTGGTATGCAGTTGACTAGGAAATATCAAGTTTGGATCAGCATTACACGGCATATAATTGGGTTTCTTATTAGTTTGGGTCAGCATTACACGGCAGATAATCCATGAGTCAATATTGGATTGAGTCTGCTATTATATGGTGTATAATCCCCAATTTGACCCGTTGCATTAATAAGCAGAAGGCTTGTCAGCCAGAAAAGGATCACTGATTAAGCCCTACAAACACAATACTGGAATTCCACCTTCTAATGTAGGAGGACATATTTGGGACCATTTATAAGCACCAACTAAATACGGCGTAGTTTCACAGTGCAATAATAGGCGTGTAAGAAACAGCCAACCAATAAATGTCAGTAGGCTAGCTTAAGAAGAGCGTAGGCTGTAGCTGAAGTGCCATGTACACCTTGTTAAGGCCAGTAGAAGCACACATGCCAAGGACAACCAATCAGGATAGGCACAGCCAGAAAAGATGAACATATTGTGAAGGTAGCCACTGAGAACTTTCTGGAAAGACAAGAACAAGGATTGTTGCAGTATATATTGATACAGACACCTGAAAGGATGATAACAAGTTCTTAGTTACACCTGGATAGATTGCAGCCGCTGGCTAGATTGTACTCCATTTCCAATAAACATAATTATCTTCAAAGTTCTATTCTATTGTTGTCTGTAGTGCTCTTACATAGAATTAGGTAGAGTAAATTGGCAGGGCTAACATATATCTGTAGCTTTGAACATACCAGCAATAACCCAAGTTACTTAACACGTACAGAACACAGTTCTTGGTAGACTGTTTCTTTTACTTTAACTTGGTTGTAATCTGAGATGAGGTCAATTTTGGAGAATAATTTGGCTCCAGAGAGTCTTGAAAAAAGATCCTCTATAAGTGAGAGGGGATATTTATTTTTGCTGTGCTTGCATTGAGAGCTCTGTAGTCTGTTACTAGACAGAGTGAGCCTTCTTTTTTCTTTAAAAAACACTGCTGCCCCCACAGGGATTCTGATGGGTGGATAAAGCCTTTAGCTAGGTTATCCTCAATGGGACTTTTGAGGGTTTATGTCTCCATGGGAGAGAGTCTGTAGTGGGGTGCAGGTTTGGGCATGGCCTTGCATAGGTCAATGCCATGTTTGACCTCCTGTTTGGAAGGTATCTCTGTTAGCTCTTTCTTGAATACATGAGTGTATTCATTTAGGAGTGCTACAAGCTCTGGGGATTAAATTTTTCTTGTTTGTATGTTATTGAATTTGGTGTACCTCATTATGTGAAGGGTACTGTCTTTGGTTATACTTTATGAGTTGTCTTAATTTATGACTTGGACAAATACTGTGTCTCTCAGGATAAGGTTGTTAGGTTCTTTAAGGATGTTGAAATTGACTAAATTGTGTTTGATGGTCATGGTCTTTGTTTTCCAATATACGCTTGGGTACACTTGAGAGAACCTGTCCATGCCTGCTACAAAATGTTGTAGCTTATATTGTTCATGAAAAGTCCTTTGATGGACGTTTTTATGCCTTGGAGGTCAATTATGAAGGGAGTTGTTTTGCCTTAAAGTAGAACTTTTGATCTGTCTGCCATTCTGGTATTTTTGAAGTTGGATTTGACAACTGGTACTTTGTACTTGGTTACAAATGGTTTGCTTACCATGGTGTCTTGTGCACCAGAGTCAAATAAAATTTTATGTGTATGTTATTTATAAGTACATGGGTAGACAAGAAGCTGTTAGCAATCTTTAATTTTTACATTCATAAAGATAGAAGATTGTGGGACATGTGGGATGCAAGCAGCAAAGTTTGTGCCTTGGTACACTTTCTTGTTGATTTAGGGGGATACAGGGGCACTTAAGCCTATTCCCCCTCCTCTTTCCCTGCTCCTCTGTTTGAGACCTTTGAGCTCAGAGAATGTGGGGTCAGATTCATATCAGGTTGCTGTTTCAGAATTGTTTCTTTGGCGGTGTCATCTTTCTTGGGACAAGAGCGGTTTGCGCTCTGGCTGTGCTTGCCATTGTTTTGATTAGAGTTGCTGTTGTTATGGTTGGCGTTTTAGCACTTGTTGCCATTAGAATTATCTCTGCTATTGCTGTTGAAGAAGTTATTGTTATTGCGTGCAGCATATTCCATGTTTCACATTTTTCTGCGTGCTTGGCTTCTACAATGAGCGCAGGCATGGAGATGTTGGTCTCTGGACAGATAAGGGCAGCAACTGAGGGTTTCATTCTGTTAATGAATGAGGCTCTTGTGTGCAAGTTGTCAGCTTGTGATGGGTTTTGAATTTTGCAACATATTTCCTTGAATTCATTGGCGTAATCTGGGACAGTGGTCTTCTGAGGAAGATTACTTAGCTGTATTGCAATGTCTTGAAGGGATGCCATGATGCAGAAGTTGTGGGTGATGTCTGGTTTGAGCTCTTCCCAGTTATTAAGCTGGTCATCAGTTTTTGAGTTGACCCAAGTGGAAAACCAGTCAGCTACAGCCTTTTACAGGCGCTTGCTGGCTTCCTGGACACATTTTTTGTGGGGGATGCGGCTGGTGCGGAGTTTAGTGGCTGGATGGTCCAGCCAGTTAATGATATTTTCTTTGTTTTTACCAAAGAAAGTTTCAATAACAATGTACTTGGGGTTGATAAGTTTGTCTGTGATAGGTGATTGTGTGTTTGTTTGTGGTTGGAGAGAGTGACTGTATTGAATTATCTTGAAGCATGCTTTGGGCATGACCAGTCCTTTGAATATTGTGCATCCTCTAGGTATATCTTAACCAATATTGTGGGCACAGAGGTACGTCTTCCAGGTATCCTGAGATGTAGTTTGTTTGAGTACATGAGTAAAGGTGGGCAGGTTCTGTTCAGGCATTTGCTCTTTCATGGGTGTGGTAAAAAAACCGCAGCTGCTACCAGTGATGAGGAGCAACTTTTGGGTTGCTTCAAATATAGAATTATAAAATTGAAGTATATTATTAGTTAATACTTTAGACTTATATAGCTTGTGCTGTGGCAGGGATTTAAGTTGGATCAAAGATAAGGATGGATATGTGCAGAATGGGTTCAAGTTGCTGGATACTTGGACAAGTCATGTGATATTGGTTTGTTGCCATTTACAGTATATTGAGCAGTATATTAGATTGGCACCAAACCAGGCAATGACTGGATGTTAAGTGTGTTGGAGGCAACTAGAATACCTGTACATCCAGCTCCTTGACAGTTGCAAAGTAATCATTTTTACTTCCCAGAGGCCTGATCATACCAAATTCCACACCTGCTTCCCCAAGCAGCTATCCTGATAGCATCTCTGAGCATATTCATGCCTCCAATGGTAGCTTTAGGATCTCCCCAAAGCCCCCAGGGAAACACAGACAAGGACATCCTACCAGTTTGTTAGGTAAGGTACTTGCTTACAGACCTCCTGTAAGCGCACAAGGGCATGTAGAGCTATTTTAGCTCCTCCCTTCCCTGGCAGCCTGTGTTACCTGCCAGGGTCACATCATTAACCAGCCCTGGTAGCTTTCATTACCCATCAGGGTGATCCATGTACCACCCCTAGCAGCCAATGTTCCCTGCTGGGCTGGTTCATCATTTGCCTCTAGTAGTCCTTTGTTACCTACTAGGCAGGCCTTACCTTCCCTAGTAGCCAATGTTCCCTACTAGGCCTATACCTGTCTCCAAACTACTGCACACTGTCAACTTTTAGCATAGCTTCTTTATTTGAAGCCAAATCAACCCTTGCCTGCAAAACCACTTCCATATGGATTGTCACAGGAATCCAATCAGGTTAGGCAGAACTATCATAAGCATAATTATTTGTGTAGGTAGCTACTAAATCTGCCTAAAAGGATCAGGGTAGAGTCTTTTGTAGTGCAAAAGGATATAGACCCCTCAAAGCCCAACAAAAGCTCTTGGTTATCCCTGAGAAGATTGTAGCTGCTGCTAGATTATATTCCAGTTAACAAAGTAAATATTTACAAGCTCTCTTTTGCTGTTTTTTCTTTAATGCCATGGTACATAGTGCAGTAGATTATACAATATTGGCAAGGCTAGATAAGTTGCTAAGACATCCTGTAGCTGTGGACCACCAAGAAACCCCTGAGATTGCTTCATAATGGCTATGCTTGCAAATGATACCCAGGTTTATGATATATGAAATCTCACTCCCTCAATGGAACTTAAATCTGCCCGTTAAGTAACTGGGTCACTAACCAGGGGGTTTAATGCCCTCCATTTTTGATCCAAATAAGAGTTAAGCAGATTAAGATCTTTTTTTGTCATTATTAAAGTACCTTCTTACCACTCCAAGGTCCAAAATATTCAAAGCTAGCCCTAAAGCATAAATAAGGGCTTAAAAATAACTACCATGAAGCATATCCTAGAAGCAGCAAGTCATAGCTAATTTATGCTGAAAAAAAGATCCTGACCAGATCTTGTTTCATCATAAATCTCCACATCCTCAGCAAGATAACCAGAGTTTGCCAGCTCCTAAGGGCTCATCTCATTTATGCAATATCTGGCTTTAATGGTCAATAAAGCTTTACTCCTCTCAACCCCATCCAACTGCTTCTTGTTTGGAGTTGGCTTATCTGGTATAAGCACAAAGCATCTAACAAAGGATGCCATATTAATCCTTGCTGAGTTATTAAACTTAACATTTTATTTTTTAAGGGAAGATTTTGGTACTGACGTCTCTTTAATTACACTACCCTAAAGGTTCCAGGGGATCTTTCTATCAGCTTTACCACCCTGTAAATTTACTTCCCCACTAACTCATCAACTAGCCTATCATTCACCCTGCACTAAGCATGTATGGTTATAACTGGCAGTGTATGAATCCCTCTGGAGAAGCTAAAGCCCCTTTCTAATATCACCAGGTTTAAGGAAGGCTCAATAAACAAACCTCTTAAACTTTGTTGACAGCTAAATGGGGTGCCATGACAGATCTTATTATCAAGGGTCTTAAATGAATAGATTTTCCTGGTGATGGGCTGATAGAGCGAAAAGAAGCATATTTAGGACTTTGAACCAAGCATATTCTTTAAGGCCCCATGCTGAGCCTTCTCAAAGTTCAGTATCACAGGATTTGGGTTCTTAAACTTCTTGAGGATAGTTTTATCTTAATATTAATACTTGATCTGTTAGGATGAATATATTTCAATTTACTTCTTTGATATCTTAATGATCCTGGTGTAAGGTTCTGTGGTGGCATGATAGATAGAGTAGTATCTAGGGGGAGTTATTTTACCCCCACATTCTCAGGGTTAGCCCAGAGTTAATTGAACAGACTCAGATAGATGACAAGACCCAGAAACACCTAATAGGTCAATATGGCCTCAGAACCGTATAGAATTATCAGCATTCCACATTAAATGCATCCCTGTATAAAGCAGGGACTTCTCCTCTAGCATGGTATGGTCTTTTGGGAAATTATGAGGCATTGATAGAATGAGGATAAAATTAAATTCTAGAAACATTTAACATAAAACTGAATTCTCAATGTCAAATTTTGAAGTTGATAAACTCCAAGAAAAATGTTGGGAGGAGACAGCCAAGAAAAACTTGGGCAAAGATAGTAAAATAAGCAATTAAAGAAATGAAACATGAGTTTGAAAATAAAGATTCAGAAGATTGGTTCAATGATTTCCTTGATTTTAGACTTGGAGGTCACTGCAAGCAGTGTAAAGACTCAGATACTGCAATATCAACGATGAGGATCAGGAGAATCTGTATAGGCATATAAGTTACCAGAAGCTTCATTTTCATGGAGTTTTTTACCAAAGCTTAAATTTTGCTACTGTGAAATAATTATGGCTTTATTGAACTACTGGGATAGTTTTGAGCTCTAATCTGGCTCATATTGGCGTTTATTTCAAATACTTGTATCATCAGGGGAACCTTCACAATCATGCCATTTGAATTTTCTAAAATTTTGTGACAGATATTTTAGTTTTTGGGTTAAAACCAAGTTACCTGATTTCTGCGTTTTAAGGCTTTAACATTTTTTTCAACTTTTGTCAAAATATTCACCTGTTTAACCACAACCCACTTCTAATTAATAGCTTGGTTGATGTCAGCATATGTTTTTAGGAGCTCTTTTTTAGTTCAGGCTCCTTGGTTTTTGACTTTGCACATATGTGCATTTATGATCAAGATGGAGCCATCTATGACATCCTCCAAGTTAGTGCAGTTTAGCACTGTAGTAAGCACCCTGCTGGGATTTTATTTTGGTTATAGGTCTACTCATTCTTCCTTGTTCATTACTCAGCAATGAGCCTGGAAATTGCCTTATGATTGATAATATTATCTTTGGCTTGTCAGATAAGTTCTACAACCAATTTGTAACCAGATCACTGAAGGTATTATCTTTTTGCAGTTTTATCAACTCAAGAATTGTAGGATTCAGGAAATTTATGCTCAACTTACCTTTATTACTACACAATCAATGTTTGTTATTTAATATGTTCTATTGAAAAAACTTTGTCTAATTTTGATCCTAACTGAGCCACTTTATTATTTAACTCCTTCTTCAAATCATGCCATTTTATTATCACCTCTACACTTTTAACTTTCCTTAATTTCAGGCCTTCATGTTCTATATTTATTACTACTTTTAGACTGGTAAAATACTTTTCTAAGCCCACCAGGAGGCTGTGAGCGTCCCACAAAGAGATACAATTACCTTGGCCAGATGTTCCTTCTTTGTAAAATCAATCTTAAAATGTCTCCTAATATGACTCTTTAACCTCTTTTAAGGTCTTCTACAGGTAGTATTTTGCCACCTCCAAATTACTCCAAGAGTCCTATAATGTACTCTTTGTGATTTCTTTCTGTAAGGCTATACCATACTCTTTTATAGACCCAAGTTTAGCATTTTTCACTTAAAAGAAGATGTGTAAAAAATAAATGAGGGGAAAGTGAAAATTGCTATAGAAAATTACTTATTTGTTATTTTAAGCCTACTTTTACTTTTTGGGGTTATAATTGGCTAAAAAATTCTCACATTTTGAACCTCTAAATGAATCTTTATTAAATTATCATGGATAGAATTACAGTAGTTTTCAAACCTGTGAAGATAAACATATATTATTCAGTTTAGAATGCATGAACTCAGTCATGAAACGTATTTCAACTGGAACCAGTTGAAGGTCAATTTACTCAATAAAGCTTCCATTTATCTAGGGCCGTAAAACAAAAATAGTCAATCACAAAACAAAAATAAAGTCAAATACTGAATTCCAAAAATGAGATACCAAACACATGGAACTCAAATTCATAACGCTTGCAATTCAGTCATTTGCTGAAGCATTTGACATCAAACTTGATTATGAATGTGTGGCAAATATGATACAAACAGAGAGCGTATGAGGTTCAGTCACAAAAGTAATTAACTCAAACACAAAACAAATCATTTTTTGAAAAAATTGATTATTTGGGATTCAAATTGGAAATAGTGGATTTCAGGAGTGAATCCACCAAAATCTATTCAGGGAACTAAAGCATTATTTTCAATGTACATGCTTCTAAATTTGGACATTTATTTCTGAGAGAATGTAAAAAATCCAACTGACAAAGTTGGATTCTTAAAACCCTCTATTGGATAACAGATTTTCCCTTTTCTGTTCTTTATACAATAATCTCCCTCATTCCATATTCATTATGGACTTTTTAAATTTTCCCTAAATACCTACTATGATAGCTCTCTGAGAGTTATCTTGATTTCTTAAAAAACTATAATAAAAGAGTAAAAGACGACAAAAACCCCCAGTTTGGCGTAAAAATCAACATTTTGAAATTTGATTTTAAATTTCAAAAAAAAATTATGCAGAATTTTTTTCTCTTGTTATTTGAGGAAATGCTTCATCTAAGCTTTTCCAAGTAATTTTACTCTCATTTGCAATTCTTCTGGTCTTATGCAATACTTACCAGAGTCTGTGGTTGTCTCCTGCCTGTAACTGATTTCTGTTAGCTATGGTCTCTGTGGTTTAGGCTCTACCTGGTCTACCTTGCCAAATGCCTTTGTGACAAGGTGGAGCACAGTCCCCATTTGTCACAGAAACTGGCTCAAAAAGAGCACACACTTTAATAAAATTAATTTTATAGAAATAATTTTTTGCTTTTCTGTTTTAAAAGAATTTTTATTGCTTTTTATTAGTATGAGTTTTCAAGTGAAAGTAACACTTAATGAAATAAGCCTGTTGAAAATAGGAAATATCTTTGTTTGCAAATTGGCACGTCAACTTGTGGTCAATCTAGCACCAGACCACTGGGTTCTCTGGTGCTAGTTTAACCACAAGTTGGCGTGCTAATTTGCAAACAAAGACATGTCCTATTTTCAATAAGCTTATTTCATTAAGTTAAACTGGATGCAATAACTGGGCAAGTTCCTTAGGTCAAAGTTCCTAAGTTCAAAAGTGCAAAAATTAAAGCACTATGTAAGGTGCAAAAATCAAAAATATCAAAGATCAAAGTGCAAAAATCAATTTTCCAGAGGTAGACTTTGAAGCAGAAAAAATATAGTTTATAATATAAAAATATATATTTTACAAAAAAGTTCTAAATTAAAAAGACCCCAAGAAATCCATTTCTGCAATAAAAAACAAATGCTAATAATAAAAAAATTCTAACATTAGCTGTTTTTAAAAAAAATTATTTTAGTTTCAAAAGCAAAATTAGACTAGAATTTATATGTAACTGTATTTAATTGAATAAAAAATATGAGACTAAACATAAAACTGCTTCATTAACTATAAGTTTAATAAAAAAGGTTAATTTAATTTCCAGCTTATGTAAAGCTATAATAATACTTCAGTATAAGAAAAATAAAGGATTTTTCCTGCAAGATACAAGCATATAATTTCAGGTAATTTGGTTTATTAGTGATCTTATTTCAATGATAAAAGTTATAGCAGTCTATCATTAAAATAATATAAAGTACATTACTTTCTTATTAAAGCTATATTATACAATTTTATACTTAATAAAAAATATAGTCTTATATCTTATTTATAAGTCACAATATTCAAAGATATCAAGAACCTGCCACTTACATCTCATAAAATGAAGCCTTGAATATTTTGTGTTAAAAAGACAGTACTTCAACCAAAAGATGATAAAGATAGTTAAAAGTTATATATCAAAGAGAAAATTTTATACATATTATTTTGCTCTAATACATATAGTAAAAAGATATAATAGAAGATAATTGAGGGTAATAATGGAGAGAGAATAATAGAAGGTAATAAAGGGTGATAATGAAGAGAGATAATAGAAGATAATCAAGGGTTAGAATGCAAAGAGGAAAGTAGAAGATAATTGAGGGTAAGAAAAGAAAAGAAGAGAAGAAAAAGAAAGTTTTTCCTATCTGGTATCAGATTTATATAATCCACCCTCTTGACAAAGCAGAAATTTTTTAAAAGTTTTTTTGGCCCCCGGCGCAGCCAAGGGGCCAACAAACTTCTTTTGAGGATTAATGAGAGGTGGAAAGGAGAGGTGGAAAGGAGAAAATTCAAAAGAGAAACCTTCAAAAAAACCAAGAGCTTATTGCACTTTGATTTAGGCACTTCAATTTCTGCACTTTGTTTTGTGCACTTTGATTTGGGCACTTCAATTTTGTCCCCTGAAATAACATAGGGAAACATAGTACAATATTATATTAATTTAATATTTTTTGAAATTGCCTCCAAAACACATCAATTTATTAATATTGCAATAAAATAAAAACCTACCAAAAAACTTCATTTATTTTTTATATATTTAAATATAAGGTCTTAAAGAATAGACATGAGGAATGTTAAAAGTTATTATATTAATTATTTAAAATTTTATAAGCTTATAAAAAGTGTGACTAAATCTAAAAAGTTGATTTTCAATTTCCTCACTTTTGATTTGAGGAACTTAGTAAAACATAATGAATAAAATATTAATTTTTTGCAAAAATTTAATATTAAGTGGACCTAGTTTTTTGGAATCTTTTTGGATTTTGATTTGACTACTTTTTGATTTCTGCACCCATTAAGAAACTATATGTAAATTTTTAAATAAATTTTTATGAGATAAAAGTTTATTTTTTAAAAATAAAGGACTTATAGTAGTATTTTATATTAAGATTTGAACAAAATGAATTAAAAAATTTGCCTAAAGTCAAAAAAGCTTTTTTTAGCTCTTGATTTCTTTTTTTACATATAGAATTTTTTTTAAATTTTTTTTTTAATTTTGATGTATCAAATATTAAATTAAAGATTTTTTTGCACTTTCAATTTTGTCCCCTCTATTCAAAGGGGTAAATAAATTCTATTTAAAAAACCAAATTAAATTAAGGTGTGTTTTAAATTACATTGATTTGAGCATTTCAAACTTGGTTTTTCAATTTTAGCTGCTAGTAAAACTTTTTAAAAAAGTCAAATTTAAGAAAAATACTAATTTTTTTGGGAAAATTTTTGTCAAAAAAAAGTGCGGAGATCAAGAAATCCATCAATTTGGAGATTTTCATCTCCACACTTTGACTTTAGACACTTGCCCCAAAAACTGAGGTGTGTCTGGTCTGAGCCTAGCACAAAGACACCACATGTACACCCATTCTGATTGGCTCTGTTGTTAGGATGGATCCATTTTGGTACAGTAGTTTTAAAAGCTATGGCAACAACCAAAAATACCTCAGATTTAAACAAAACAATTTCATATTTAAGCAAAATCAAAATATCAAGTTAATATACACTCTGTTAACATGGTTTATTGGCGTTAATGGGCAAAATGAGTCAACACAGCAAAGAAGTGCTCACACGCAAAGCAAAATTATTCAAAATACTATCCAAAACACCTTTGATTCACAAAAAAAATGGTGTGAGTTGACTTTTGGTGTACATATGTTTACTATGTGAATTGGTGACAAAATACACCCAAGCAAGGTGAGTCAAAACTCAATCAAAAAACAAAACACAATAGCAACTCACTATGTAAACAAAATCACTCAATCAGTGGGTACAATGGATTGTAATCAAGAATAATACCAAGGTATCTAAAATAAGACACAAGATCTGAAACATAAATTTTAAAAATTGTATTGGGTGCTTAATTTGGCAGAAAATATGGGGAAATGGGTGGAAATTATTTCAGGTATTCTAAAATGGGCGTTGTAAACCAGAAACAACTAATTAAGAAATAAAAAATCTATAATTGGTATATTGGGTGGAAGAAATATTAATCAAATATCCATATTCAGATAAAAAGCAAAAATTAAAAACCAGTGTATAACTTAATTAAGTTTTATTTAATATTTTATTAAATTTTAAAATGGAAGGAACACAACACCAGAGTACCAATGCACCCATTGTGCACCGCGGTTGTGGTTGCCCCGTGGGTCGAAGAATAGAGTTAGTGCAACCCAAGTGCCTACTCAAGAAGGAGATGGGAGAGGAGAGTTCAATAGTGACACTACACTGACACAGCTGTTTCAAGGAGCACAAGCTGCTAGGGTGAAGAGCATCAACCCTTGGGTCCCCAAGCTGACCTGGAAGCCCACCAAGGTTATCACAATAAAAACAGTTAGAAACAAGGAGGTAGAACTTACTTTGTATGTGTTTGACGTTGTGTACCGGCAAGAGTTGGTCCCGTCAGCCATGCTGGAGAAGGTGAAGCCTGTACTTGATACTAGCTACAAGCTCTACATCAGTGATAGCAACCAGGAAGAGAAAAAGAACGTGAGTTTTACCAAACTGATGAGGGACAGCTAGTGCTCAAAAAGATTGCAGACTTCTACAACAAGGTACCCATGTCCTATTTTGTTTCCAATGCCAACAAGCCAATACCCACTGCTAAAAGCCTGCCCAGAAGCGCATCCCCAACATTAAATGCATCATCCTTCTTAAGCTAATGCGTGAATCAGGAAATTACAAGGCAGCTGCAGCCCTTGTTGAAGCGGATCCCAAGTATGCCAGCAAGACCTTCAACAAGTTCATCAACACGGGTCAATTTCTTGCTGCAGAGAAATCCTTGCGCATTTCTACCATGCTCACAAAGAGCACAAATGGGCAATCCGCCAGTGGATAACCCAGGACTACCATCTTGAACTGGAAAATATACAGGCCATGGTCAAATCTACTTTTGGGGATGAGGCCTTGATTTCCTTTTACTACCATCTTCTGAAGAAGATGCGCTTTTCCTGGAAAAAGCTCAGGGTATCTCCATACAATTGGAATAGCCCAACCAACATTGAGATCTGTAAAAACTACGCAGAGGCGTACACTGCCCTCAAAGCCAAGGGGACAATCAAATTTTACTATATTGACAAATTGACATTTGCCTTGTCTATGTGTAATGCATATGGCTATGTCCCCAAAGGCTCAAATAACGGGATGGCTTGGCGTGCTGCAGTCTGCATAACAGCCTATTCAATGGTGGCTCTCCTCAGTCCAAAGGGGGTTGAGCTATACCAAATGATTTTGGGATCTCACAATAGATGGACTTCCTATCATTTCTCTGATTGGTCCAGGAGCACCTAAGGCGCAGGAGCCCTGGCTTCACCAATCTCATTGTGTTGAACAATGTTGGTCTCCACAAAGTGGCTGACATTCTTGAGGAATGCCCAATGATTGACACCAGCATTGCTGTGGGCTCCAGCAATTGGCCACGGCAAATTTGTACCTTCTCTTCCTCCCAGCCTATTTGCCCTTCCTAAATCTCATCAAAGAAGTCATTGGGTGGCTCAAGCAAGTTGTCAAGCAAGGAATCCCAACTGGGACCAAGGACCTGTTTAATTTTCTGCAGGACAGGATCCACACCCTCCTAGCTGAGACTGTGGCCAAATTCTATGGCCATGCTGATTTGTTCATCCCTGCGTGCCTTGCCAAGCAGCCAATCAATTAAAGGCTTAGCTTGTCCAACTTTTTTATATTCTCTAATTTACTATTCAAGATTTATTAAATATCATTTTATATTTAGATGTTTTCAAGCCTGCAATCACATTCAGCAGGACTATCAACAAAGGTTAGTAATTTATTTATAATCATTTTTTATTATGGCATCTAACGGTATCCCAAACGCTTGATACTGGATTACGTGAATGTATTTATATCACTTTTGTTGAATAAATATAAAATTCAAATTAAAAAATTTAAATGTAAAGTGTGAAAATTAGAAGTAGATTTTATTGACATATATTCTTATGCTTTTATTAAGACCTTCTCTAGGATATATTTTAAAAATCTTGTTTGCTAAAATACAACTTTAAAAAAATTATTTATAATAAAAATAATCTAGAGTATATAAGATGTTTATTGATATATAGAAAAAATTAAGAGCGCCTATAATGGGTTTGGTGGTATGTACCCACCCCGCAATAGAGGTGGTGCACAACCTCCACCACAACACCATAGACAGTGGATAAACCCTGGTTAAAATACTCCTGCCTGCTGGTGAAAGAGAGAATGGTGAGGTGGGAATGGAGGAGCAGGTTTTCTGGCAGGGCTGCAAACCCGTATGTCCCAGCCAGGACCAGGGCGTCCTGGATAATGTGGTCCACTGAGTTGTATCCAGGGGGACCTTCTTCCCGTCCAGGAAGAGCCTGGCCTTGTCAATTCCTAGGAGGACCTGTCAAGATCCCCCACGCTGGTGCCCATTCCAAAGTAGAAGTGATGCCCAAGGTAAATCACCAGATGAAGCCTTTGTCCAGCAAAGGCTTCCGTAAACTTGCATAATTTATTAAAAACTGCACTAATCTTCTTTTCATGCTTGGTCTTTGCAAAGGTCAGCTCCATGGCTGCAGGGACCCCTGTCTTGTCATCACTCCAGGCCAACCCAAAGTTGGCAGGGAGGATTTTTGTCTTCTTGACGGCTGTTGCGTCTGCAACAGCCAATTTTCCCACCACACACTCAAAGTTGTCCAGCAGGTAAGAAATTGTGTGCTCCAAGGGATATAAGAAGCAAGCAGCTGCATGGGCCTGGCCCATCTCTGATACATTCTTCAATGGGAGCGCCGCCAGGATGTCCCAAACAAGCTCAATGGAGTTTACACAGTAAACTCCACTGAGGAATACCGGGTCAATGTAGATCAATTGGGCATCCTTGTAGGCAGTAGCTGCCCACAAAGATGCCCCCTCAGCATGTTTAAGTTCAGTCAACACCTCCTGCAACATCAGAAAGGACCCATGTATCCTGTCTTTGAGCTCCTGCAAGACAGGGGGGACAGATAGAGTTGTTTTGCCACATGAGTGGCAGAATTGAATAGAAAGTGGGCGGGAAAAAAAGAACCAGGACCCAGCAGAGTTCACCATCAATGTTCTCTAAAAAAGGTAAGTATTTTGAATTTGTTATTAATTTTGTTTTTTTTAGATTACCTTTGCAGGTTTCCTCCTTGCCGGCGGCTTCAGCAGGCTTTGCCATTCTTGGCACAAGTAATTATTCTGGAAATTCAGTGTCCACAGTTTGTGCACCCTTTGCAGGTTTGAGATGTTCATACATTTCAGGGTTGTTGACCCAGATGAATGGTGCAGAGAGGGCAAAGGACTTAAATAGAAGGCCTACCATAATGTGCTTCTGAACATTTAAAAGCCGTTCAATTGTTGTTTTGGGAGTGTCTGGCATCTTGGCCATGAGTGCCTTGGCAGACACATTTTCAATTTTCCCCTTCAAGGACGGCAGAATTAACTCTTACTTTGACCTTGCAGTCAATCTCTTTCATTTCAGCTATTGCTGAGTTGAGATCCTTCAAAAGCTTCTCTAATTCTCTCATTATCTTTTTACTAACCATTTCATATGTTTTTATAGCTTTTGCCCCAATAAATTCTGTATTATTTTGATACTGTTGCCTCTTTGTTTATTCCTTTTTGTTTTCCCATTTACTACATTATCCCATCTTTTTACCCATTGTGTATATGTTTTACTCTCAACTCAATATGTGTTGTTTGCTTTGTGTTGGCATTTTTTCCTTAATTACCATATTTTTTTGGCGCTTTGCACAGCCCCTTGTGAAAATATTAACAACAATTTGGTGATCAGCTAAATTTTAATTAGAAAATTAGCTGATCACCAAATTGTTGTTAATATTTTCACAAGGGGCTGTGTTTGAGTACTAAAAATAACTATGTTCTGGATCTAGATACACATCATAGTAAATATATGACTTTATAGAAATAAGCTGAACATAAAGAATAAAACCAACTATAAATAAAGAGAACATGAACAATTGAAATTCAAAATAAAGATAATATAAATAGAAAATGTTTGGCAACAGGGGGTTTATTGGGGCAGGGAAGAGTGATGCCTAGTAGGCAGAATAGTGCATGAAGAAAGACATAGAGGCAGTGGTGGCCTGGAGGATCTGGGATTGGGTGGATGGGGCTGGAAGGTGGGGGGGGTGGCAGGGGTAGGGGTAGGGGTAGAAGGATTGCGCGTGATGGCAGCCATATAACACTTGTTATATTCCTTTTCTGTCATTGGCTGGATGAGCTGTTAGATGGCTGTGGCACAGGGTGGGAGGCGCTTATCCTTAAGTGATTGGTTGCCCATGTTCACCTGGAAGACAATTTGGGCAAACAAGTCAGCCACCATTTGGTGACCAAAGAGAGAATTGTGGTCAAGGACCCCAAGATAGAGGTTGTTGAAAGCCTGAGGATGGCGCTCCTGTAATTTGGATCCAATGTTGAAGAAGACAACATCACCAAAATGGATGTCTGCATAGCTGGCAGGGTAGACTGAGGCCTGGTGCCTGTGTTGCTGGATGGCCTCAAGAGCAGTGGAGCTACCCTCATTCTGGTGGCTCAAGGAAACCTGGTGCTTGGGATTTAAGCCATTCCAGGAGTCAAGTAATCCACCAAGGATATGGCTTTACAAGTAGCCATTGGTGAAATATGGGTTTGTCTAATAGTAGACAAAACCCATGGCTGAAACAGCCAGAAACGCACCAATAAATGTCCCCTTTTTTACCTTCTTCCTTCTATTCTTGGTGGCAACTTTTCCTTGCTCACCAAAATTATCAAAAGCTATTGATAGCTTATAGTAGGAGATAAACATGACGTTATCTGATAGACTTGTCAAGCATTGGACTAGGGTTGATTCAATGTCAAGATCATACAGGGAATACTCAGCGCCATCTCATTGGTTGCTGGCAAAATTGGTAAGAACCTGTACTAAAGCCACTTTCCCATACATCCAGAGCTGCACCATGCTATCAGACACCCAAATTCCATGGTGTGCAAGTTGCTTCCAGACCTGGGTCAAGGGAAGCTTGGGATTCCTCTGCAGGAGGTCAAGCATAAATAGGTACACCTCATTGATTTGGGACTCAGGGGCCTTCTTGGCTTCTTGGCTATCCCAATCAGATTCCCCTTATTTATCAGGTTGTTAAATTCCTGCATGACAGTAGCCTGGGTAAATTGCAATTGGTCAGCAATCTGATCCAAGGACAGGCCCTGTAGGTTCAGTGCCACAATTTCTTGGAGAATTTGGGTGGTGATGATTTGTTGCTTGGAGCACTGGGCCACAGGAGCTGAAGCCTGATTGGCTGAGGGGGGGGGCAGGTTGGCCGGTGGTAGGAAGCTGTTCCAAATCAAGGTTGCCATCCTGATTGGTTGTTTGACAGGAAGCTTGTGTGGGGGTGGGTATGGGAGCAAATGCAGAGCTAGACACTAAGTGACTACTGAACAAGTCAAAGCCATATGGGTCAGGGGCCAGTAATAGGTCAGCTTCCTTGTTACCCGCCTCAAAAGCTTGGGTGTAAACAGGTGCCTCCACGTTCTGAGCCTTGCCTCCATTGAAGCTGTCTTGGCTTCTGGCGCTGTTGAAAATGTTGCTAGTAAAAATCATCTTGAAACAAAACCTAGGATAAAATCACTAAAAGTAGAAATTTTAAAATTTAATGGTTTATTTTTATTTTAATCTCAAGTCCACATTTGGAAGGTTCTCAAAACCATTTTATACAAATCAGGAGCCATAAAAATGAATAAAATGCCTCTGTTCCTAAATTGAATAGCGGTTGATTGGCTGTTTAACTGTTATGTTTCTATTTTAGGCTGCTCACACTACACATCTTGTGTGAGTTCATTTTGTTTTATGCTTGTGGAATCTTGCTTCTAGATTTCTCAAATTTTGTTTTATTTTAGTCCTAATGTTGGTGCCTCATATGACTCCTTATTGGATTATAATATACTATGGAACAGCATCCATTTATCTCAGTTGTTGCGTCAGTTCATTTTGTTTGTGGTTTGAACTACATTGCTTGATGTTTGATTATATTTTTGTATAATGGGCTAGTAAAAAAATTTCTGTTTGAGATTTCATTTATTTACCAAAAATATTTAAATTAATTGAATCCTGAATCTTGCGCAACTTGTATTTTGTTAAAATCTGAAATCATTTTGTTGTAACTGTGCTGTTTTAGCAGAGTTACAAGGGGAAAAATATTTAGAAACTGGATAATAATCTTTATTGAGAGATAGGGATTATATAGCTATTGTGAATCAAGGATAAAAGGAACATGATTGTGTTGATCATAGGGTTGGATGGTGAAGGGGGGTGGCTTGATCCTTATAATGAGTCAAGCGCCAAAACAAGTCACTCACCAAGAGTGATCAGCTTTTGTTCATGTTATTGTATTTGGTAATTTGAGTTGCCTTCCTAACTTGGCTTTGGGTGAATGGATAATTAGGTTGCGCATCACAAACCTGCTTACTCAGAGCCTTGCTGGCAGATCAAGCCTGCTGTTTCAACACCCCCCTCCCCCCAACTGAAGGTTGGCCTCCTCTGGGGGCAGGTTGTCAGGGAGGTTGTCAGGAGCCTGGGCTCCATACTGGACTAACTGTTGTTTGGTGGCAGGTAACTTGGTCTCTTGTTGCTTTTGTCTTGCCTTGCAGGGCCTGAGGCAATCATGTTGGAGAACTTTGTCCTGTTTACGTTTCCCAAGCTCTTGCACAAGGTAAGTGTTGTTTTTGTTTACCTTTAGGATGATGGTGGGGCCAACTTCTTCTGGTTGCAGTTTACTCTTGTTGGTATTGATGACCCAGACTTTGTTGCTAACCTTGTGTCTGTCCTTGATGGGGGCAAAGGTCTTTTGTATGCGCTTTTCTTCCTTTTCTGATTGGTTGCTATTGGCCTGTATGACCTGGGGATCTGAGTGGGGGGAACCTTGTCTGGCATCTCCAGCTTAGGTCCTGATAGCGCCTGGATGATATTGGGTTGTGTTCCATAAATTAACTTGAAGGGGCTTTTGCTGGTGGATCTGTTCACACAGATCTGGCATACAAGTAATGCAGTTGGTAGCTGTTTGCACCAGTCCTTGGGTCTCCTGGCGGTGAGCTTGGCCAATGCTTGCATAAGGCTGCCATTCAGCTGCTCTACGCGTCCATTGGCCTGGGGGTGGTAAGGTGTTGTCACCGTGTGCTGGACCCCATTCTTGGTGAAGTTTATGTTGGTATCTTCAGAGGTTAATTCTTTACCTCTGTCAGTTATCAGGAGTTCTGGCTTTCCAAACATGCTGATTATTTCTTTTCCTATGAAGTGTTGTACATTGTTTCTGGTATGTGTTTTAACTGCTTGGGCTACTGGCCAGCGCGTAGCAAAGTTGATGGTGATAATAATGTACTTTTTGCTGTTATGTTTCCAGGCATAGGCCCCACACTCTAAATGGTAGTTGTGTGCAGATGGGTAGTACCAATTTAGGCAGGGTCTCACTCCTTGCAAATTTTTCACATACTTTGCACCGTTCCAAGACTTCTTGAACGTCTCAATACAAGGTTGGCTACCAGGCCTTGTGTTTTGGGAACTTGTAAAGGTTACAACTCTTTGTGTGGCCCAGGTCTCTGTGGTAGCGTAAGATGGTATTGGCTTGCTGATGTGTGGTGATGTGTGGTGATGTATGGGATGGTTGTCCTGTCAGACACTTTTTTGGTGTAGGGCTCCATAGACGTTGGCAAATATGTGCTTGCTTTTAATGACAATTTTTTTTGTGATATCTGTAGTCCTGGGGGGGAATCCTTTGTCTTTAGTATGTAACACCAGGAGAGGCCAGTCTGGGTTGAGCCCATTTTTGCCCCTTGTGACCCTGATGTATAGTTGTGACAACGCATCAGCCATGGCCAGCTCTGGGCCTGTCTTATACTGTATGAGCATGTTGAATCTTTCCAGAAGCTCCATCCATCATGGCTTGTCTGCGGGATAGGTTTGCCTGGGTTTTGAAATAGATGAGTGATCTGTGGTCTGTCAATGCTGTGAATTCCTCCTGTTGTTCTAGGTAATAACGCCATTCAACCAGGCAGTGCATGATTGCTAACAATTCTTTGTTGTGTATAGAGTATCAGCACTTGCTGTCTGTCAGCTTGTGTGATTCATAGGCCACAGGCAGGAAGTCACCATCATTGTTCTTGATTTGTAGTACTCCCCCAATGGATGCATCAGGGGCGTCTGTCTCCATTTGGTATTCCCTGTTGCGTTTTGGATATTGGAGGATGGGCGCCATTGTGAGTTTCTCTTTAAGACGTCTGAAGCAAAGGTCTGTTGGGGGTCCATACAAATTTAGATTTGGCGCCAGTTATGTCAGATAGAGGTGCAGTCAGGATGCTGCAGTTGGGTATGAATTGTTGTACATAGGCAACCATTCCCAGGAAAGTGCAGAGTTCTGAATTGTCTTTGGGTGGTGGCATTTTTCAAATGGCCTAGATTTTCTGAATGTCAGGTTTGATGCCATCTTTTGAAACTATGTGTCCCAAGAAGAGTAGTTGTTTGCAGAATAACTGGTACTTGGAGGGTTTGGCTAGCAGTTTATGTTGCGCTAGGGTGGCAAAGACTGCCTCCATATCCTTGTGATTCTGTTTCACTGAGGAGCTGTAGATAATGATGCTGTCCAGGTATACCAGGGCATGCTTGCCAATGTGGGGAGCAAACACCTTGTTCATGAAGATCACAAAGGTTGATGGGGTGTTCATCATTCCAAAGTTGAGTACCACACACTTGTACAAGCTGTATTTAGTGTGGAAGGCTGTTTTGGGAATGTCTTCCTCCTTGATACAAATCTGATTATAGCCTGCATTCAGATCAATCTTGGATAAGACTGTGGCGCCGCCCATTGCATCAAAGAGATTGATGATGAGTGGTAGTGGGTAACAGTTTTTGATGGTAACTTTGTTTAGGGCTCAGTAGTCTGTGACTAAGCGTAGGGTATCATCCTTCTTTGCTAAAAAAAATACAGCAGCACCAAAGGGGGACTGTGAGAGGCAGATAAGTCCTTTCTCCAATCCCTTTAAGGTAGGCATGCAGATTGTTGTCCTTGTTTGGGGTGAGGCAATAAATGGGTTGCGCTTTAAGTACTGCTCCTTTGAGTTGGATGGAGTGTTTGATATGTTTCTCTGGTGGCAACCTGTGTAGAGCCTCCTTGAAGATTTCTGGGTGTCAAGCTATAATTTTGCAATCCTGAGGTGTGGTGGTGTCCTGGTGATCCTTGAAATGGATAATATTGTACTGGCAAGAGTCCCAGTCAATTGTCTTGAAGTTTCCCTGTTTGTCCAAGGTCTCTGTGATACGCACAAAGACATGATTGCACAGGAGTTGGTCTACTGAATCAGGGTAGATTTGGTGGTTGACACCTTCACTTTTGATGGTCATTACTGGGGTTGCCCAGTCTACATGGTGATTGTTCTTTTGCAGCCAGTCAAGTCCCAGTACAATGTCAAACTTAGGAAAGTCAATGACTGGGCCCTGGATGGTGGAATGTAGGTTCTCTAGCATGACAGAGAAGGGGGAAGTTTCCTGTATCACAGCAATGTGATGTTCATCAGCTAAAACCACATATTTAATCTGTGAAGGATTAGTGGCTAGCTTGAACTTATCTACAAAGCTGATGTTGACCAGGGTTCAATCTGCGCCCAAGTCCAAGAGAGCTGAGCCTTTGTAACTTCAAAAACAGAAAGGATAGGACATCAATTTATTTGGATGTCTGTCAATGGTGTACAGTACTGCGTCTTCCAGGGGTACTTGAATCATTGGGCATTGATCCACATCCTCAGGCCAGTAATCATTGTTGGGCAAGTTGGGAATAGTCTGGGGAGAGCTTGGCTTGCTTAATGCTCTCCCTGGGCTTTTCCCTTGTCTTGGTTGTCTTGAGTGGCAGTGGCACAGAAATGGGTTTGGTTTGATTGGCCATTGTTCCTGTTTTCATGTCCATGTCCATTTGAACCTGCAGGTTTATGATTTTAGTTGTTGTTGTTCCCAGGAGGTGGTCAATTGGCACACCCAGCTGGGTGAGAATCCTTGGGTTGCTCTCTCTTCCTAGTCTGCGCTTTGTGGAGGGCATTAGACATTTGTTCCGCTTTCTTGTCCTTACAGAATAGGCTGTGCAGGTTGGTTACCTGGTCCAGGTTTACGTGTCTCATTACGTTTGACTTGAGTGAGTTGTAGTACATGAGATGAGTGGCTGGAGTGTCAAAAGCAATATCAGAGGGGGCGCATGGTTGTAGTTCCTTGTAAGCACAGGTGAGCTCCTTTACAGTGCCAGTCTGGGTCAAGTTCTTCACTTGGCAGATAATCATAAGTGCGGTGTCCTTCAGCACAAATCTTGCCAAGAAATCCTGCTTGAAGGTGTTCATTTTCTCTTGGTATGTTATTCATGCCATTTGTTGCACCAGGTGCCATTGTTATGAGTCAATTGAATAGATATTTCTGCAATCCAGAATCTCTGTGGGCACTCCATCTGCACTAGCTTGCTTTGAGCAGATTGGATTTATGCCGCCGCATTATTGTTGTTGGCTCCTGTGAAGGGTTCCAGGGCAGCGCTCCAAAGTCTCTGGGCTACGTAAGCTGGCATGGTACTCTTGTCAGCTGGACAAAGCATAGCAGGGGTAGCCTGAAAGAACCCTTGTACAGACATGGTGTTGAAGGCAGAGAGTAGGATCACCATGTTCTGGTACAGGACAAAGCCATTGGGTATATCCATACCAGGTGTGTATGGAGTCCAGTCTAGCAGGAGGCCAGACATGATTCTATTAAGGAATAGTTGATTGCAGTGGGTACCAGCAACAGGCGGAATTTTGGGGGATAAAGTAGGATGGAAAACCTACCTGTGCTACCAATTTTGTAACTGTGCTGTTTTAGCAGAGTTACAAGGGGAAAATATTCAAAAACTGAATAATAATCTTTATTGAGAGATAGGTATTACATAGCTATTATGAATCAAGGATAACAGGAACATGATTGTATTGATCACAGGGTTGAATGGTGAAGGGGGGTGGCTTGATTCTTATAATGAGTCAAGCGCCAAAACAAGTTGCCCACTGAGAGTGATCAGCTTTTGTTCATGTTATTGTATTTGGTAATTTTAGTTGTCTTCCTAACTTGGCTTTGGGTGAATGGATAATTGGGTTGCAGGTCACAAACTTGCTTACTTGGAGCCTTACTGGTGGGTTGAGCCTGCTGTTTTGACAATTTTGTTTAAATCTTAGGTATTTTTGGTTGTCTCCATAGCTTTTAAAACTACTGTATTAAAATTAAATTAAATTAAAAAGTTTATCTATACAGTAACTTTCAAACCTGTTGAGATAAATGTATATTATTCAGTTTAGAACGCATGAGCTCAGCCTAAAAACAAAATCAAAAATCAAGGAATTTATATTAAATTACAATAGATTTGGATCCATTTTAATTTTGTTTTTAGACTGAGTTTATGTGTTCTAAACTGAATAATATACTTTTATCTCAACAGGTTTAAAAACTACTGTAAAAATTATTTATTTTAATTTTTATCTCTTCATATATAGCAGCATGAAACATTGTAGTCACTACAGTTTATTTTGAATTAGATTTTTAGAATTCTATATTAATTATTTTTGGTTGTAAATGTGCACTGTTGATCATGAGTTTGGATAAATTTAATTTTTTTATTGATTCTAATCCCAAAACAGACACTCAGAATATTTATTTCCTTTTTGTATTCTAGATTACATTCTTAATTAGGATGAATTGATAACAGTATTATTGTCAGGGATCCACCCATTGGGAAGTCTTTCTCCAATTGAATGGAGTAGAGCTTCCAAGTTGAATTTGATCATAGTGGAACCTACTGGAATCCCTATCATTAACATGTGTAGAAGGTGACCAAATAGACGGAATCTTCCCAAGAATGGAGTGAAGTGATTGAGAAGATAATAGACACTGGTGTACCCCAAGACTAACCAGGGGGCTTGGGGTGGATGATAGGTGGGAATTGAGCTGTTTCAACATAAGGGGCATGTCTTTGACGTGGACCAAAACAATACCAAATTGAGTCTTCAGATTTGTCAGTAGGAGTTGGTTCAGGGTTTTTGAAGTTAACATTTGCTTGCCCATAATAGATTAACACACACAAAATCCATGCAAGGAAGATGAACTTCATGTTATTGGGGGAACCTCTAGAATCTACTAATCAAGTGTTTAGAATTGAAAATATAGATTTATTTAGTTGATAGGAAATAAAGAAATTGTTGGAGAAATTTGGATGGGAGGAATTTGTCAGTTTAAATACTGACTTCAAATGAGGAAGGGAACATTGTGGTTACCAGGTGGATCTTCAAGAGTGATTTGAGAAGTATTGCTTTGCAGGACTGCAGCAGGCTGCAGCCTGCAATGCAAGAAGAGGAAGGTTGGGATATTTCATTGCAGTATTGTACCTGTCTTTGGTTGGGAATGGAATCTGGGGCTGGATGAGAAGTATTCCTTTGGCTTGGGTGGTTCACTGAGTTTGATTGGATACTTAGGTCTCTGAATCTCTGGTTTGGATATCCTTTGCATTTAATTTTGGATTGATTGGTTGTTTTATATTTATTGGTGTCCAAATTTAATGCTGAATCTTTGTTTTTGCTGTCCAGAGCCTTAATTTTTGTTTTTGAAATAGAATTTATATTTCAGCCTTGGCTTTCACGTTTGATTTTGTTTTTGCTTTTGAAGTTGAATCTAATACATTGATTCATCAATTTCAAATGTGTTTTCAAATGAATTTCATTTAGAGATCTGGTTTTGACCTTTGTTTCTGGTGTAGCATTTATAAATGCAACTTCTGGTTTCTTAATGATTGCAAAACAATTAAAATTTAATTTCCAATTTGTATTAGGGATGAAATCCCTTACACTAGCCTCTCCTAAGGCCCCTTCTCCTCCTCTTGTTTGATGGTACTGTTCAACTAGGTCCTGGCAGTTGATCAGATTGTCAAGGGGTTCCCAGCTGTTTGATTCCATACTATATCCTACCCATTTAATCAAGTAATGGGGTTTGTTCCAAATCATTTTGTCATAAATGATTTCTTCCACCTCCCATTCAGGAAGATGATTCATTACCAGAGGGGGAGGGTTCTACTTGTCCTGAGAAAGATTTTCTAGGGATCCATGGTAGTGGCTGAGAATGTTTACATGGAAGACGTCATGGGCTATGGATCCTTCTGGTAGGCATACTTGGTATGTTAGGGGGAAATCTTTTATATTACTTCTAAGGGCCCTATCTTCTTGGGTCCCAATTTTTGACATGGCCATTTGATGTGTAGATTGCAAGCGTCTAGGAAGACCAGGGATCTGGGGGAGTATTTTTCAGGCTCTCTGTGGTGTCTGTCAGCAAACTTCTTATATGACTGAACGGATTTATTTAGTATTTCCTTAAGTTTAGCTTGAATTGTGGAGAGGTCATTTAGATGCTTGTTGACCTGTGGAACTGGGGTTGTCTCCACTTGAGAAGGGATCTCTTTGGGGTCATATCCATAGTTAGCCTTAAAAGGGGACATCCTAATGGATATGTGATGACTGGTGTTATAGGCTAATTGAGCTACTGGTAGGAGCTCAGACCAGTTGTTCTGTTTGGCATTGACGTAGTTTTGTAAATAAGCCTCCAATACCTGATTAACTCTTTCTGTCTGTCTGTCTGTCTGTCAGTCTGGGGATGAAATGAGGTGGAGAGGTCGGTCTTGACTCCCAACCCTTTCATCAGGCTAGACCAAAACTTGGATATGAACTGGGTTCCTCAGTCTGAGACAATGCTTTTTGGTATTCCATGATAGGCAAAAACGTTCTTGAGGAGCATCTGGGTGATCTCTTCTGCAGAGGTGGTGGAGAAGGGGATGAAGATACCATACTTGGTTAGGCGGTCCACCACCATTAGGATTCCTGTATTTCCCTGGCTCTTGGGTAGTTCAACAATGAAGTCCATTGATATGGAAGACCATGGTTGAGGAGGGATTGGTAGAGGTTGCAGGAGTCCTTGAGGCTTCTGGCGGGAGGTTTTGTTTCAATAGCACTCAAGGCATTTGATCTTGTAGCTTCCCACCAACTTTTTCATTGAGGGCCACCAGTATCTTTGGGAGATCCTTTTGAGGGTTTTAGTAATACCCCCATGGCCAGACAGAGGAGTGTCATGGAAGGCTTGTATGATTTGTTTTCTAAGAGGACCTTGGGGAACAAACAGGGAGTTGTTGTGGAACCAGATGTTGTTTCTTATTTCCAGATCAGCGGTGCTAGTTGGAGGGTTCAGAAGTTGTTCCTTTTGGATCTCTTTATCCAGGTTGGTGTACAAGGATGCGGTTGCAATGAGGTTCAGGAATTGGGAAGGTTCCAACACTTGTTGGATGTTTTGTGTATGGTAGGAGGTATCAGGGTTGTCAAGGTCTTCTCTGCGGCTAATGGCATCAGGGACAATATTCTTCTTACCTGGAATGTATTCAATTTGAAAGTTGTATGTCATTAGGTCAAAGGCCATTGGGCCAAGCAGGGGCAAACCTTGCGTTTTTCTGTGAAGTATAGGAAGTTTTTATGGTCTGTGAAAATGTGGACTGGGTATTTACTTCCCTGTAGATATCTTCTCCAGTGGTCCAAGGCGCGTATTATGGCACATAATTCCTTTTTGTAGACATGATAGTTGTGCTCGCTGTCCAGGAGCTTGTAGGAGTAGAACGCAATAGGGTGAAGCTCTCCATCCTCCCCAAGCTGGAGCAACACCGCTCCCAGTGCAAAGTCTGAGGCATCTGTATCCAGAAAAAATTGACGCTCTGGGTCCAGGCGTAGTAGCACAGGGGCAGAAGAGAAGGCGTGTTTCAAGGCATCAAATGCTGACTGAGCTTCAAGATTCCATGTGAAAGGTACTTTGTCTGGGGTGAGTTGTGTGAGAGGTAAGGCAATAGCTGAGAAGTCTTTGATGAATTTACAACAAAAATTAGCTAGTCCCAGGAATCCACAAAGCTTGGTGCGGGAGGTAGGGACAGGCCAGTCTGCCACAGCTTGGACCTTGGACAGGGCAACGGCAAACCCTCTTTCCAAAATGTTATAGCCTAGGAGCTCAATTTCCATCTTGTAGAATCATATTTTTCCAATTTACAGAATAAGCAAGCTTTGATCAAGGCCTGGAGGACTTCTCAAAGATGGATGAGATGGGAGTCAAGGTCCTTAGAGTAAATGAGGATATTGTCCAGGTATACTACTGCGCAAGTATTTAGAAAAGGGAAGAGGACTTCATTCATGAGCCCCTGGAAGGCTTCCAGAGTGTTGCTTAGACCAAAGGGCATTACCAGGTATTCATATAGACCAAAAGGGGTTCTCACAGCAGTCTTCCATTCATGTCCTTCTGCTATACGGATTTGATGGTAGGTGTTCTAAAGGTCAAGTTTGGAGAAGACTTTTGCCCCTGTCAATTGATCAGTGAGGGTCTCAGCGGAGGGAATAGGGTTTTGATTCTTGATTGTGATGCTATTAAGATTTTAGTAATCCACCACAGGTCTTAGGGATCCATCCAATTTCCCCACAAAGAACATATGGGAAGAGCAGGGGGAGTTTGAACAACACATGAATCCTTTTGCTACATTCTCATCTATATATGTTTTCATGGCTAAACTCTGGGCTTGGTTCACTGGATAGAGCTTACCCCATGTGGGTACTGATCCTGGTACCAAATCAATACGTAGGTCTGACTCCCTGCAACTGGGTAGTTGGGAACAGGAGGATTCACTAAAGGCTTCTGCCAGGTCCTGAAGCTCCAGAGGGACCTAAGCTTGGGATATCTCCTTCAAGGTGGCAAGGACGTTGAGGGTGTCTTCTGCAGTCAAGATTTCTTTGTTTTCTGTTTGGTTAAAGGGAATAGAAGAAGTTATCCCTTCTTTCTGAGTGGAGAGTGTCATTGAGTCCAGATCTAATACAGCCTTGGAAGTCTTGGCCCAGGGGAAGCCCAGAATCAGAGGAAAGGCCAAATTTGACAATGAAGACACCATGATGTCAAATTGGTTATTCCTTACCTTGACCCCTAGGTTCCCCTCTATTTTAGTTACTCTGGTGCGTGACTTGTTGGTGAGGGTTACCCAAGCAGAAGGTCCTTCCTGGAGTCCTAATTGTTGGGCCAAGGAGCTACTTATGAAGTTTCCTATAGCGCCTGTGTCCAGTAAGGCTTTTACTTCCTGAGAGGTTTTAGCAGAACCTAGCTTGACTGACAATAGGGCATAAGATTGAGAGAGTTATTTATTGGAAGAACTGGCTAGAAGAGAAATAGGAGGTTGTACCTTGGCCAAGGCTTGGCAATCCTTGGCTGAATGTCCCACTTTGCCACAATACATACAGAGTCCAAGTTGGTTTCAACATTGTTTCTCTTCTGTTGAGAGTTGGTATCCTCCACCCTCCTTGGGGATCAGTCCTTTGGGGATCTCTCCTTGGACCTTTGAGGGGGGCTCTGTTTTCCTTAATAACGTTTGCAGGCAAGGAGGCAGGATTCTGGGGTTTGGCCCAAGACAGAAGCTGCTTCACCTTGGCGGACCACTTGATTACTTTCTTGAACATGGAGTCAAACTCAGTTGGCAACTCATGATGGGCAAGAAAATTCTTCAGTTCAAAGGAGAGTTTTTAAGGAACAGGTAGCAGGCTTTGTTGTTGCTCAGCCCAATTGCATTCTTGAGGCAGGTAAATTCTTTGGTGTAATCTTGGGCTGACATTCTTCCTTGGTAGAGAGCAGAGATTTGGTCTCCTAACTTGTTGGGGTTTGGAGCAGGAGATACTGTAGCTAAGAGGGCGTTTCAGATCTGGTCATAGTTGCTGAGGAGATCCTCTCCTTGTAGGGTTGCTTTGGCATACCAAAGGCAAGACTTACCAGTAAGCTTTTCTGCCACATGGTGCACTTTCTGTGCGTCAGAGGTAAATTTTTTGGGTGAGGTTTTGAACAGGGACTTGGAGAAGGCCAGCAGCATCAGGATCTTGTTTCCTTCATTATCTCCTGGGGCAACAGTGAATAGGGTGTTCAGGACTACTGTTTGAACCTGGTTGCTGGTTCTGGGGATAATTTTTTCTGAGGCGGTTGGTTTTCAAAAGAGGGACAGAATCTTGTATACAGTGAAGCTGATGGTGAAGGTAAAAATTATGAGGGCAACACATTTGATGAGGGCAACATAGAAGATAAATTAATAGGTAAAATGTTGGCCTGAACCACCCATAAGGTGGTTTAGTAGGGGCTCCAACAAAATGTCAGGGATCCACTCATTGGGAAGTCTTTCCCCAATTGAATGGAGAAGAGCTCCCAAGTTGAATTTAATTATAGTGGAACCTACTAGAATCCCTATCATTAACATGTGTAGAAGGTGACCAAATAGATGGAATCTTCCCAAGAAGGGAGTGAAGTGATTGAGAAGATAATAGACACTGGTGTACCCCAAGACTAACCAGGGGGCTTGGGGTGGATGATAGGTGGGAATTGAGCTGTTTTAACATAAGGGGCATGTCTTTGACGTGGACCAAAACAATACCAAATTGAGTCTTCAGATTTGTCAGTAGGAGTTGGTTCAGGGTTTTTGAAGTTAACATTTGCTTGCCCATAATGGATTAACACACACAAAGTCCATACAAGGAAGATGAACTTCATGTTGTTGGGGGAACCTTTAGAATCTACTAATTAAGTGTTTAGAATTGAAAATATAGATTTATTTAGTTGATAGGAAAAGAAATTGTTGGAGCAATTTGGATGGGAGGAATTTGTCAGTTTAAATACTAACTTCAAATGAGGAAGGGAACATTGTGGTTACCAGGTGGATCTGCAAGAGTGATTTGGGAAGTATTGCTTTGCAGGACTGCAGCAGGCTGCAGCCTGCAATGCAAGAAGAGGAAGGTTGTGATATTTCATTGCAGTATTGTACCTGGCTTTGGTTGGGAATGGAATCTGGGGCTGGATGAGAAGTATTCCTTTGGCTTGGGTGGTTCACTGGGTTTGATTGGATACTTAGGTCTCTTAATCTCTGGTTTGGATATCCTTTGCATTTAATTTTGGATTGATTGGTTGTTTTATATTTATTGGTGTCCAAATTTAATGCTGAATCTTTGTTTTTGCTGTCCAGAGCCTTAATTTTTGTTTTTGGAATAGAATTTATATTTCAGCCTTGGCTTTCACGTTTGATTTTGTTTTTGCTTTTGAAGTTGAATCTAATACATTGATTCATCAATTTCAAATGCGTTTTCAAATGAATTTCATTTAGAGATTTGGTTTCGTCCTTTGTTTCTGATGTAGCATTTATAAATGCAACTTCTGGTTTCTTAATGATTGCAAAACCATTAAATTTTAATTTCCAATTTGTGTTAGGGATGGAATCCCTTACAATTATAGATTCATTCATGCATTTTGATATTTGATATTTACATTGTCTATTTCAGTTATTATTAAGGCTTGTTGTTGGATCAAGTTTGTAAATTTTGTGACTTAGTTTCATGTGTTCACCAAAAACATACTAAACATAGTAGATGTGTTCTGTGACTGAAACTCATGTGTTCTAGTGCTTGGTACATTTTTTGTTTAATTGTTAAGCATTTGTCCCCAGTTTGAATAGGTTGTTGTATGACTGGACATTTTTGCCAAAAAGCGCTCATTTTCTGTGAAATTATCTTCTATTTAGATCTATCAAGTTGAAATACATTTTTGACTGAGTTCATGTATTCTAAACTGAATAATATATGTTTATCTCAACAGGTTTTAAAACTACTGTATCATTGATTATAATCCTACTTCAACAGGAAGTAATTATTATTAACCTTTAAAAACTCACCTGGTTACCATCTCAAATCACTCAATTTGTTTCATGGACATTTACTCCTTATAGCTTGAAGTACCATCAACTTCCTCTGATATGATATCACAATATTAACTCTAAAATCACATCTTTCTTTAGCTTTGTCCAAGAGCCAGCTGATAAATCCTAGAGATATCATTATCTCTACTTGACAGAGTACAGTACTGTAAATTCAGAACCTGAACGTAAAATGTGGGATTGTCAAATCCTTGGTCCAAATTTTGAATCACTTTTGTGGGCAACTCAGCTGAGTGAAAATTAACATATTAAATAAAAGCAACCATTTAATTTGACCTTTTTTGGTTTATTTAAATTGGCAAATTTCAAATCTATTGAGCAGATAACTCAAATAACAAAAGACAAAGCACAACAAACAAATTCAGGATACATGAATCAGAAATGTGGGATTCTAATGTACAATTAGAGATTTTCTGCATTTCAAACAAATCATAGACATCATGTAAAATTAACAAATCTCAAATTGCGGGATTGTCAAATCCAAGAACCAAATTTCAAATCAAAAATGAGGTGGATTTGAAATAAATATAATTTATGGGTGTCTCAAAAAGGATGATAAAGGATCTAGAGTGGATTTGTGCTAATTCTTTTAGGAATCATAGGCATTCTCAAAAAGCACCCTATTCCATTTTAGGACAGCTAAAATTTAGATGCTTGATTACAGTAGATTTTAAAAAAACACTAATAATAAAATATAAAAATATATTACAATCTTTTTTTACCATGTTGCCTTTTCCTTGGTGTGTTGATAGTTCATTTGCTGTTGATAAGGTGTTTGCATTTGATTGGATGGTTTCTACCTCCAGTTGCTTTGGCAATAGGAAATCAAGCCGCCTCCCTAAGACCAACTGTGGTTGTGGAGGCAGCTTGATTTCCTATTGCTAAGGCAACTGGAGGTGAAACCATCCAATCAAATGCAAACACCTTATCAACAGCAAATGAACTATCAACACACCAAGGAAAAAGCAACGTGGTAAAAACAGATTGTAATTTATAATTCTATTTTATTATTAGTATTTTCTGAAATCTACTTTAATCAAGTATCCTTAAGAGCAGTACATGAATACATAGTGCAGTAAACTGATGGTTTATCTTTCCCTCTCCTTTCTTCCTTGAAAAGAAGTTTTGTTGGCCCCTTGGCTACGCTGGGGGCCAAAAAACTTTTGAAAAATTCCTGCATTATCAGGAGAGTAGCTCATAAATCATTATATGGGTTTATGGTTGCTATATTAGTGATTTAGAGTGCAGAATATTGCATCATTTTCAGTTTAGACAATGTTACATTTCACTTAATTTCATGTATAAACATGGTTGTTGAGATTGTATTTCCCTTTTGATTTTATCCAGAATGGAGCTTCTTGATTTGGGTTGATTTGTCCTAGTTTCTTACTTTAAATTCAATTTGGATTCCAGTTCCCACAATTAATATCTGAGTTTACTAATGACATTCAAATGTGATTTGAAATTTGGTTCTTGGATTTGACAATCCCGCAGTTTCAAAAAACATAGTAAACTTAATGAAAATGGTTGATGGATTTGAACGCTTCAAATCCGATTCCAGTTAATTCATTTTGTCCATTGGAAATATGCAGTTCAACTTGAACTTTGCAAAGTGTCTATGAGTTCCCGCATTTTTAAATATTCAAATAAAAATACAAAGAAATCAATTTAATTAAAAAAGGCCATCCCACAAAAGTGATTCAAAATTTGGACCAAGGATTTGACAACCCCGCATTTTTACGTTCAGGGCTTGAATTTACAGTATATTTGGTCTTATGATGAGCAGCATTTTCACTATATTTGGGTCTTTAATAGAGTTAATCTAAACTTTTTCTTGATATAGTCAAGCCACTTTTGATCCCTAAAAACCAACTTCACGCTAATTATATTCCTGGCATTAATTAAACTTCCCAGATAATTATCCAATTTATCTTAGACCCCTAGTCTCTGAACCTTATTTGATAAGATTTGCTTTGATCCCTCAATTAGTGCAGCTAATTTATTTTGGGACAATTTACCTGATCAACCTAAACCATAATCCTTCTAGATATACCCATAATTATTGAGGTATAACATTCATATTCAGAGGATTTGTAACCAATGATTTCAATATTTTTCATCCAGAAGATAAAGTGACTTGTGATCTTACAATAATCACTTTAGGTGATTGCTTTATTAAAAGCACTTGTGATTGTTTAAATCATAGGTTGAATATTAGTATTCATGTAAATAGTCTTTAAGAATTCTCTAAATAGGAATTCTAAGGGGAAGCAGTGACCTTTATAGATAAGGTTAAACCCTAGAGCTAGTTAGTCCAAACTAACTAATGGAATTAAGTCAAGATTAATAAAAGCAGTTCTTGAGACTTTCTGTCTTAGAAAATGGTTACTTAACCATTAAGGTTAATTTAATCCCCAAAATAAAGCTAAAGTGAGTTAATCCCAGGGATTACAGTGTCCTGATGGTTTTAAAAGATTGCAAAAGGTTATTAAACCCCTAAATATGGAGAAAAGTGTGTTTATTATTATCAGGATACCAAGTGTACTGTGCTGCCTCTTCATATGAGGGAGGGACAGAGGTAGGTATGGGCATGGCCCACCAGATGATGAGACCTAACTTTACCAGGTAGGAAAGGGCCTTCCCAGCCACAGCCCATGGTCCAGCTGCTGGCAAGGAAGAGTCAATCAGTCCAGTGATTGCCAGGTATAGCACTCCCAGGAATTGATTATTTTGGCCAGTGGTATCAGAAGTGGGGGGTTGAGACAAACAGTTTGGGTGTTAAGGGCGGTTCTATTAGAACTAGGTAGGCATAATGGTTGTTGTACTTCCTGTTGAATATCAGGGGGTATATAGTAATTTATTTTCTGTCAAAGGCAATGTGGTAGGGATCTTTGAGATAATCTGGTTGGATGTACCACTGCAGGTCTTCCAAAGTTTGGGGTTTGTTATTGGTGTTTGGGGGATACTCAGTGAAGCGTACAGGATCAAACAGAGTGTCAGGGGGCAGTAGTAATCAGGTGCTTCTTTGTCTTCAGCTGGGGTTGGATGTTCAACTCTTGATGTTGAGTTTTGGTATCTGGGCAATTGCAGGTTAAAGAGTATCAGAAATATGTTTGGAAATATATTGGTAAACCAAAGGTTTGTAACAAACTTTTATTGGGTAAGAATGATAATAATGATCTTCACAGGTGCTCTTGGATTATATAGCTACTTACCTGTAGGTATCTCTGGGCATCCTTCCTGGGCTATCTGGGTGGCATGTTTGGGCATCTGTAATTCTGTTGTATGTTTAGCCAGCTTGTTTTTATTTTTAAGCTCTTCAGGAACAGCTGTTTGGCCTGCTGGTATCCTATCTTTGCTTGGCTGACCATTGGTTATGGCATAATTGCTTGTAGATGTCATAGGGCACCTCCAATTCGATTACTAAACTTGTACTGGGCTAACAGGCGTTTTTGAGGCTATACATCTTGATTAAAAAAGGGGTTCCCAATTGAGAACCCAAAATTACTAAATGGAGGGTGGGCTTAAACTGAGGGCCCTAGATAGCTAAAATTAGCCTGCTTAGGCCCATTCAAGCCCCCTGAGGCTTGGTCATAGCTTTTGGGGGTCATAACAGGCCCTGCAGCAGTTGGCAGGGCAGAATTAATTTCTGCACCTGAATATTTGCTTTTCAAAGCAAATTTGGGTGCAGGAAAAACTTTGCCAACCGCAACCCCTGCCTGGCAGTAGGATGCAGGTTCTATTCCTGCATAGGAGATCAATATTGTTACTTTTGTAACAGCTATAAACATGGTAGAGTGGGGCAAAACCAGTGTGGGCCAAGAGTGTAATCCTGAGGAGTTAAGTTGTGTTGGCTCCTCTTGGTAGTACTCTTTGATAGGTTCTTGAAATGGCCCAAAAGGTTCAAATATTATTTGGTGGCCCCCAATCCCTAGGCATGCTGCAATTACAGCAGAGAAGATAGAGTGGTTTATCTAAAACTCCTGGGAAAGGGTGAAAAACTTAGTGCCAATGGCTTCTTATTAGTGAAGTCTGTTTTAAGTGATTTATGTGATGTTAATAAGGGGTAACTCCCTCAATGATAGCACAACCTATCATCAATTAATGAAGCTTTATTATATACTAGTTTTCCTGTAAGGCAGTAATATTTGAAAGCATTGAACTGGTGAAAAAGTGTCTTGGTTGTAGCTGAAATTCTCTTTGTGGGTTGGCATTGGGGATTTGCTATTGGGAATTTTTGTCTAGTTTTCTAATTGCATAGTTATAAGTTTGGTTAATCTTTATTCATTCACCCAAATTCAGTTACTGAATTTTTGGTATGAATTGTTGTTTCATTGGGTCTGTCCACTGATTCCACATTTGGCACATTCTCATTATGAGCAGCAGTTTCTTCCATTTTAGGTTCTAAGGAAATTCCCATTTTTGCTTTCCCAATCAGACAATTTCCAAAATTTGGGGGATGACTAGCCCAGATGGCCTGGGGGGCGTGGGTAGCTGCAGGCAGGTGGGCAACAGATGGCTGGGTGTGCAGCCACCTGCTGCTGCCTGAGGGTATAAAAGGCTTTGCCTTTAACTTTATGAATTTCATTTTATTGTTTGAACTCCTTTTTTTGTGGCAGTTTCCCTAATTAGGGTAAGCTGCTACCAATATTTTAAATGATTTTTATCACTAAAATGCCACAAATGTTGGCAGCTTTTGCACCAGTGTCAGGAATATTACTGGCACCAAGAGCTCTGTCATCAGCTTGTTTTTCTGCAGCAAGGGTGACTTTATCTTTTCTTAATCATCTTTATTATCTCTAGTGGTATTGCCAGTGGAACTCTTTTTATTACTAGGCATGGCCTTGATGCCCTACTGGATGATCTTAAAAGCTCTTGTGTAGATCTCTTATGCTGTCCCAAGAAGCAAAAAGTAGGCAAATGAGAGCATCTTATCTTCAATGTAAAAATGTAAAACCCATAGTTGATAAAAAGGTGGGGTCATACAGCAAAGGTATCATCAAATAAACAGGACTCTGAAACTCTTAACTGCTCTAATTGCTGTTGTGTAGAATAGTATATAATTCTTACTTACAATGTATGCCCATGATTATATATAAAGAATCATTTGTCTTCATTGAGAATTTTTAACTCCTCTCTCAAAACTAACTCTCCTTGGATCATGGAAGATTTCTTATGGGGCATAGATCACTGTTTTTTTCACATATGTAGTTCACTAACTGGTTGTGATTGAGGACGTGCTTCAGGTTCTAGTTACTTAGCTGTTTTGTGGCCTTAACTGCCCAATCAGAAGCCTGCATATCCTTGGAAACTGAACCCATTTGATAGAGGTACCACTTTAGAAGCTTTACAATGAGATTAATAAAGCATTAATGTGTGTTCTCTGTTTTCACTAGTGACTTTATCCCATACTTCAATATTGATCCTGGAAGCACAGCTTCTATCTTCATCTGCATAATGTTTGCTTCTTCCTGCTCTCCTCTGATTGTTATAATTAAAAACTTATTTATCATTGATTGTACTTGCACCTCCTTTGATATAAATAAAAGGGGAAACACAAGGGGATCTTTTTGGGAGCTTAAACTCTACTTTGTCATTGCAGATTTTGTGCACCTTGAGAGAATTCCATGGCCCAATTGGTGCTTGATGATATTCAGAAAAGTAACTAACAGGATTTTCTTTATTGACACTTGGTGAATAAGATTGTGGTGAAGTCTTATTAGGTGTTAGAGGAAAATTATATGGAGTTGGATCCTTAAGCTTCTTAAATTAGGATGGTATTTCATCCTTGGGGGTTGAGTGGGGGTTCAGGACTCCTGGATATCTTCTATTTTATTTTCTTGTTTAGAGAAACCTTATATCCTTCTAATTTATAAAAAAAACTTAGAGAAGAAGAGAGATCAGGAGAGAGCTCCCACTTTCAGGTTCTGGGATTTTATCATTTATCTTATGTTGTTTTGAGGATATTTTTTCTGTTTTTTCTGGGATAGGGACTTTAGCCTTTCTGGAAGCTTTGGGTACCTATTTGGGTGACTTGGGATTTGTTTGGAGAATCTTTGAAGATCTGTCCTATAATAATTTGAAAAAACTTCTTAAAGAGAAATCAATGTAGAAATAAACAGAAAAAGTTAAATAATAATTGCTTGTTTTATTTTTATTGGTAATAAAAAGATTATGGGAGTATAGAAAGTGCTTTTTGAGCTAGTCTATTAGTAAATAATAGAAAAAACTCTGTTCAAAATAAAGCGTCAACATTCTTGTAATAAGCATAGTAAAAGTTATTTAATTTAGTCTGCCAGCATAAATATTTATTTTATTTATGCCTTTCAATATTAATACATTCACCATGATTACTGAAAAATTCTATATAAATCACTTATTGTTGTATGCTGATTGGATAGTAAACTATTCATCACTGTAAAAGCATCATTTATTCATTAGGCTTAGTTAACAATGGGACAACCAGTACTCTTGCGCTGAATTAAGGATAGGTTGGCTAATCAACTCTTGGTTGTAAGCCTGAACAGTATTAAATATGATCAGCCAATCAAAGTTAATATTGGCTAAGATTTAAGAATGATATGAATAGGACTAAGAGGATCCTGGTGTATTGTGGCTGTAATTGAATATCTCATATCTATAAACCTCTCATACTTGATAATAAAAAAGGAATTGATTGTTATACTTGATAAATGTATTATACACACTAAGCTTAGATATAACTCAACTTAGTCTTTAGTAATAATATAAGCTTTGGTAACAAGTAAGCAATATTAAGCCCTACAGCATACTTCCATACAATAGCAACACTTATAAAGCTTGGTTAATACTTTCCGGGTTTATTTTCAATGCCAAAATTGTTTTATTTTAAATTTAAAAATTAAAGGTTTACTTAAGTAACTTCCAAAAAAACAAATGATAGAATTGAAGAATGAAGCCATAAGAACAGCCCTAAGTACTTTGGTCTGGATTATCATACCAATATATGGGTGCTTTTTTTAAGTGGCAGTGTTTTACTAATAAACCAATAAAGATGTTGACATGGAGATAGTCAGCCTTTTTTATAGTGATTTTCCTATTAAATCTTGTTTAAGTTATATCACTTTGTTTGCTTAACCAACCTTTTTGTTGTGATTTAGGCAATGGGTTGATTTGACACAAAGTCAACATTATAAATACATTATTGAATTCTAGTTTTAACATATGTGCTTCAGCTTAAATGGTCTTCTGTAATCAAGCTATAGTTTATCCAATGGATTTAAAATAACAATAAATATCTTAATAATACAAATAACATAATGAAAGTTGGCATATGTCTTTGTTCAATGCTTATCTAATTATATACTAAATAAAAACAGTATTATAAAATATAAAAAAATAGTTGTTTTTAGAATAATGTATATTTTATTAATAACTTTATGGATTCTTATTTGGGGTCAACATCCAGATATCACTTATTGGAGTTGACCTTAATGTAAAAGTACAAAGAAACTTACATTTTCATAGTAAATTATATTAGTTTTTGACTTAAAATTAAGCCTTTGTTTAAGTAGTGTCAACATTATGACTGTTCTTTTTTAATTTTTCAATTCTGACTTAATAATTTAATCTGGAAAATTAGCTTATTTTGGGAAACTTCTGATTCTGGCAGACAAAATTCTAAAAATGTTGACTTAATTAATGTTGACAATTTGTTGAAATTCAGTAAGTTAAATTGCAGAATGAGTTAATTATGATGATTGCTGAGTACAGGATCTCTGGATGGTACCTGAATCATGGGGCACTGGTTGCCATCTTCAGGTCAATGTTCTTTGTTGGGTAAGACTGATGGGGAAAGAGGAGAGCTTGATTTGCTTATTCCTTTATTTGGGCTTTTCTCTTTTCCTGCTCACTCTGTCTGGTAGTGACTCTAAATTGTGTTCTATTGGGCTGATCATTGTCCTCCTTATTGTGAGTGCTGAATGCCTGGGGTTTATGGTTTGTGTTTGGCAGGGGACAGCTGGCATAGCCAGAGGTATTGAGATCATTTGGTCTCTCTCTTTTTCTAGTCTGCACTTTGTGAAAGCATTAGAGATATTTTCTGCATTATCTGCTTCATATTATAAGCTTTATAGGTTTGTTACTTGATCCAGGCTGATATTTCTCATCATGTGGGGTTTGAGTGTGCCATAGTACATAAGTTGTGTGACAGAGTTTTCAAAAGCCATATCAGAGGGAGCATGCAAATGCAACTCCTTGTAAACTCTTGCCAACTCCTTCAATATACCTGTTTTTGCCAGGTTTTCAACTTGGAAGATGACTGTAAGTGATGTATCCTTAATTAAAAATCTAGCTATAAAGTTCCTTTGAAAGTTTCTCAGTCCTTCTCTGTGTGATTTTTTGCCCTTTGTGTGAGAGAGGGGGGCTAAACTAACTAATTTTTGCTCCCATCCTGGCAAGACAAACCACCAGGATGCCATCAAGTGAATCACTGTAACAACTGCTCTAAAGGAGAACCACATGGAGGACATGGGGAACAGATGAGGGAAGTAGGTGTTCAACCCCATCACCACCAGACCAGTAAGCAACCAAGGGGTGTGGGGGGGTTTTCCAGAACTTCATATGCCTGCTGGGAAGCAGAGATATTCTCTTCCAACTTGGGGGGAGGCACAACTGTTTCCTCAACAAAAAGGGTGTCAATGTCAAGTTTGGAGGGGGGGTAAAAATCCAGATTATCACAAGTAAAGCTTTTGACAAGGGTCTCTCCAGAGGATAGAAGGTCATTTGCCCTACCTGGGAGGTCATCCAGGAGGTACTGTCATGCCCTGCCCCAAAAGGCAGGCTCTTTAAATTTATTATATTTGTTGTTTACAATCAATTTAAATCTTACAGTATTTTTTTAATATTGAAATTTTGAATTGGGGGTTAATATTTAAGTATTTTAAAGTTAATTACCTTGTTTTTTTCTATTTGCGTTTGAATTGTTGTTGTTATTGGTCTGTCTTCTACTCTATCCTATTATATATTTCTATTTTAAAGTTAGAATATTTTCACCTTCTCTTGCCTTTCAAAACTCCAGCTTACGTTGTTGCCGCTCTCCAGTTTCACATTGCTGATCTGCAACTTCTGTTGGGCTTTGCAGCTCTCCTTTCTCCAGGTTCTTCTTAGGTTTTCTCCAGTTGCTCCTTTTCTTGGCTGTTTCCCTCCCTTCTGATCTTCACAAAACTGAGAAAAAAAAAGCCTATATAATAAAGAACTTGTGAAGAGTAGGCTTTAAGCCAAAATTCTAAGTGGTTTCTACCCTTCAATCCTTTTAGCAAATTTAAACTTTGAGATCTTAAATTTCTAGAGATTTATACATTTTTATTAAATTTATTTTAAATTTTAGATTTTTCTTTTCTTGAACAAATGGAACTTGTAAAACAATAAGCCTTAGGCTTGTTGTATCCATTG
Source organism: Entomophthora muscae (assembly GCA_014839935.2). Taxonomy (NCBI): domain Eukaryota; kingdom Fungi; phylum Entomophthoromycota; class Entomophthoromycetes; order Entomophthorales; family Entomophthoraceae; genus Entomophthora; species Entomophthora muscae. The sequence goes on from QTSX02007184.1 coordinate 210,618, forward strand.
TTTTCTATTAAGGAATCTTTCAATAGTTATATTTATCAATTTGCTGATGGAGAATATCCAAATATTGACATTCCTTTAGTTACCAATTGCTCACTATTGAACACCTTATTTTATCTTCTTTGCTTAGGGTTCTTAAACTCAATCACTCCTTTTATAACTCAGTATAGGTTTTTAGCAGGGTTCTGTAAGATTGTTTTGCAGACAGTTCCAACCTTTTTATACCTTTTAAATCTGAATTCTAATGCCTTACATGCGCTGGTTTATAACCTTGCACCACTATGGGCAAGATCTTACAGGTACAAGGGCCTAGAGGAATCATCCCCCACAAAGCACGCAGAAGAGGAAATACAGCCCCAGAGATCTGGGGAAGTGTATCATAAATTAAATTTCAATACTTGTATCAAAAACCCAAGAATCAAACCCTGGCCCTCAGAAAATGTCTTGCTCTAACCAGGAAAGACAGGGGCCTGCCAGTTGGGTCAAACCCTGGGCCACAGGAGATACCTTTCCCCAATCAAGAAGGACAGGAACCTGCCAGTCTTCCAGTAGCCAAGAATGAAAGTTCAATACCTGCATTGAAAACCCTGGAATCAAACCCTGACCCTACAAAGACAAATTGAATCACCCAGAATGTACAGGGACCCACCACCCATTGAGTCACAGACTCAATTTGTTGAATTACTCTGCAACCTGCCATTTTTTAAGAGAGATTCTCCAAATGGTCACCAGATTGCCACCAACCTTGTATCACTGAAGACCCAGACCTACATAGAGGTTGTGGCTTGCCTAAAGAAGGTTAATACAAGGCCTAATACTAGCTTCACCAATGAGCATCATCTACCACTAGTTTCTGGTCCAGAATGAGAAATACAATTGTCCAGCTCAGGTGATGCAGTGAACAGCAGCAGTGGAGCAAAGCATTGCCACTTCTGTTCACTAGAGCAGGCCCAACCAGGATCTGCTGCCCTCAAAACCCTAATCCAATATCCATGCCCTTCCAGAAAATTGTCCATGGACCTGAAGTCTGCAAAAATTTAAGAAGCAAAATCACATGGTATAAGAGCCCTGGCGGCATGGGGATAATCATATTGTCATTTTTGATAATAAAGATTTATGACCCTTTTGTTTGAGAAAATCTTACCTTATTTAGTTTTAGTGATCTTTCATCTCAACTCTGGCCAAGTAGACAACCAGGCAACCATCCACTCTAGAGACCAACCTGCTGACCTATCTTTGGCACTATACTGTCCCCCTGGAGCCCCTTTTGGACCTATGCATTTCACCAAATACTTACCCAGCCCTGCCTATTCCAAGTTCAACTTGTAGAACATACTCTTTGCCAACCCCTTGGCAAGAACTATAGAGATCAAAATTATAGGTTGCAAAGGAAAGTAATACGTGAGGCCACCAAGATTGTTCAAAGACAAATACAATTACCTGCCCACCTACTTTGTCCCAACAACCCGCCTTTAACCCTGCGGCCTGACTGCCCCCTGGAACCCCCACCACTGTCAATGCTATGTCCACCCATCTGTTTGGAGTACTATGTATTACTTTAACAGGATTAGTGGACTCTATGGTGCCCAACTCTGGCCCCTGGTCTTTACTCAGGCAATCCTTATCTTACATTATCAAGTTAGCACCCATCCTATGGTGTTCATTACCCACTTGCCCAGCAGTACCCTTTCCCTATTCACCTATTGCCTCTACCTACACCTGGCTTCCTGAAAAAGTGGTCCAAATAAGAAGCAAAACTGGAGCCAGAGAAAACACAACAACCTTTAGAGCAGGAAGTATCATTTTTAAAATCTCCAGGAAATTTGGAGACTCTAGGTTTATTTTATGATCCTTAATTTTTTAAAATTTCAACTACCAGGAGTTACCACAAGAAAATTGGGCAAAGAAAGGGGCTTAGAGTACTGGGAGGGGCTCAGGGGAAGTCTAAACGTCTTTAACAGCTTTTAAAGAGAAGGCAGGTTTGAAAGTAAACAAAAAAGAGGAAATTTAAGATAGAAGTAAGTTTTTATATTTAATACAATTAGATTCCTAGGTTCAAATTACCTTTTCAAAAGTTTAAGGGTATAGGACAAGACTATACACTAATGTTACTCCTAGGGACTTCAGAAGCACTGCTGGCAGCAAAAGGACCAAAGGAAAGGTAAATATTTCAAGAACTTTTACTAAAAATTTAAAGATTCAAAGAACTCAAATAAGAGTTCAAAAAATATAATGAAATTTAAACTGTGTTGTAATAACTCCAAAGGTTTATTGAATAAAAGAATGAGCAAGTAGGGGACCAAAAGTTCCCTTACTTGACTTTAAGGATTGTAATTATATTTTATTGATCACCTGACACAACCTGAACATCTGATTGGTTGGTGGAGAAGTTTTACAGGGCAGGACCAGGGGTACTGGAAAGTTTCATACTAATTTCCAACTTACAATTTTATTGGCTGGTGTGTGTTTGAGACTTTAGAGATTGTTGGGAATTTGACCAAGCAATGATGCAAATTATGACAGAGCTCACAGATTAGGGTTTCTGCAACCAAACCCATAAATTAGCAGTATAAAAATCACTGATGCTAGTTATGACAGAGCTTGCAGATATGAATTACAGCTGCCAAACAACATAAATTGATAGTATAAATCATATGCATATTAGATCAGCAGTAGTCTTCTGACCTGAATCATAAAACAGCCAATGGTAAGCGCTGCTGTGGCGCTTAATAATACATGATTTGCTGTCACACCACTTTGGAAAAAATACAGGCGCCGCCTAGCAATTGGATTAGGCGCTAAAATACTTTTACAACAAGCGCCGCCGCGCCACTGGAAATTATTGCAGGCATCAAGGTGCTGCTTTACTTTTATATTGAGCACTGAGGCGCTGGGTTCAATTCCCCATAATCTAAAATTCTCATATTAATCACATTATTAAGCATTAAGCTTGGAGTATGTCATGAAGGTAGGAAGTGATTCTGAAATGAATAAACTATTCCACACTGACAAGGGCCACCTGTGCTGGGTGAAGATGAAAATATTCTATTATTTGACATGCAATAAGTACCAAACCTAGATTAATAATTACCCAAATTAGGGGTGTTGTAGAATGTCCTAGAAGACATTGCTAGCAGTCCAGGGATTAACCTTGTAGAAGGTTTAAGAAGAATTAATTAATTATAATAGAATCATCTTTAATCTGGTTGACCTTTATCTTAATCTTTAAGTGCTTCTGTGTGATCAGAAGTCATTCCTTGAAAATAAGCATGTTCCCATTTGATCCTGGCTCCTCTGATACAATACTACTCCTATCCTCACATATGACTGTATTCAAGCAAATGCCCTGTGCCCTATAATATCAAATAATTGTGGCGCTGTAATACAAAAAGCGCAACAGATATCTATTTGAATTCAAGGGTGTCAATGTGATTTGTTTTGATAGGCTGGCCCTGATGATCTTCAACAACAGTTGGCATCAAGCCAGAAAATATTACAAATTTTTCAGTGTTTCCTCCCAGAATGAGGCGCTAAAGGCAGGGAGTCTGCGGGGTATGCCAATACAAATATTTCATCCACAGTGTGAGCTAAATCTTCAAAAGAATTGAGCATTTTGGCTGGATTTTGGGAGGATTTCTTTGTACAACAAGGGAAGATTTTATTGTCCAAGGCCAAAGGGGAGAGTAACTTTACAATTTGTCATACCAGGTTCCCACATCATGGGTCCGTCATTTGGAGATTTCTGCAATCCAGAACCATACTGGGCATTCCATTTTTATCAGTTTGTTCTGGGCAAACTTGATCCATTTCATGGTGTTGTCACTGTTGGCTCCTGCAAACAACTCCAAGTCTGTACTACAAATTTGCTGATCCATGTGCGTGGACATGATATTTTTGTCATTGACTCAAGATGTAGATAAAGGTGCCTGAAAGAACCCTTTTATAGACAAGGTGTTGATGGCAGGTACTGGAAGCATCATATTTTGGTAGAGGATGTGAATTTCAGGTATTTTAGTTCCAAGCATGTAGGGCATTCAATCCAAGAGGAGTCCTGACATAATTTTTTTGTATATTTATTGGCCGTGGTAAGTACAGACACCTGGAGGAATTTTGAAAAATAAGGTAGGATGGAGAACCTATCCTTGCTACCAATGTTGTAACTGTGCTGTATTAGCAATTTACATGGGGAAATATTTTGGAAACTAGATAATTATCTTTATTGAGATATGTGACTTATATAGTTTGAGTGAATCATTTTAGGAGGAACAAGACTGTGACAATCAATCAATTGGATTAGGAAAGGGGGTGGCTTGATCTTGTTAATTAGTGAAGGGCCAAATTAAGTTACCATTTGGTTAAGATTCCCATTGGTTCCTGTTTCTTTTTTATTAACTAAAGTTGACTTCTGTATTTGTCTTTAAGTGCCAGGGAATTCAAGTTGAGTTACAGGTGGTCTCTTGTACAGAAATTTGACAGTGGTCAACCCCACTGTTTTGATATTTAAAAAAATTCTCATTCAAAAGAAAACAAAATTGAAAAGGGCTGATTTATAATGCTATATGACATAGTTTGTATCAATGTCATTTTTTATTGATAAATTTTGTTTTAATCTGAATTTTTTGCTTATTCTCACAGCTTTTAAACTAATGTACTCATAAATTTTACCCAGATATATAAGCATCCAGAATAAGATTATAAATTTTCTCTCTGAACCTTAGACATCTTCTGTGTGGGCTTGTTGCCTGTAATGTCCTCTTTTTTTAGTTTTGATTGTCACGTGCCATGAGTAGACCTTCAGGGGGCCAGACTACTGGTGGATGAGGCAGTGAGGATTTGATCTGCCACCCTAAGTTGCTGCGCTAAGCAGAGATTGCTCCCAATCAGCATGATTTTATGCCTTGTTGCACTATTCTGAAGTACTCCACCATGTGTGGAATGTGCTTGCCTCAAACATTTTCTCTGCCTTTCAACTCTTTGATCAATTTAGTAATACAGAGCTAAAACTTATCTAGCCCATAGGCAAAATATGGCTTGAAGAGACCTACCCCCAGGAAAATTTAATTTATGTTTATTTTATACTGCCATTCATTATTTTGTCATTGCTCCTAGGAGACCCAACCTTTATCACCACCTTTTTACTGGGCATCCAGAAGTCACTCTTGCATCATTACTGACTATTGTGTTCTGAGGCGCGGCACAGACACACAACAGGAAATCCTAACCTTAGGATTGGATTTGTACTAAGTCTTGGTTAGATGACAGGGAAGGCAAATGTGTTTACCTTGCAGCCCTGGAAGAATAATCTCTACTAGTTGTGGCTAGAGAGAGGCGCAGAAGTACAGAAGACACAAAGACAAAAATGTGAATAGACCTTAATTTTTATTGGTGAATATGAAATGGAATATATAGTGGTTAGGAATACCACAAAACACTACCAGGACAGTAGGATCACTCTCCACCAGCATTAGTGGGGCAAGTGAGTTGCGCAGGATAAAGAAACCAAACAATTGAACTTCCTGATTTGATCATTAACTTGTTTTGAGAGGCAAAAGCAAAAGCGAGAGATTTGTCCTCAAAATGGCCCACCAAAGGCAAAATTGAAACATAGTGAATAGCGGTATTAGCAACATTGTCCTCTCCTAGATTAGCCTTAGGGGGTAATATTTACAAAGGAACTTTGCGTGCACTCAAGCAAAAGGACAGCCACTGGAGAGGAGCTTTACAGTGTACTCAGACCCTTGCTTAAAATTCACTTCTAAAGGGCCAATCCATAGAGAGTCCAACTTATGTGCGCGGCCACCTACTTGGTGTTGATAGTAAAGTACATGGTCACTAACATCAAACTCAGGCAGGGGGGAGCGTCCAGCATTATCAGGAGAGAGTTCAAGCATCTTGGTCTTGTATGCAGAAGTGTAAGCAGTGACCTGTATATCAATTATGTGGTTGACTAGATCCTTGATGTGGTTTTCAGGATTCATGGCTTTGTCAGAGGTAAGCAAGGGGGCCCCCAAGAACAAAGGGGTAGTAGCCTCTTGCCCATATAACATAGCAAAAGGAGAGTATCCAGTGACACAATGTTTGCTAAGGCAGTATGTAAAGAGAGCGGCAGGTAAGTATAGGTCCCAGTTGGCAGTGCCAGAGTAGGTGAGCTTCTTCATGATGGAGACCAGTGTCAAATTAGCTCATTCAACTGCCCCATTGGTAGAAGGATTATAGGAGGCAGAGAAAGACTGGTGTTATCCCAGAGCTTTGACAACAGAGGTTACCAGCTTGGCATTAAAGTTAGTCCCATAATCTGAGAGCAGCACTTGAGGACAGCCATGGCAGTAGAAAACATCTTGTAACAAGAAGGCAGCAGTTATCTTAGCCGTGATGTCTTTTCTAGGGCAAGCCTTTACCCAATTGCTGAAGTGATCAACTGCAATCAGAATAAAGCAACACCCAGAACGTGAGCGGGGGAGAGGACCTACTGTGTCAATGCTGACAGTGTGGAAGGCATGTTGCGGGGGGACTAATTTGAACTTGTGGGCAGCAGCTCAAGGCCTTTGCAGCTGGCAATTGTGGCAGCTAGCTATGACGTCTGGGATCAGCAGGCAAAGGTTTTCCCAGAAGTAATTCTTTTGAAGCCAGTCAAAAGTCTTGGCAATGCCTCTATGCCCAGTCTCTTTATGAGCTTGCAACACCACCGAGAGTCAAAGACTGGGTTGTACATAAGGCAGATACTGATCCCGTACTTTCTTGAAGAGCTGATTGTTGTGTATGAGGGTACCTTCAGATAGCTTGTACAAGGCCAGTTGGACCTCTTCTGTCTGGCTTTCCCAAGAAGAAGGGTATCCAATTAGTTTGTATAACCAGTCAGCCTTTGCAGGATGCAAAGCAAGAATGGGCATTCTGGAGAGCCCATCAGTGTTCTGGTGTTGAATCCCAGGGCAATGGAGCACAGTGAAGTCATATCCTTGTAGACGTAGAGACCATCTAGCTAGGCGTCCTTCAGGCTCCTTAAGCTGTTGTAACCACTTAAGCAAAGCGTGGTCAGTGACAACAGTGAAGTGGGTGCCATATATGTAGTGACAAAACTGTTTGACTGCATGTAATATGGCAAGGCACTACTTCTCTGTGACACTATAGTTCTTCTCATGCTTGTTTAGCACGCAAGAAGTGTAAGCCACAGGATGGTTTACACCCTTGTCATCCAGTTGGGCCAGGATAGCTCCAATAGCAAGATTTCTAGTGTCAGTGTATAGAATGAACTCCTTATCATAGTCAGGATATACAAGGATTGGCGCCTCTTTGAGTTTTTGCTTAAGGGTCTCAAAGGCTTGCTGTTGACTGGCATTCCATTCAAAAGGGACATTATGTAATAGCTGGACTAAAGATTCACTAGTATTGGCAAAGTCAGGGATAAACTGTCTGTAGTAGCCCATCATCCCCAGAAAGACTTTTACTTCTTGTAGGTTGATGGGCGGAAGCATTTTTTTGATGGCTTCAACCTTCTTAGTCATTGGGCAAATCCTGGTCTAGGTTACTTCATGGCCTAAGAATTCAAGATGCTCTTTGAAGAAGGCACACTTGGAAGGCTTTAGTTTGAGGCCTGCTTCTCAAATCTTTATGAACACCTCTTTGAGATGAGCCAAGTGGTTGGTGAAGGTAGTGCTGAAAACGGTTATATCATCCAAGTATACTAGGACGCACAACAACTTCAAGTCACAGAGGATGGAGTCCATGACCCTTTGGAAGGTGGCTGGGGTGTTGCAGAGTCCCTGCGGCATGCAAGTAGGCTCAAAAAGCCCTTCATATGTAATGAGCGCGGCTTTCTGACAATCCTTGGGCAATAGGTCAACTTGCCAGTATCCAGATGCCAGATCCATTGCAGAGAAGAATTTAGAGCCTCCAAGGCGTCAGAGGGCGGCATCAATACGCGGCAAGGGGTATGAGTCCTTCTTGGTCAAAGAGTTCAATTGGCAATAGTCCATCACAATACAATGACCCCCATCTTTCTTCTTTAGGATGAGTAGTGGGGATGCCCAAGGACTTTGGGAAGGGGCCAGCAGCCCAGCGTCTAACAGTTGCTTGAGCTCTTTAGATACCTGGGCGTCCTCTACACAATTGTGGCAATATGGTTTAGCACAAAAGGGAGGAGTGTTGCCAGTGTCAATCTGATGGATAACTCCTTTGGCTAACCCATAGTTGATACTGTCCTTAGCAAAGATGTTGGAAAATTGGTCTAATAAATCCAGCACCTCTTTCTGTTGAACCAGGGACAGCTGTGAGAAGTCTTGCGCAGTGAACAAGGATAAGACTTGAGGATCATCTTCAGGTAGTTCATACAATATCTGGGAGTCCAGATGGCCTGGGAGCCAGGTGGGATGATGAAAGCAGACGTGGCTAGGAGAGGGATCCCCTAAGATGAAGGACAAGCCATGGGTGGACATTTCATGTTGGAGGAGTGAGTGCAATATTTGAGGTTGAAAACCCCAGTGGAACACTCCAAGGCACATGTCTTGAGCTGTTTCCTGGGAACCTTAACCAGCTCTTCAAAGATCAGAGGGACTTTGTATCCCAGAATAGAGAGGTAACCATCTTTCAAGTTGATTATCTCATTATATTCCCTAAGGAACTGGGTGCCAACTAAGAGATTGTAAATCTCACTTTCCAAGACAACTGCTGGTGCATCTAGAAGAAGTTTGCCAAACCGCATGGGTAGAGCAGAGTAAGCCCCTATGGCGCAGGTCATAGACAGTCCAGCTGTGCCATATGTCTGGTGATAGTTAAGGCCATGGGCAAGTCTGAGTTTCTTCACAAGCTTGGAGGAGACAATGTTGACTGGCAAGCCAGTATCCATATTGGCCTTGTTCTTAAATTTTTGAATGGAGATCTCTACTTGAGTGGTAGTGCAACCAAAGGGTGGAAGGACAGCCAAGATATCTTGAGCCTCTGCTAGTTCCTTATCCCACTTCTCAATCATTCATCTTAATCCCAGGAACTCCTTATAAACAGTCTGGAGGGGGAGAAAAACAGATACACTCTTGAAGACAGCATCAGCAACCTCAGCAGCTTCTTCTAATGACTCCACTAGCACAGGGGACCTCTTAGCCTGAGTGAGTTAAGGGCAAGAGACAACTTCTTTGGCTTCAGGCAAAGGCTTAGAAGTAGTTGTAGTCTTTCCTGAGCGTAGTTTATAGGGGACTGTAATGGTTTTAGGAACAGCCAGAACAGAGTATCTATATGCATCAGCGTTGTCAGTATCAGAGTCATCCAGGTCAGAGTCATCAGAGATATTGTGAAACAAGAGGAGGATAGGAGGAGCCTCATTGTCAGCAGGCTCAGAGTCAGCTATAGAGGGAGGGATTGAAAGAGACTGGGAAGAATTTTCAACCAAGAGCGTCTCTGCTTCTAGGTGGAAAGTTCTTTTCCTGCCTGCTCTTTTGGATCAGCTCCTTCAACCCGCAGGTTGGTGCAGACTCGAGAATAATGACCTATCTGACCACAGTCATGGCAACCTTGGCGTTGAGGAGGATTTTGCGAGTTCATGGTAAAAATTTGAGGACCACAGGAAGATGAACCAGAGTTAGAAGTAGCTCAACCCTCTCTAACAACTGCGCCAGAGTGAGTAAGGTGCATATCCTGCAACAACGTCTTTATGCTCTTCATGGAGAAAAGCATAGCCTTGTGGGGTTTTAAGTGAAGGCATAGAAGGCAGTTAACCTTGAGGGCTTGAGCGCAAGCCATGTAGGCTTCATGGGCTGTCAACTGTCTGCTTGTGATCAGTTGCTGTCCTTCCATGTAGAATTGGTCTGCAAACTCAGCTAGTGTCTCTTTAGGCTTGAAAGCAATATGCATGAATGCGTCCTTTTTTACTTCCAGGCTAAGGTCAGCACCAAACTCATCAATCAGAAGCTGCTTCCTATCTTTGCACGTCTCAATGGAGGGCAACTCAGGCACCACCACCTCCTGGCAAGTTGGATGTAGACAGGTCAGAATATGTTCTTTCTTAACTTTGTCTGAAGTCCCCTCATGGCAGTTTTGTAGATAGTTAGGAAAGCTGCAATGGTTGAGGTTTTAGGATCAAAGACTTGCTTAAAGGTAGGCTTGAAGTGTGCTTTGGGGGTTGGGCCACCATTGTTGCTATTGAGTACGTTTATACACAGGGAAAACTCTGCTTTGGATTCATAGGGGGGGCTGTCTAGCCCATAGATGACAAACACTTTCTTCAAGGGTAGTAAGGGTCTCAACAGTGCAGGCTCCCGTATTGACAGCTTGAGTGGTTTGTTGTGCAGTAGTATCTAAGCGTTGACCTTGGGTGGTCACTATTGTGGAGAGTTCAGCCAGTTGGGAAGTAAGGGATTGCCCCACTGAGAGGCAAGGGGTGAACCTATCATTCACAGAGTCAATCACATCATTTATCTCTTGTACATCTCTATCCAGTTCAGTATGGTCCTGCTTCAATTGATCCACTTTTTTATCTAGAGCAATTAGTTCCCTAGCGCATTGGATTTGAGGAGCTCCTAATAAGCCATGGCAGCAATCATCTTTATTAACAACCCTAACTGGACTAGCAGCAGTTGCCATCATTTCACGTAGGGCGGCAAGTTCTTGCTGTAGCTCTGCAAATTGAGCAGTTAATTCAAGCACCTGGGGATCAGGTTGAGGGGCTTCAGCAGGACGTCCCTGACTTTGGGTAGTTGTATGTAGCTCACAAATGGCATCCCATATTCTCTGCTCTTAATCCACTAAGTCATCAGAAGGGGGAGAGGGCAGAACATCTGGCTTGGGCATAGATAGCTCATTCACTTGACCCTGGAGTTTAGCTATAGTGGCAGCAGTGGCAGCTCTCTCTTGTTCAAATGCTGTACTGAGTTCATTAAGGCCACTAGCAGCAAATTCCACTACCTGCTGTAGTTGCTCAAAGGAATACGTGCTGAATGCATTGAGTTATTGCACAAGTTGTTTGAAGTCAGTGAGATAAGCATTTAAGGTTGAATCTACTTGAGTTTGCCAGGGTTGTTCTAGCTGGTGAAACTTGTGTAGGTGTTCTCTCACGTATTTGGGGATGGACTGGCGCATTTGTTTGATACAATTGACCAAACGGGTCTGGGAAGTGACAGAGTTGCGTTGGTTGTCAGATACCAAGGAAAACAGGGAATGAATCCACTGTTGGTAGGCAGCAAACTGGTCCCAGTGATGAGTAACTGCTGCTTGCAGAGACAAGATTTCTTAGACATGAAGTCCCAACACCATTTGATGGTGGGCTAAAGCAGGCTGCACAAAGGACAATAGTAAGTGCTCAGCGGAGCCAGCTGCTGAGAGGAGATGTTGTGGAAATTGAGGAGCCACAATTAATTTGTAGTATTCAGCCCAACTGAACTGCAACTGAAGACAAGGTATGGCTCCTTTACAGGCTATCCCAAGGGCTACCAACATGACTTTCTCCAAGTCAGGGGTACCCATGGGGTAAGCAACTAGGTGGGGACCATTCCCAAGGTTCATTATAGTGGGGTAATAGGCTGGTTGGTAATATCTTCCTCAATAGGAGGACTGGTTATTTCAGGTGAAGTTGACTCTTTTATAGGCGGAGGCAAAGGACCTGAAAACGTGGATGCAAAAGGGATAACCAAGGGGCTTACAGCCCCTGTAGTGAGCACCACTTTTGTTGTGTTCTGAGGCGCAGCACAGACACACAACAGGAAATCCAAACCTTAGGATTGGATTTGTACTAAGTCTTGGTTAGATGACAGGGAAGGCAAATGTGTTTACCTTGCAGCCCTGGAAGAATAATCTCTACTAGTTGTGGCTAGAGAGAGGCGCAGAAGTACAGAAGACACAAAGACAAAAATGTGAATAGACCTTAATTTTTATTGGTGAATATGAAATGGAATATAGTGGTTAGGAATACCAAAAAACACTACCAGGACGGTAGGATCACTCTCCACCAGCATTAGTGGGGCAAGTGAGTTGCGCAGGATCAAGAAACCAAACAATTGAACTTCCTGATTCAGTCATTAACTTGTTTTGAGAGGCAAAAGCAAAAGCAAGAGATTTGTCCTTGAAATGGCCCACCAAAGGCAAAATTGAAACATGGTGAATAGTGGTATTCACAACACTGACTTTACACACCCCCTTCTTCACTTTTCTTTGTACTAGTAAGGTACTGGCCAGAATTTCATAGTAGAGGGTCCCAAGAAGGCAACAGCTCATTACTACCTGCACCACTGACCTCTTTCTTCAGAACATGTCACATTTTTCTTGATATTATAACCCCTTGTACTTATACCTTTCTGGTTATTTTCTATATTGAGAAAGAAAATATGATACATTTATAAATAGTTTTTTATCAAAATAATTTATCATGTGTGCTTTGTATTTTAAATAGAAAAGGCTTATGATGTTCTAGCTTTACATTTTCTATTATTTGTTTCAGTTTTTTTATGCCATCTAAATTTCTATGCTAAATAATTTGGTCATTTTTAATATAAAAATGCTAGAATTTATTTTATGTGAAAAATAAGATGATATAATATAAAGTTAAGCCATTATTTTAACATAATCAAATAAAAGTATTATTAAGTCTGCCAGTCTCACTCAAAAAATATTTTTTGATTTTTTTCTTTAGGTTCATTTCCATGCTATCAGTATCTTATGTGATCCCAACCTCCAAATTTTATAAGATACCTTCAAGCTCTAAGCTCTCAATGCTGAATATTTTTGGTGTTAGAAGATGGGTACAGCATTAATTAAGCTGATGATTAAATAAAAAACCACTATTTCCTCATTATTGGTATATCAGTTTACTAATTTAAATGAAAAGTTCACTATCTCAATGCTTTAGGGGTGCCATATGTAACTTTTGTCATGATTATCACATATTAGCCCATAATTATATGTCTGATGAGCATCCTCTGGAATCAATATAAAAGGCTTTACATGCTAACATCAATATATTCTGGGTATCAACCATCTTTATTGGTGCTAGAATGAAGTTAAAATATATTGAGCAGTTGAATACTGCAGTACTGAATGTGTATAGTCTACAAGCTTTATTTTTATTGCAGTAGGTTTATAACTTGTTGAGATAAACAAAATCATCTCAATCTAAAAAATTGAAAATCAAGGAATTGATATTATTTAAAATATATTTGGATCCATGTTGCTTTTGTTTTCAGACTTAAATGATTTTTTATTTCAACAGGTTATAAACCTACTGTATATGAATCTCAATTTTTACACCTGGGATCCAAAAGGAGGCAAATTAAATTGAACCTGATTATGTGTTTGAAAGATTTGGGAAATTCATAATCACCTTGCTATTGCTATTTTCAACTCAACTATTTTTGTTATATAAATCTTGTTTTAAAACTTTAGGAATCTTAGATTCCAATTAAGCAGCCCTGGTGCTTAGTTCTTTGTATTTGTCATACTAATTTTCAATCACCTTCACAATCTCTCTTCTATAAACCTAAAAACTACATTCTCCCTCTTCAATGAACACTTCCGATGTATAAAAATCTTGTCTAATCCAACCAGCAGGTTATGAGCAATTCATACAAATACTTGGTTCTATTAAGCAGGGGGCCCTTAATTGGTTGAAATAGTCTTGAAATATCTCTTAATATACCCCTTTCATTTTTTAGCAATTAATTGGAAAAGGTTTTTGCTACCTCTAGATCTCCCCCAAGACTCCTCCAGTGTATTATTGAGAATCTCCTTCCTCAGCACTTTACCCTCCCCCTTGAAAACTCCAAGCTTAACTTTGTTCTGGGAACATATAGAAGGTATAAAACAAAAATATTTTTGAGGGAAAAACAACAGTTGCTGTAAAGATTATTTATATTTGTTTATTAAGCTTCACTTTTATATAATTACAGGGTATGTTTGGCTTAAAACCCCATGCATCCTGAAATCCTACCTAGATTCCTACTAATTTTTCAATGATATTACAATCAATTGATTTTTTTATTATGGTAGAAAATAAATGGTCTTGGCCCTTAATAACACATCTAGGTGCATTTCATAATACCTAGTTCCTTAAATGAACATGTACCTTTTTTAGCTTGAAGTATCTCAAACTTCCTACCCTAAAAACCTATAGAATATACACACTCTTGATTCCAGCTTTATGTGGTTCTAAATGGGAACCAGATGATGAACCCTGAAGTTATCATCTTCTGCCTTGACATACTCAATTCTATTTTGACCTTATAATGAATAAAATTTTAATTATATTTGGAGATTTCTATTATTTAACATTAATCTTTGTCTTGAGACAGTCGATTCACTTTTAGCTTTATGATTGACTTCTTGTTAACTGTATTCCAGGTTATTAATTAAACCCCCTGGTTAATTAATCAGTTTTGGAGACACCTAGTCTAATAATCTGACTTGGTCAAATTATTCAATTGATCCCTTGATTAGTACAGCCTAATTGATTCTGGGGGCATTTATCACTATTGTGATATTGATCAATTTTATAAGGACAGAAATTTACTGTTATAACATCATTTCAGCCTTAAGTGGAAAAGCAGGGTGTTTAAAAATTCATATACTGATGATTTTTAAACAACCAATCATATTCATTTAATCTCAATACAGCTTAAAAACTCTATTTAACCACAGCCCAAATTTACTGAAGTATGGTCACAATTTATTACTTTGCTTTGCCTTAATCACTGATTTTTATCATTTATGTTTTTGGCTTTTCAGCACTATCTTTGCTAATTTCTTTGATAAGTTTATAGCTTTCTCATTTGGAATCAGCTTTTTCTGTTTTTGTTAATGATAAAAACATGAAATGCTAATCATATTTATAATTTATATTTCTCATTATCTACAGATAAAAATTTTGTATTTAATTGAAATAAAATAAAAAACTAAGTTTTTGGGCTATCTTATGAGCCATTTATGAATGTCAGGGTTATGGCTTTAATAAATTTAGCTTCTAAATCTTTTAAAGCTTTAATGATAAAGAAAATTTTAGTGTCTGCTAAGAAACAGCCAGGCTGCCCATATTTATTGTGTTCTTTTAGATATTTGATACTTGGTACTCTTTAGCATCTAAAGTTGGTTAAAATGATGGCCTTTAGTTAGGTAATTATGATAAATTATGGATATGTTGGCTTAGTAAAAAAATTGCATAAATATTTTCATTTGACTGATATTCATTTCCATAGGTAGGACATACCATCTCAAAAACGCCTTTTTGATTTACACCATCTCAAATTAAATTTGAGATGGCATTTTTTGTGTTATTGATTTTGAATCACACAAAAAATAAAATAAAATAAAAAAATAAAATATTTAAAATTCACTTATAATTTTATAATGCAGTATCTCAAAAGTACGCCATCTTGATTTCATCATTTTGAGTCAAATTAATTAAATCTTATTTTGCTAACTTTATTTACATATGAAACCACTTAGTGTGGGGTGTGTTCACACCATCTCAATTTTACGCTATCTCAATTTACACAATTTATCTTAAACTAAAATAAGCTTATTTCCACACTAAATCAAAGCCTGTTGTATAAAATCAGAAGATGTTCCTATAGTGTTAATCCAAGACACTTATACTAAGAACAACTTAAAATAATGCCACTATGGTTGTGGTGCATGGCTCTGCCTGCAGATATTACCATATTGAGACTACTACCCTATAAGGAAAAGTATAGGAGAACTGCTGCCCTTTCTTGCATTTTTGATTGGAGAGTTACCCATTGAAGCCTAAAGATCAATTTCTAATTAGTCACTAATTGACGTACCTGTGGCTAACTGCAGATGTGTTGGAGAGTGACCCATCATGGTGACTTTCATTGAGGCAATTAGTGACCACTCTATGCATCTGCACTAGCCGCAGATGCATAGATTGGTGACTCATTGGAGGAGCATATACATATGGCAATTAGTAGCTCATCAATTTCCCCAATTTTTAATTTGGTATAGAGACCTTCTGCCCCTTACCAACAAGTATGACCCCCTCAGATGAACATTCTGAAACCCTGTTCTAGACCTAGTTCCCAAAAATTGGCCCTGCTTTTGCTGCAACAGCTTGACCCAGAGATCACATGTTTAGATGTTCACATCCCACCCAATCTAAGCCCTTTCTCTCAGAATATTCTCCAAAAAATTTCACCTCATAAGAATAGCTTAGTTCCTGTCCAGTCCAGACTCCAGTCAGGATGACTCACCCTTTCTTTCCCCTCCACCACTTCCAACTATATAAGGTCCTCAGATAGCCCCAATAAATTCATCATTGAATAGATCATAACAACAAACTCAACATTCTTAGATTACTTGTAGAGCTCAAATAGAGAAGTTCTGTTGTGTAAGGAGATAATATTCCTGCTGTGTTCCCCCAGCTGCTGCTCAGCTACTTCAACCTTACCCTTAGAACCCTTGAGCACCACAGATAGAAAGCTTGAGCATCTTTAGGTCATCTCAGTAGCACTGTCAACCAATGTATGAGCCTTCCTCAATAAACTATTGCACCTCTTATTTTTTCAGTTTCATCATTTTTGACTTTTATTTAGCATTTGGTACAAATATTTGCTTATTTTAAAGTATATGACATAGCTATAATAGATGAAAATGGTTGTTTTTGTGTAGATTTTGACTTTTTCCCTTTATGCAGCCTTGTTGCTTATAATTGGCCCCCTTTTTTATTGCAGATTATAAAATCTGAGGCCTTTTTAAGACTAGAAATGGGTTTTAAATTTTAATTTTTTAGCTTTTTTGGTTTTTTTGGAGTTCAAAAAACTAAATTTTTAAAACCTGTTTTTCATAGCCGCAGTGCTTTAAATTGAAATAATGTTTTTACTATAAATTTGAGATAGAGAAATTTTGAGATGCTGTATTTCAAAATGACTTTTTTTGAGATGGCGTTTTTGAAGTGTTGTGTTGTACCTTTCTATAACTGTGCTACTTTAGCAGAGATATGAAAAGGGTAATCTTGAGACCATATGGTACTTTATTCAGAAAAAATATGGCAACTGTCAGCATTTAAACTGTCTGCATGTAATATCCTTCATGTGAAAAATTCCAAAAAACAATATATGTATTTTTATTGTATGTTTATTTCATTTTTACCTTAAATAATTGCTCTAAATTTTAAAAGTTAAATTTGATTTTAATTTTCAAGTTTTAAGCTTTAAGTAAAATTGTAAAAAATAAAGCCAAAATAAAAAATTTTGGGATTGTCAGCAGGGAAGATTTTATATGAAGACAGTTTAAATTCTGATGGTTGCCAAAAATATAGTATCTAGCTATTTTTATGGCTTTTATAGGTGGAAGTATCCTTTTAACATATGAGATGATATCTTCTATATTAATTGCAATCAATATTTGATATTCAGTTGACATTATTTTTATTTTATAGGCTTGACTCATATGATGGCTTTAGCTTCTATTTTTGGGTGGTTTGATCCAAGTAGATGATGTCTTTTTAGGAATTTTCCCACAATCTTTAAATATGAGTCATTTGGGCTGACTGAATAAGCTATCCTTCTCCTATGATCCAGTTAATGTCTTCTGCAAGCATGCCATCCATTAATACTAATAAAAATAGACTCAGAGTTTATTGATATATTTGAATATATTGGGAGAGATTTAATCAAAGACCTTCTTATTCCTAAAATTCTGGATCATGTGGGAAATCTCTGGTTGGGTTATGTCAGAGCTTTTATTTCTTATATTGGAACTGGCAATCTGGTATCATTTGCTTTATTGAGTATATGTGTAATCTTGGCCATTCTATGGAATGGAATTTTGGTGTTCCTGAACCCAGTCCCCATTGTGTGACCTGGGTCATAGCCAGGGACTGGCTTGGAGGAGTTGTCATTCCCTAGTAGTGGTAGGTGGCTTGCTTGAAGTTGCTTGACTTGGCCTGCATTACTTCAAACTCTTCTAATACTTTTACTATAACTAGGCAGAAATCCCCACCATACACTTGTACTTAAGCTGGTGCTAATCCCTCTGTGGACCTGTAACAATCCTTCAACAACCTATTAAACTCATTCCCAATAAATCCCCCCTATCTGTCATCTCCAGATGTCTAGTTAACCTCTCTTACTCCTCCTGGGAAGTCTTACTAGTGTCAAACCTTCAACAGATTTGGCAGTAGGTGTCTTCCTCCCCTTTGCTAGGGTAGAAGATATTGGGTAACTCACTCATAGTGTAAGAGAGGGGAGCTATAATAACAAAGTCCGGCTCTCATCCTGATATAACCAACCACCAGGATGCCATCCAGTGCAGGACTGGAATAGCCTCTCAAAGAAGCCTTCCAAAGGAGGCTGGCTGAGAAAAGGGGGAAATAGGCGTCCAAGGCCATACCCAAAGCACCAGTGAGCAACCACAGAGAAAAATCCCAGGTGGGAGGGATATCTGGATCCACAGTGGAAACTTGGTGAGGGGGAGGGGAGGGAGTGACTTGAGACTGTTATGAGGTTAATGTTGTGCAAGTCAGAGGAAGGGGGTTCATCAATCCCTGATTCTGGAGAGGATGAAAGGCCCTCAGGATAAGGACTTGACCAAGGCAACTGGACAAGTGTGGTAAGGATGGTGGGAACCTGGGTTAAATGATAGAAGGCATTGGAGAGCAGGCCAGGAGTAGGAACATAAGTTTGAGCAGCCTAGGAAAGTCTGTTCCAAATACCTGGGCTTGTGGTCCAAAACAATAGGAAGATGGGTACCATAGTCACCATGAATACCTTATATAAAGGAGACAACATTGTTGCAGATGAGGTTTTAACCAAAACTTCTGGGCAGACAGTCCGCAAGTGCTAGGCCAATTCCAAGGGTTTGAACCAAGTTCAGATCCTCTTAGATCAAATCTCAACAAAAAACATGGGTGGGCAGGCAGGCGGGCAATTGTGCAGGCAGGCCAGAGGAAAGCAGGAGTCAGGACGGCAGCAGGAGTCAGGACAATAACCTTTGTTATTTAATAAAACTTCAAAAGTACAAATAAATTTGCAAAATTAGGAGTTTTATTTGATAATTGGAATTGGTAAGCAAGGGACCTGACGGCCCTTACTTCCATTATATGCATAGGGGGGGTGATAGTGCCAGGAGTTTAAAAGAGGGGTTTTTAGAAAGCAATCAAAAGGGGAGCCAGTTAAAAGTAACGGCCTAATCTTACCATGGTCTGGGCCCAAGAGAATAGGAGCAGCAGACCCAGGTGTAAGGGACAGCCACCTGGTTGACTCAGTGCATTCCAGGGACTCAGGGTGCACATTACCCCTAATGCCTGCCTTTGACGTCCCAACTGGGATGCTCCCAAAACCAATTACTTTGGGCCAAGGGACTCCCAGGCCAGAGGAATTGCTTGACCGGGATTCTGCTGATTGTGGAATTTTATCCCCAATTTTCCCATGCCACAGGTTAGCCACATCCTATACAATGTGGCCCGTGTTTTCTTGTTGTCCTGCCAATTGTTTCAAGACAGGACAACACCAAGAAAGCAAACAATCTAGCTGGATCAAAGTCTCCTCTGCAGTTAGAGGGAACTCCAGAGAAGGGGAAGGGGTTTTGGTTGTGAAGACCAGTACAAAACACTTATCCATAGTGTGTGACAGGTCCTCCAGGTTTTGAAGAGGCTTTGTCTGCACATGGCCTGCCTTTTTTGATGGTCTTGGAAATATATCCCTGTCCAGAGCTAATGGTGGACCTCAGAACTTTACACATAGGGTTTATCTTTACTACTGGGAAATTTGGTCAGGAGTCAAAATGGGCTTTTATTTGCTTTCAGAAGAAAGATCCTCTTAGAAACCTTCTGGTATATGGCCCAGGGGTCTGGGGCACAATTATTGTGTGCCAATACTTGAAGTCCTCCAACAATCTCTTGGACTCCTGCTCCTTAGTCTTGGACTCTTGCTCTTTAGTCCCAGACTTCTTCTCCTTGCTTGGTTTCAGCTCCTTTATATTGGGCTCCTGCACCTTTATCTTGGTCTCCAGATCTTTGTATAGCTCTAGTGGCCTTATTATTCCACTTTATCCAGTCCCTGAAAAGTCTCAGATTGATTCCCCTTTTATAGCTCCTTGTTTCTCTCAGATCTCTGGCTTTTCAGGCTTAAACTATCCAGTTTCTTCTACTCTATAATATATTAAACCTTTTAACTTACTTCAGCCAATTAAAAGCCAGCTTTTTCTGCTTCATTCCCTCATTTTTTAGGCTTAACCCCTTAAGTTAAAGCCCTTAAAACAGTAATCAAACAAGCTTCAACCTGCAGCCAATCAAACGCTTGGATTGAACTGTTTTACCAAATGTTTACCCAAATGACTTGCTCTTGACCCTGGTTCAACCCTGGTGTTGTCTTGCCCCAGGTAAACACTTGTTCCACTTTTTGAATGGTTTCACCTTGATTCCTATCATGTTTCTCTGGCCAAACTTGAGCGCTTCCAACTATGTGTTACTTAGGGAATTTTCAAACCCTAATTTCTTCAACTTTTTCCAAGTTTCTCTCTGCTTTTCTCAACATTTTTGCCATTTGAACTTGCCTGCCGCTTGCTTCTTGCTCCTCCTAATGCTTTTGGCAAAACTCCAGCCTTCATCTTCAAAGTTTATCTGTCCTGTTTCCAGCCACTTTGGCTTCTCCTTACTCAATTGATTCCTTATAAATTTACAGTCTATTTTCTGTAAACTATTTCCTACTTTCCACTCATTTTTTATATGATAATTAACTCAATCTTTTTATCATATTTTTGGCAGATTAATTAATTCTTTTACTACTTCTTTCTTATTATCAATCCTACTTCCAACAGTCCAAATCCAGCATTCTTGTTTCTTCATCTACTTCTGCTGGCCTTTCTCAACCAACTTCCAGTTCCTCAGCTAGTCCTTCTTCATGATCTTCTAGTCCTTCAGCTATTCCTTGCTATGAACCACCTAGGCTCCATTCCTCACTATGAACCCCTCAGGTTCCATTGCTCACAATGATCCTCCAGTCCTTCAACTAGTCTTAAATGTGATCATCCAGTCCTTCTTACTAGTCTTCACTGTAGTCTTACACTATGAACTGCTTTGGTTCTATTTTTAGTCCCTGTTATCAATACCTCAGACTAAGGCAATAAGTCTACAAGGCTACTGGAATTTGAATGGGCCCCTGCAAGTGACCTCCACTTGGTCCATTCAACCACAGACAATCCTCATGTCTGTGCAGTTGTCTTTACTCACTCAGGTGGTTAAATCTGAGCTTTCAGGCGCAAAGTAACCAACTTTACTTCCCAGAGACCTAATCATTATCAATTTCTGCAGCTGCTTCCCCAAGCAGCTACCCTGATAACGCCTCTGAGCATATTCATGCCCCCAATGGTAGCTTCAGGACCTCCCCAAAGCCTCCAGGGAAACACAGACAAGGACACCTTACCAGTCTGTTAGGTAAGGTGCTTACTCACAGACCTTCTGTAAGCGCACAAGGACACGTAGAGCTATCTCAGCTCCTCCCTTCCCTAGCAGTCAATGTTAACTGCTAGGCTGTATCACCCATTTTTCCCAGTAGCCAATTTTACCTGCTGGGGAGAAGAGCCCTTATCCTTCCCTAGTAGCCAATGTTACCTACTAGGTTCAGACCTCCCAACTAGCACTCTAGCAGCCAATGTTACCTGTTAGGCTGCTCTATTTCCCACCTCTAGTAGACAATGTTTCCTACTGGGTAGAGACACCTAACCAGCCCCCTAACAGCCAATTTTACCTTCTGGGCTGTTTCATCCTCTGCCTCTAGTAGCCAATGTTACCTGCTAGGCAGACCTTATCTTCCCTAGTAGCCCATGTTACCTAATAGGCCTCTACCTGTCCCAAAACTACTATCCATGACCAACTTTCAGCATATAGTCTTTATTGAGGCCAAATAAGCCCTCACCTGAACAACAGCTTCCATTTGAATCATCACAGGAATGCTTTTATGTTGACAAGTGTTATCTACAATGTCTATTTGGTCCTTGGTAGGGCAACAACTAGCAATGTCCAAGGGAGGAAATATGCAAGTGGCTCTCTATCTGGAAGCTTATGGAGGTCTTTGAGAACTGACAAGGGTCTTCAGACTTTGATTATCTTCTACTGTAAAAAAATTTCTACAGTAGATATATCCTATTTTCTGTCTGCCTTCCATTAGTTCAATAGAAGGGCTTGTATAGAGCTCACACCCTCTTGCCAGGATAATTCATCTGACGCTTCTAACTCTTGCTCAGACAGTTTTTCCATTCCCAGACTGCTGGCATCAACCTCCAGAGTCAGGCATCCATACAATAGCATGAGATTCAATATCATAGTAACCTGCACTAGTTACTATTTTTACTTCATAGCTATGCAGAATCATTGGCTTGCTGGTGGTGGCGGCGCCAATTGATTGTTCAATTTATAGCGCATGAATATTGAGGTTGTCTGGCAACCTTTCACAGCAGGGATTTGCAGTGGCACTGGCAGGCTGTCAGTGCAAATTGATCCCAATCCTCATCATTCTCAGAGAATCCCATCCTCTTCTTGGAGCCTTGTTATCAAACGTATTTTGCTTCTGACCCGGCAGTTTTCTAAGGTATTCCAGAATTACTATGGCCAATCAGGATTTAACCATAATTGATGACTTGGGATGCTCCTGGTTGACCTAGCATCTATTGTTACGATAGAAAATCAAATGGAAGGGATAGTGTGTCCACGTAAAACCAGAAACCAGCAAAGAACTGCAGCCAAACCCTTGAAAGAAATAGATGACTTAAATGCTATCATAGACAAAAAATGGGTCAAAGCTGGGGTTGCCCAAATAGCCCTGGAAAATCTGGACCTGCCTTATTTTTCCCCAAATAATTATGACAAGAAAATTATGTGTTATACTTTATTTGGGGATGGCAGCGCTTGCCCCGCTAGTCGCCAGAATTTTGTGAATTATGATGCCATTGACTCAAATTCCAGTGCAGGACCTTCAACTGCAGAAAATATTCTTGCCAGCCAATCAGATGCCACAGAACCCCCTCCTCTCCCATCCTGAACTCCCTTAAGTCTTCCCCAGTCCCCTCTAGAAACTTGTTTCTAGATAGCTTAATTTCCCTCAAAATAAAAGAAATTTTATCCCAAAATGATGGCATATTTGGGGCTGCTTGCCCCTGTCCTTGAAAGATTAGCTGTTGTGGCAGTCAAGGTTGCCATCAATTCCATGGCCGCAACCTGGCCTGCCTTTTACAGGCTGATCCCTTCAGATTCTTTCTCAAATGTACCCTTGCAAGTCATTTGTTTATTGACAATTTTGACCTCCATCTTCTGCTACACTACCATTGGATCTAAGATGTTGAAGCTGTCCTCCCAATCTGGCCTCCAGCTTGTCAAGCAACTCACAATCTGTTTATTATATCCTTATTGTATTTCCTTGAATCACACTGCGTACCATTTCACTCTAACATCTATTGGCCCTAATCCATTTTGTCAGGAGCTTCTGAGATCAATTAGGCTTGACTGTAATCTATCAGAAGCTTCTTTCATTAATGACTTGGCAGGCCATCACCATTTTACTCAGGTAAGGTGAAGTCAATATAAATTACTGACAGGTTATAATAACTAAAATAAGATGAGAAACCAGCCATCTCAAGCTGTATAATATGCACTTATACAAGCCAGAACCAGGCTGCTAGGTTAAGGCATTGGTTAATTATCATCTAATTATAGAATAAAACAAGCCAGCCTGAGACCCAGAATCTTTCTGAACCCAGCTTGCTTAATTGCTTAATTTTCCTAGGATGTCAGAAATCACCCTGAAATGATTAATATGTTGTTTACTCTTAATGCCCAACATAAAAACTGGAATCTAAATTCCAAAGGACCCACATATGCCATACTAAGTACACCTTATCCATATACAGATGCTCTCATTTTGGAACAATCATAATAACAAGAGCCATTTACTAAGATTTAATTAATTACACAGCAAGCTGCAGTACACTATGCTTTCCAAGATGAGATCAATTCATCCTCAGAATTATTAAAAACACATTCTAATGAAACAAGGTTAAAAAATGAACCAACACAGCTTATCTTTGGTCCACTTGGATCTCAGGGACTCAGGGAATTCATTTAATTCATCAGTCAGTGTGCTAGAAGAAAATGAAGTTAATAATAGTGTTATAATCTCAAAATTACTTTTAAAATCATGCTTTTGGGCTCTGGCCGCTTGCCCAAGGCCAAATAATATAATTCCAGGGCCCAAAAACCAGTACAGACCTAGGGGGAAAATTGAAACCCACTCAAAAGTCCAAAAATGATATGCATGAATGTTATAAGAAGCAAAAATTATCCAAAGCCCACAAGCAATATTCTAGACACCAACTTCTACAACAGGCAAGACACAAACATCACTGAAAACCAAAGGAAACAAAAAAAACCTAAAATTAGCCCTGAAACCAAACAAAGGGGCCCATACCCAAAAAATTGATACAAGCCCAGCTCTAAACAAAATGAAATTCCAAACACTGAATTCAGTACCAGATCTAGTTCAGATAACATGTGATCCAAAAGAATTAACCCATCCAGTTGATGAAAAGAACTCACCTGAGAAGAGTGCCTACTATCATATGATACAATTTCCTTTATCCATGTCAAACTCAAGTCAAATACTTAATTGGGGCCTTCAATTAAATGTTTCCAAACACCTGGTGCAAAATAAAGGATTATCTTGATGATAGCTGTGTGCTATCTTTGAGACTAAAACTCATATATTCTCTTTGATTTTAACTTTCAACCAGATACACCCACTAGAGATGAGCAAGCTCATGCTCCTGGCATTTTTATCCTCCCTAATAGAGGATCCAGCTTTAAAATACTTCAGCTAGAATAAACCGGCACCAAGCCTAGAATATTACCCTTTTTCTCATGCCAAGATTCTTTTCTTTGCTATTTATTTGAGCCTTAGCATTAATTTGGTCAAACTTTAAAATTTACTTCTTCTTTAAGTTCGATTATTGTTGTAACTGTGCTGTTTTAGCAGAGTTACATGGGGAAAAATATTTAGAAGATAGATAATAACCTTTATTGTGAGATAATGATTATATAGTTCATGTGAATCAAGGATAACAGGAACATGATTGGTGATCACACGGCTAGATGGAAGAAGGGGGTGGCTTGATCCTGATAATGAGTCAAGCATCAAAACAAGGCATCCACCATAAAGGATCATCATCTGTTCATGTTATTGTATTTGGTAATTTGAGTTGACTTCCTAGTCTGGCTTCAAGTGACCGGATAATTGGATTGCAGGTCACAAACCCTCTTGGTTGTAACCTTGCTGGCGGGTCAAGCCTGCAGTTTTGACACCCCCCCCAACTGAAGGTTGGCCTCCTCTGGGGGCAGGTTGTCAGGGAGGTTGTCAGGAGCCCGGGCGCTGTATTGAACTAGTTGCTGTTCTGTGGCGGGCAGGGCCGTTTCTTGTTATTTCTGTCTTGCTTTGCAGGGTTGTAGGCAATCATGGTGTAGGGTCTTGTCTTGCTTACGTTTTCCAAGCCCTTGCATGAGGTAAGTGTTATTTTCATTTACCTTCAGAATGATTGCTGGCCCTACTTTCTTGGGTTGTAGTTTGCTCTTGTCAACATTCATGACCCAAACTTTGTCCCCAACTTCATGTCTATTGTGGATGGGGATAAATGTCTTTTGCAGACGTTCATTCTCCTTTGCTTTTTTCTTGCTGTTAGCCTCTATCACTTGAGGGTCTGAGTGTGGAGGGACTTCACTTGGAATTTCCAGTTTAGGTCCTGTTAATGCTTGAATGATATTTGGCTGTGTGCTGTATACTAGTTCAAATGGGCTTTTCCCAGTGGATCTGTTCACTTGGGTTTGACACACAAGTAGTGCAGTTGGTAGCTGCTTATACCAGTCTTCAGGTCTCCTGGTGGTGAGTTTGGCTAAGGCTTGCACAAGGCTACCATTAAGCCGCTCTACGCGTCCATTGGCCTGTGGGTGGTATGGTGTTGTCACGGTGTGCTTGACCCCATTCTTGATGAGGTATACATTGGTGTCTTCAGAGGTCAATTCTTTGCCTACATTGGTTATCAGGAGTTCTGGCTTTCCAAACTTGCTGATTATCTCTTTCCCAATAAAACGCCATACAGCATTGCCAGTGTGTGCCTTTACTGCTTGGGCTACTGGCCATCTTGTAGCAAAGTCAATGGCGGTGATGATGTATTTTTTGTCATTGTGTTTTCCTGGCATGGGGCCAACAATTTCAAAAGCCCATACCTTGAAAGGTAGTTGTGTGCAGATGGGAAGTACTGACTTTGGCGGGTTTTGCTTTTGGCAAACTTTTTGCATACCTCATATTGGTCTAGAACTTCTTGGACATTGCGGTATAAGGTTGGCCACCAGGACTTATGTTTAAGGAACTCATATAGGTTCTTGCTCTTGGTATGTCCAAGGTCTCTATGATAATGTAGGATGGTGTCAACTTGCTGATGCGTGGGGATGTAGGGAATGGTTGTGCCATCTGACATTTTTCTGTGTAGGGTCCCATATACATCAGCAAAGAGATGTTTATTTTTGATGACTGTTTCCTTTATTATGTCGGTTGTGCCAGGGGGGAAACCTTTGTCTTTTGTTTGCAGTACTAAGAGAGGCCAGTCTGGGTCAAGCACATTCTCTCCTCTTGAAGCACAGACATACAGGCGGGACAGGGCGTCTGCCATGGCAAGCTTGGCCCCAGGTTTGTACTGGATGAGCATATTAAATCTCTCCAATAGCTCCATCCAACGGGCTTGGCGGCGCAACAGATTCGCTTGAGTTTTGAAATAGATGAGTGACTTGTGGTCAGTTAGTGCTGTGAATTTTTCCTGGCGTTCCAGGTAACAGTGCCATTTGACTAGACAGTGCACGATAGCCAACAGTTCCTTGTTATGGATAGAGTATTGACACTCACCATCTGTCAATTTTCACAATTCATAAGCTACGGGCAGGAAGTCACTGTCATTATTTTTGATTTGTAGTACTCCCCCAATGGATGCATCTGAGGTGCCAGTTCCCATTTGGTATTCCCTGTTGCGTTTGGGGTATTGTAGGATGGGAGCTGTTGTGAGTTTCCCCTTGACGTGTCTAAAACAGAGGTCATGTTGGGGGGTGCACACAAACTTGGACTTGGCGCCAGTTATGGTGGACAGGGGGGCAGTCAAAATGCCACAGTCAGGTATGAAGCGGCGTACATAGGCCACCATCCCCAAGAAGGTGCAGAGCTCCAACTTATCCTTGGGTGGTGGCATCTTGCAGATGGCCTTTATCTTTTGACTTTTGGGTTTGATGCTGTCCTTTGAGACTATGTGTCCCAGGAAGGGTAGTTGCTCATGGAAGAACTGGCACTTGGAGGGCTTGGCCAACAGTTTGTGTTATGCCAGGGTAGCAAAGACTGCCTCTAGGTCTTTGTGGTGCTGTTCTACCAAGGGGCTGAAGACCATGATGTCGTCTAGATAGACTAGGGCATGCTTGCCTATGTGTGGAGCAAACACTTTGTTTGTGAAGGTCAAAAAGGTGGAAGGGGCGTTTGTCATGCCAAAGTTGAGCACCAGACACTTGTAGGAGCTGTATTTAGTGTGGAAGGCTGTTTTGGGGATGTCTTACTCCTTAATAAAAATATGGTTGTAGCCTGCAGTTAGGTCAATCTTGGAGAAGACTGTGGCTCCTCCCAAGGCGTCAAAGAGGTCGTCAATCAGTGGTAGTGGATAAAGATTCTTGATGGTAACTTTTTTTAGGACTCAATAATCTGTGACTAGGCGCAGGGTACCATCTTTTGTTGTTACTAAGAATACAACACCACCAAAGAGAGACTTTGAGAGGCAGATATGTTCTTTCTCTAACGCTTCCTTGAGGTAGGTGTGTAGGGTGTTGTCTTTGTTTGGGGTCAGCCTGTAGATAGGACATGCTTTGGGTACAGCTCCTTTGAGCTGGATGGAGTGTTGAATGTGTTTCTCAGGGGGCAGCCCAGGTAGAGTTTCCTTGAAGATTTCTGGATAGCAGGCCACAATGTCACAGTCCTGAGGCGTGGAGGTGTCCTGGTGATCTTTGAAGTGTATGATCTTGTATTGGCAGGAGTCCCAGTCAATTGCCTTCAGGTTTTTCTTCTTGTCCTGGGCCTCTGTGATATGTACAAAGATGTGGTTGCGTATAAGTTGGTCCACAGAGTCAGGGTAGATCTGGTGGTTGACACCTTCATGCTTGATGGTCAACACTGAGGTTGCCCAGTCTATGTGGGGATTGTTCTTCTGTAGCCAGTCTAGTCCCAGTACAATGTCAAACTTGGGAAAGTCAATGACGGGACCTTGAATGGTGGAGTGGAGGTTCTCAAGCATGGCGGAGAAGGGGGCAGTTTCCCTTGTCACAGCAATGTGGTGTTTTTCAGCCAGAACCACATTTTTAATCCGCAAAGGAACAGTGCCCAGCTTGAACTTATTCACAAAGCTACTGTTGACCAGGGTTTGATCTGCGCCTGAATCCAGGAGTGCTGAGCCTGTGTAACTGCAAAAGCAGAAAAGATAGGACATCAATTTATTGAGATGTCTGGTGATGGTGTACAGTACTGGGTCCTCTGAGGGCACCTGGATCATTGGGCATTGGTCCACGTCCTCGGGTTGGTACTCATCATTGGGCAATTCAGGAGTTGCGTGGGGAGAGCTTGGCTTGCTTAGTGCTCTCCCCGGGCTTTTCCCTCATCTTGGCTACCTTGTGTGATGGTGACACAGAAATGGATCCAGTTTGACTGGCCATTTTTTCCATTTCCCTGTCCATTTGAACCTGTGGGTTTGTGGTTGGTGTTGTTCCCATTGCCTCCAGGAGGTGGTTGAGAGGAGCGCCTGCCTGGATGAGAATCCTTGGGTCTTTCCTGTTTCCCAGTTTGTGCCTTATGCAGTGCGTTGGATGTTTGCTCCGCTTTCTCTGCTTCACAGTAAAGGCTTTGCAGGTTGGTCACCTGATTCAGGTTCACATGCCTCATCACATGCAACTTAAGAGCTTTGTAGTGCATGAGGTGTGTGGCTGAGGTGTCAAAGGCCATGTTGGATGGTGCACAAAAACAGAGTTCCTTGTAGGCGCGGGTGAGTTCCTTCACAGTGCCTGTCTGGGTTAGGTTCTTTACTTGGCGTATGATCATGAGCGCTGTATCCTTAAGCACAAATCTTGTCAGGAAGTCTTACTTAAAGATATCCCAGTTTTTGTTGGTGTGTTCTTCATGCCACTTGTTGCACCAGGTGCCAGTGTCATGGGTCAGGCAAATGGAAATTTCTGCAATCCAAAACCACTGTGGGCATTCCATCTGAGCCAGCTTGCTATGGGGGACTGAATCCATGTGGTGGCATTGTCGTTGTTGGCCCCAGCAAAAGGTTCCAAGGCAGCGCTCTGTAGTCTTTGAGCTACGTAGGCGGGCATAATGGTTTTGTCAGCGGGTTGCGGCATCAAGGAGGGAGCCTGAAAGAAACCTTGTGCAGACATGGCGTTGAAGGCGGGTAGCAGGATTACTGTGTTCTGGTACAGGACAAAGCCATCGGGTATGGCGGTACCAGGGGTGTACGGAGTCCAGTCAGGCGGGAGGCCAGACATAATTCTGTCGAGGATTTTTTGGCCGCGGCGTATGCGGGCAACAGGAAAAATTTTCAAGATAAGGTAGGATGGAGAACCTACCTGTGCTATCAATGTCGTAACTGTGCTGTTTTAGCAGAGTTACACGGGGAAAAATATTTAGAAGATAGATAATAACCTTTATTGTGAGATAATGATTATATAGTTCATGTGAATCAAGGATAACAGGAACATGATTGGTGATCACATGGCTGGATGGAAGAAGGGGGTGGCTTGATCCTGATAATGAGTCAAGCGCCAAAATGAGGCATCCATCATAAAGGATCATCATCTGTTCATGTTGTTGTATTTGGTAATTTGAGTTGACTTCCTAGTCTGGCTTTGAGTGACCAGATAATTGGATTGCGGGTCACAAACCCGCTTGGTTGGGATCTTGCTGGCGGGTTGAGCCTGCAGTTTTGACATTATCATATAATTAAATCATTTCCCTTCATCCATCCCTCTTTGGACATTTTCCTTGTTTCTAAGGCCTCTTTTTCAATCCCCTGCTTCATTTTATTAGTTCCTGGTAGCCTTAATATTCATTTTTCATGTTCTGCTTCTGATTCTTAGTTTTAAATTCATTTTCCTGATCCTGCCACATATTTTTCACTCTTAAATCTAACTCCAGAGTTATTATCCTAAATATTGGGCTTATGCCACAATTTTTTGGTTGCTGGCAACTCTTAGGCTTTTACGGGCTTGAGCTTGGACCAGTTAGGCAAATTTTGGTTTAACTCTAAAAGCTTTGGGCCTCTTGATTCAATTACCCCTCACTTACTGGGACCTGGTGCTCAAGGTTTCCTGGGTTACCTTTGGCGAACCAAATCAGTCCAGGCTGGCAGATCAACATTTGCTAGCCCCTACACCAGGGACAATCAGCCATGCTTGGCTCCCATATGTCTGGTCAAACGACGCATCAGCAATCAAGCACCGGCCCCTTTACCACCCCTGATTGTCTAAAGAGGAATTGATATCTCTGGGTCACAACTCAACAACAAGTTGAGGTTGTTTGGCTTGAACTCTTGTGGGTTCTAGATCAATTAAAGGCTTAACTGCTTCTGCTTCTTTTTAGGATTGACATAGGTAGATGGTCCCTCTCAAGTTCATGGTTTCATTTAGTCCACTACTTTCACAGTTGGGTAAGGTATACAACAGCACCCAGGCCTCGATGCTTGGCAGGCTCAACCTGATGTTTGATTCTGCTGAGTACTCTGACCTGATGGTTAGGTTTTCAGCTTGTGCTATCATCCTTAAGGCAGGTGCTTCTCTGCCCTACCAGGTCTGATTGCCTAGGCAAGCCCCTGTTTACTGTGTAAAGATTGTTGGGGCTCTCATACAGCTATCTTTTCCTGCCTTTCTCATCCTTCTATACTTGACCTGCATTGACACCTTAGGCGCCCAGCAGTGGTTTATTACCATCTCCCAAGAGGTCTACAGCCCAACACCTCACCCCAAAATCAATCTGCCTTTGTCCAGGTCCCCAGCTTGAACCCATACTCAACCAGGTCCCTGCTCTTCTTCCCCGCTGTATGCTACTTACTAGAGTATATGTGAGGCTCCTTTGGGTGGTTCAAACTGGTGGCTAAACTCATCAGGCTTATGATGATTGTGTGACCAGTTACCTTTTAACTCACTGGCTCCTCCCTAGCTTGAGTTACCAAGCTTCTGCTATCCAAGTTCCACACTATGCCTGGGGGTTTCTGGGAAGTTGTGGGTGGGGAGCAAGGTTTCATCTGCACTCTTTATCTCAAACACTAGCTATTGTAGATAGAAGGGATGAGTTGCAAAGAGTCTTTATTCTGTACCACCGGGGGTGGCATGCCTAACTCTGGGGGTTGAAACCGGCAGCCTGGAGAACAGATAGGCTGACTAAGGAAGAGTTACCGTAGATCCAGAACCTAAAGGTAAAAACGCGGGATTGTCAAACTCTTTTGCGTAAACTCACCAACTTAATGGAATACTTTTCATCCTTTTTATAAAAAAGAAAGTTGCTCTGGGATGAAAATCACTCCATTGAGTTGGTGAGTCCATGCCAAAGAATTTGACAATCCCGCATTTTTACCTTTAGGTTCTGAATTTACAGTAACAGTACCAGGTGGTATCCTGGCTTGGGGTATCCTGAGCCCTATACAAGACCTTCCTGGTTGTGAAGGGAAGGCCAATTTAAATCAACACCCTGGATAGAAAGGTAGGCTTCTTGGTGTCTCTATCTTCAGTACTCTGTAGACCCCCTTTGCCTGGTGCTGCTTTCCAGGTACTGGACCTTCCTGGCTGGTACTTGGGGGAACTTCTTGGGGACTGACCTCCACCAGTACCTTGCCTGTTTGGGTTGAAGCCTTCTTTCTTGAATCTCGCCTGATCTACTGCCAGCTCCTAGGTATCAACTGGATGGGTGGTAAGATTTGTCCTTATGTTGCGCTTTTTGCATTACAGCGCCACAATTATTGAGACTATAGGGCACAGGACATCTGCCAGAATACAGTCATATGTGAGGATATGAGTAGTATTGTATCAGAAGAGCCAGGATTGAATGGAACCATGATTATTGCCCCCGCAATGGCTTCTGATCGCGCAGAAGCACTTAAGGATTAGGATAAAGGTCACCCAGATTAAGGATAAATAAAGCTGGTCCAAAGATGATCTTATTGTAAATGATTCCTTCTTCGCATACCCTCTGCAAGGGTAATCTCTGGGCTGCTAGCAATGTCTTCTAGGGCATTCTAACACACCCCTGATTTGGGTAATTATTCATCTAGGTTTGGCGCTCATTGCACGTCAACCAATAGAATATATTCATCTTCACCCAGCACAGGTGATCCTTGCTGGTGTGGAATAATTTAGTACTTCAGGATCACTTCCTACTTCTCTGGCATACTGCAAGCTTAATGCTTATTAATGTGATAAATATGGGAATTTGAGATTATGAGGAATTGAACCCAGCACCTCAGCGCTCAATGTAAAAGTAGAGTGGCGCCTGCAATATTTGCCAGGCAGTGCTTGCAATAATTTTCAGTTGGCACTTGACGTAAAGGTAGTTGGGCGCTTTGGTGCCTAATCCAATTGCTAGGCGGTGTTTGTGTATTTTTAAAGTGCCGCAGCGGCGCTTATCATTGGCTAGTTTAAGGCTCAGGTCAGCAGACTACTGCTGATCCAATATGCATATAGTTTATACTACCAATTTACGTAATTTGGTAGCCGCAATTCATATCCCTGAGCTCCGTCATAATTAGTACCCTTGTATTTTGTACTACTAATTTATGGATTTGGCTGTAGCAATCCCAATCCGTGGGCTCTGTCATCATCGGCATCATTGCTTGGTCAAAATTCCCAACACCTCATATGTCCAGTCATCAATGTATGCCAAACTTCAACCATCCCAATACCAATCAGCTACCCAGATGTAAGATCTTGACACCCACTTGCAATACCTTTCCTATATGATTGAAAATATCTGCACCGGCAATTAGCTTTTGCTTAATACTTGAGTCCTTGAAATAAAATATAAGCTCGGTAGCATTTCTACTGCTCATCTGGACTCTTATTTACCATGGGGTTTGATTTGTCGTGGGTCAGGAAATTCAACCGTCACCCTGTAAGCAGGTGGACAGCAGCGATCTGCCGCATGTTCTGCGTGGTTGAAGATTTGGATCTCAGCTCCAGGGCTCCCTTCATCCTGAAGGGAGCTCTGATTCAAGCGCAGTTGCCAGAACCATATCAACGCAAGACGACCCCACCGGCCAGTATTCTGGCTTAACACTCAGTTTTAATCTATATCTGTTTGGGTTAGTTTCCTGCGCTCAGATGACTTTTTCCGCCATTCTGTGCCATTGGTTATACAATAGATAACCAAGCTTTGATTGCTGAGAAATGCATCTTCCCAAAGATGTAGCCATGCAGTAAAGCTAAACAGGTTCGGGATCTCCCCTTTCAGATCCGGCCATCGGTGTTTGAAAATAGGTCTGTCGCTTGTGTGGACCCAACTGAGCTCCTGCAAATGGTCATGCATTTGAAACGGTTTAATCCCGGAGTATTGTTGCAATGCATTTAGATTATAACCTGGATCATATTTTATTTGGCCCTGTGGCTGTTTACATTGGTTTCATCGCATGTACTCTACCACTTTTGCTGGCGGGAGCGCTGTTATAAAGCTTTGAGAGCTGCACTTGGGGCTAGAAAAGTTACTTGAGCACCAGGTGGCAGCTAGCCAATATGTTGTGGAGAGTAGGGATGCAACGGTTAAGAAGTATGATCAACCCAGATTCCAGCTTGGAAGAGGGGCGATCGGAATTGGCTCAGCTCCAAATAAGTACGGATGGAATGGGTATCTGCTGCCCACCCTCACCGATATCTTTGCAGCAAAAACTTCAACCATAGTGGGGCTGATGTGTCTTGGGTGAGTTTTATGATCCTCTTAACAACATTTCTTATCTACACCAACCGCCTTGCCTGATCCATTCAGGTGGCTAATCGCTATTCTGGACTCGTATACAGCAAGCTGCCTACTTGTACTTTGGATCAACTATGGACTCCCCTACTAGCATTGTTAACTGGTGTCGGCTAAGAATTTATTTTGGAGTTTTCTCGTGTCTAGTATCACTAGCTTTGGGGCTGGCATCGCTCCTTGATGGAGCTTGTCATTATTTTTTATGCCGTTGGGCTTGAGCATCGAAATACTTAGCCGGTGCAGCTATTTACTCTAAATAATTGCCGCCTGGGAACAGCAATATCGGTCTCCTTTACCCTGAGCGAAGTGCTTGAAGCTCAACCAGTTTGGTCGGATCTCCCACTGCGTAGAGCCAGGATGGATTTGGCAGCTTAGCCCTGCGAGGAACGAGATGGGCAGTTAGACTTGTTGAATAGGAATGTGCGCTGCTCGATCGGGGTTCCCTGGGGCATATGGTAATACCTTGCCAACTTGTGAACTATCCTAGTGAGCTGCACAGGAATATATACCTCTCAATTAATCATACCTTGGCTCATTATACTGCTATTGAGATATGTTTGGGTAGTTAAGTATGCTGCATTGCTGAACCAGGCTTTGGCTGGAGACGCTTGAAACCTTTGGGCGGTTGCTTTACTTTACGGTGTATACATACAATCGATGCCATTGGAGGCAGATGAGGTTGAGTCCAAGCAATACGGATGAACGTCTGGGTATGGATTAGCCTTTAAACGTGTATAGAGCTTCTACGCCTGCCTATCCTTTGGATTAAACTCAAGGTTTACTTGGCGCAGGAATCGCACCATCCTGGGAGGTTCGAATATCAGTACTAAGCCTGACAGTGCCGTATCAAGAAATCTTTAACGCGGCGCCATGCTAAAGCAGTAGGATGGTTAGGGCAACCTTATTTATTCGCCGGAACTCTTGTACTAGCTTTGGCTGAGACTGGATCAGCTTTGCGCAAGGTAGCCTGGTGGGATGGGAGGCCTTTGGAGGATAAAAGGAGTGGCGGGATCCTTTAGCTGATAGATAGCGAGAGCTTAAGATAAAGACAAAGGGGTGCAAGTATTATGCTTTACGGGAGATGGATGCCTTTGTAAGCAACTGCATGACCACTACCCTTGAAAAATGTGCAATGTAGGGGGTTGGTCTCTATCTTTAAAAGAAAGTCACTAAGGTATATGCTTTGACGCTTATAAAAGATAAATTGCAGTGGTGGCTAGCTTATCAGGCAAGCCTCACATTTTTTGAGCGCCAAAGGGCAATGCAATAAATTGAAAACAAGTGCGGTTCAAATATAAAAGTGAAAGCCAGGTTTATAAAGCAAGCGTGTATATAGATAGTGTCCGAACCCCAGCTTTTGCTGATATGAAAGTTTTCTGAAGAGTCCAACGACCCGCTTTTTAATAGCCCAGTTTCTAAGCATACTGGATTTAACCTGCACGGAAATGACACATAAGAAGTTGTTCAGGGCTATAACTAAAGAAATCGGAGCTTCGTTAAACCAAGATCGGGTATAGAAATTTTCCCCGTATAGAAACCAAGTGTTTTCGGGCTACCGCGCCTAGCTTAGGAGCGGTACGTTTATTTTGGAAGCATGAAACTGAGCGCGAGGCTTAAATGATTATAGAAAGATGCAAAGTGGTGCTAAAAAAATCCGCGTTTTTGAGAAAGCTGAAGCTTTATTACTTTGCTAGCAGCAACTATTCAACAGATATACAGTAAACTTGGGTGGGGTAGCAGCCAGCAAAAAATATTAAGCTAAAGATGCATTTAAAGGGCAATTAAGTAAAGATTGAAATTAAATAAAATCTATTTTACGCTTTCCAGAAACCCTGGAAGGTAAGTATAAGGTTAAGCTAGGTTGGAATTAGTCAGATGAGCGGGAAATATCAAAGAAGATACAAGCGGTGGAAGGTAGAAAGGGGTCAACCCTCGAATATATCATAAGGGAGGAATGCTTAGGAAATAATATTCAGGGAGCTCCTGCCATTCTCAAACTCAAGCAGCTGGGCAATCAGGCTAAGGTTGGGTGAGACAACTGAGCTCTTGGACTTGACATGCTGGTAAGCACTTTCAAAGGAGAGATTGTTGGCTTGCATAACATAGCCAATCATCAGGCTGGCGCTGCGTGAAACTCCACACTGGCAGTGGATCAGAACACCCACTCCAAGAGATCTAGCAAGGTTGATGAAGTTGAAGGAGGCAGCAAAAAACTCCTGGATGTTATCCTGGTTATGGTCCCAAAAAAGCTTTTTGCTGTAAACTGAATGAGATTCCTCAGAGGAGGTGGAAAAGGTATGCTTTTTAAGTTGGAGGCAAACCTTTTCATCTGAGACAGTCTGCCAGTGAGAGCTGCAGGCAAAGTCTACCAAGGAGTTATCAACTTTCTTGGCAACATTAAGGATGAAGCCAATATTGTATTTTTTTTAGAACATCAGGATCAGATGCATTCATCTCATCACCTAGGTATAGGTTTTCAAGTATCTCCTTGGGGCCATTGGAGTAGGTTTTCTGCTGGGGCTTTAACCATTGGGGAGCAGCACTTGGGAGGGCATAGGGCAAGGCATTCTCACTGGATG
This sequence comes from Entomophthora muscae, assembly GCA_014839935.2. NCBI lineage: Eukaryota > Fungi > Entomophthoromycota > Entomophthoromycetes > Entomophthorales > Entomophthoraceae > Entomophthora > Entomophthora muscae. Next base: position 247,189 of record QTSX02007184.1, read on the forward strand.
GGCCACACAGGGCTAGGTTCTTAAAGTTACGCTTTTTTTGTTTGGGTGGGAGCCCAGAAAGCTGTAGGGAGATGGGGAGTGAAACTTTGTTAAGAACCAACATGATACTGATGAAAAGGGAATGCTGCAGATCAACTGTAGCTAATGGGTATTAATAGGGTTTGGGAGGAAGCTGTTTGCTCAGGCTCCAAGGCAGTTGGTCTGGGCATGATGAATACAGAACCTGTTTCAATGGAGTCATACATAATTCCATTGCCCATATCCAGAGCCTATTCCTAAGCTCGGTTTCAGATGGCAAGTATATTTACCTAGTTTAATATTTAATTTTAATGTGAGCCAAACCTGCCAAGCATCATCCCATTTGAATCAGCCCTTGTCCTGCTCAGTGGAGCATTTCAGCACATGCCAACCCCAGCAAACAATTTTATTGGCTACTCCTTAAGATCCAATTGGGCCATTGGTAAATTAAGGAGGGTGATTCAACTGCTTCAGTTTTCACTTGGCATGGGTTTGGTTCTAGGTTGATCATTTGCTTGGATTGAGAAGTGGAGCCCAGATTTAGGCACCCATTATTAGTTTATTGCCAATAGATTTAAATCCACTCACTAAATTTTATGCTTGGGAGTAAATTAGACACTGGATCCTGAACTCACAGCTAAGATGATGTCATGCTGCAGCTGGTTGGGTTGGCAACCCAAGGTTCAGAGGGTAATTTTTTGTGGGGCTATAAATAGATCAGCCTGAGACAGGTTTGCTAAATTGCACTAATTGTTGTTAATACTATGCAGTCTACCCAGCCATTTGATTGGCCACACTTTTATTCCTGGTGGAGATCTAGATAAATACTAATGGCAAAAGATCTATTCCAACCACCCAGCCTATTTCATAGCCTTGCAAATTAAGCTGGGATAATCAAGCAGCACCTTGTGATCCTCAAATAATATCAGCCACAGGTTTAAATGCAATTAATTTGCCCCACTCCACCTCAAGGTTAATGCTATCCAATAACACTCCTGCCAGGCAGTGTATGCTCCAGAGCAGCTATTTGATTGCCTATGCCCTCTCCAGGGATATAAAATAAAAATCAACCCCAAGCAATAATTGGCATTTATCAATGCCACCATCTATCAGTTGGGTCCATTCCACTTTGGGCAACCCTATTTTCTGAGCACCCCAAGTGCAGCTAAAATTGATGGCAGCTGATATCTAGATGGTTACCCTAATTATAACAAGCAATCCCATAATTTAATTCAAGCAGATTTTGATTGGGGTTTGCAAAGTAAAATGCAACCTTTATCCCCCATTCAGGTCCACCAATTCATTTAGCTTCAATAGTTGTGCTATGCACTGCATCAAATAGATTATTTGGCTCCAGAGTTTTGGGGTTCTGGCAACTGATATTCAGCCAGCTGGTTTTTGGCCAGCTCAGATTCAACAAGCACTTTTTTCTGAGCTTTTTTTGCTCTACACCAATAAAAAATCAAGAATGCATGTTGGATAAATCCCCCTCTATAAAGGTTGATATTAAAAAGCAGCAAAAATTAATCAGATTGGGCTTTAAAAGCACAAACTTTTAGATTTATCCTCACCAAGTCCAGAAATAATTTGAGAATAATTAAATGTTCACAACATAGTTTAATGAAATACTGGGGCTGATTTTAAACCTCCTGTCACTGTAAAGCTAAAAGGAGTACATGTACAAAGATGATGGCAGGATCAAGGTGACCAAAATTCTGCTGGTTAAACATCAACCGAAAGAATATCACCTTTCCAAAATTAGCAACTTATGAATATAGCAGAGTGGCTTTTCAGCTACAGGTGCCTGGATAATTTAAAAGCCAAATCCAATAAAAACTACACCACTGGGAAGCACCTGTCAGAATGGAACATCCTCCATGGTGACAAACCCAAAAATTATTTTGGCTTTATTTTTTATGATTTTACTAAAAACTTTAAGATTGAAATCAAACCTGGCTTCTAACACCAAGAACAATTATTCAAGCCAAAAAATTAATTGGCAAACAGCAAAATCACAAAAACATTTTTGGGGAATTGTCAACATGGAGAATGTTACATTATGATGGGTAAATCCTGATAGTTGCCCATTGGGGTGAGTTTAGATTGCATTTCAAACTACTATTTTTAGAACTTCCTGGACTGAAAAGGTTGAAGATGCACAAAATTGTACCATGATTTCTGCTGCTGTGAGGATGAACAAGAACAAGCCTGCCTGAAACAAAATCCCATCAGCTCAGAATAAGTTAACTGAGCTCAAAGTAAACTCAGAAAATTAATAAACTCATATTGATTGGTATAGATGCCAGCTCACTTTCATTTCACTTTGAGACTAGTTGAATTCTTTCTTAGTTGAGTACATTTTGTATTATGCTGGCTTGGTTTTATCCATCCTCACAGCTGTGAAAGCTAGTGTAGGTTTTTGTAACTGAAATAGGGGAAATTTAGTTATCATAGGAAGAATATTTTATTTATAGATTTTTTTTAAAAAAATCATCTCATAAATGATTTTAATTATATAGGGTTATGAAATACCAAACACCTTTGATATATAAACCATCCAGTTTACCTGGAACCAACTGAGAATCTTCACCATTTAAAGTTCTAAAAGAGAATTTGTGCATCTCAGTACTTGCCGTAAATTATATTGCATGGATAGAATGGTCAAGGCTATCAGTGGAATTAATTCTGATTGTCAAGGCTAATGTGGTTTGCACTCAAATCCGTCAGATCTGACAGATTTGCATTCCTAATTATAATTTGGATGTTACGGTAATTTGGCCAACCTATTACATCCTGATAGATTGGGGTCGGGAATTGCTAGTGATTTCTGTAATAGGCAGCTGCAAACTGCACTCACTCTGGAGTAAGGCACACTTACTCTTTTTTGTCAGATTTTCTGGATCATCCCTAAAAGGAAGGAATGCAGATGCAAGAGCCTGGTGGACACAAGAAGATGCTTTAATGTTCCAAACAGTTGTGCAGGTATTAATAACACTCCTGCATCCATTGTGGAGCCTTTCAAGTATATAAACTTCCTTTCTTTCCCTCAAATAAATACACTTTTACACATTTACCTATTGCCTTTGACTCTATTCAGTTGTTACCTTAAAATTAAAAGGTAAAGACTCCATAGATAAAGGCTGGTATTAATTTGTGTTTAGGCCTACAACTATACTATACCAGCAAGCAAGCTCAGACGTTAATACACAAGACGTCACCAAGGCCCAAAATACGACATTGGTGCTCACTCCTGATATGTATCCATCTGGAAACAACAAACCACAGGACCCCCCCTGTTGTGGCCCTGTTTCAGCCCAGGGAGGGAATGGTCCTCTCTCTGCTTCTGCTTTGGCATACCTGCAAAGCATACTCCAGCAGACACTGGAGATGTCTTTCCTGGAAACCACCAACCAGGATGGTCCTCCTCAAAACCCCCAGGAACTGCCTGTACTTAGCCAGTTTATGGGAGATGTACAGAGACCTCCTACCATCCAATTCTACCAAACCTTGAACTTGAATGTGGCTATCCCTAATCCAGTGAGCACCAACATAGTTTCCTCCTCCCAGACCTTGGACTCCACTATCCAAGGAATGGACAAAGGAGCAGTTCAAGATGGGGAGAACTTGGCCGCCTGAAAATCCTGCCAGCATATGGATCCTCCATCAGAGAGAGGTTCCAGACCCTGAGCCATATCACCACTAACCAGCTCAAGAGGAGCACAAAGACCATTGTCCAGATGAAGGAGTACTTGTATTACTTTGTACACCCTGCTATCTGCCATAATTGAGTGCACCTACCTGTCAAGAGAACGTTCTTCTGCATCAAGGTCAGTTGATTGTAGCCCAGCAGAACTTCCTGAAGACCCTGTACTATGACCAAAGAACAGACTTTGGTTTGGTTAACCAACAGATTGCTGAGCTAGTCAGAAACCAGATGTCTTCAACCCAATTTATGGAAACTATGGGGCAATCATTGCATAATTATATCCCCAGGTGGTTCAGCAAATCCTAAGCAACTATGGGGTGGACCCACATTGGATCTCTGTATTAACAGGACATCTCAAAAGCTCCATGTGATCTCTTCCAGGCCACTGTAAAGGAACTGGAGAGGATTACCCCAGGCCCTACAACTGAAGAGCCCACTGGGAACGGCACCAATATTCCCCATAAAGAAGGGATGGAACTCTTTGGTCCCTTCTGCTCCCTGGAAAAGGACGTCCAGGAACTCCAACAGGACAATACCTTCTTGTATAGAGATCTCTTCACTTTCAAGGCTCAATTAGATGAAGGACTCAAGGACCTCAAGGCCCCTCATTATGATCCCAAACATGACCAACCAGGACAGGTTGCCTTAGAACAGGTCAACCAAATCTTTGCCAAGACCAACCGTCAACAGATCCAAGGCTTAGAGGATAAAGGGGATGGACAGGTAAAGGAAAAGCAGGTCATCAGAGAAGAGATCAAGGACATCAGAGCCACTCTTTTCACCCCCAGATCAGATTGACCACCTTACTGCTCACCTCACAGTCTCTCCTCCCAGCGGGAGAAGGGTACATTTTGAAGAACCTAGGTCCATTGGTAGACGTTCCTTGGGAAGCCAGGCACACTCCTCTGGCAATGAATCTTATTGCAGCTATGATGAAGATGATGATGATGCCCAAAGAAACGTCCCTAGGAACATGTAAGGGACCCTCTTTATAGAGGAGAATACAGTTGGGGAATCAAACAAGGGTCCATTACTCTCTACAACAGGAGATAGCTCTTCAAGCTGTAGGGTAGGGGTTGGGCAAGGGCCAGGGAAGCACAAGGTAGCTGGCCCCTGAGACAGGATATAAGACAGTAACAGGGAGAGCCAGATGGTGACTACAGACTACAAATAAGGGATTCCAATCATCTGGACTAGGAGGTACTATTAAACGCTCAAAAGAATAATAGGGCAAGATTGCTTTATTGTAGAAATAAATGTTAATCAAACAATTAACTTGGGATTGGGATGGGAGTTTTTATACTAGGGGGGTGAAATTTGGAGTACAGACTTGATGAGTTTGAAACCCAGATTAATGCCTCACATGCAGTGGCAGGAATCATGATGCAGGCTAATTTTAGATGCATGATAGTACTGAATTCCTTGCAGGTTTTACTTGCATCTGCATCACTGTGGGGCATAGGAACAATTAATTGCCAATTAATTGAGTTGCAGCAACCTAGATCATCCAAATTTGGAAGTTAGAATAGGTCTTCAACTATTGGATAACTGTTGTCAGGGAGGTGATTCCTGAAAGAACATCATGATGACTGAAGCAGTACTGGAGAGCAGTGACAATCCCCTGGCTACTATGGAACAAACCAAATTGCAGGAACATCTGGCTGCTTCAGAAGCCAGATACCAGGCTTCCAGAATCAACTGCTCTCCCATCCAAAGATTGTTTAATACAAGCAGCATGATCCCTAACTTTAAGCCTGCCAGCTTGCCAAAGCTCAATAGGAAAAGTAATGCCACCATGTTCTTGAGGCTGTATGAAAACACAATGTATGGGGCAGATGAGGTGACAAATAACTCTTCTATCTTCAACTGCCTAGATTCTGAGACACAGACAATCATCATGCCAGGCTCCCAGAACGTGGATGGACCTTTGTCAATGTCTCCAAGGCTTTAATGGATGAATTTGGCAGCAAAGAGGCCCTCAACAACCAGAAAATGAACTTTGTGGAAGGAGGCATTAAAAAGGGGAAACCATGCAAGAGTTTGCTGATAGGTTCTACCTAGAAGCCTAGACGCTGATCTCCCTGAAGGCTGCTTCCTTCATTTATTTCAAGTCTGCCCTGATCAATGCAGTACATCCTAACAAGAATATCTCTCTTGCTTTGAAGTCTGGGATCTACAAAGCTCACAACATTGCTGATCTGGTTTGCCACCTTCTCACCTTCAAGTATGACTTTGAAGTCCCCATGCCCTCAGGACCAAGAGAATCCCAGGAGAACAGGCACAAGCCCTCCTCCACCAACAAACCCAAGACTGTTGAAAGCTCATCCACTCAAGGAACAGCTGGTACCAATAGCACCCACACCTGCTACAAGTGTGGGAAGCCAGGCCACATATCTAGGAAATGTAAGCAAACAGTGTCCAAGGTGCATCATGTAGGAGCAGAGGAGTATGACTCTGAAGGGGATCAAGAGGAGAAGGAAGCTTATCAAATTGAGGAGCCAAAAAACTGCTGAGCAGCCAGGATGAGGAGAAATCCCTGGTTGCCCATATATTTGCACCTCCCCTCTCTTCACCTTCTCCCCTCCCACCTGAAGACCCAGGTGCCCTCCGGCTGTGTCCCTCCACCCAACGCAGCCCTGAATTTGGAATTAGCAGACCCCAAAGTCCCCACACCAGCAAGCCCTAGCCTAGGCTCCACTGACCCTGACACTAGTCCCTTGCTCTGCTATCCTGACTCCCAGGAGATAGAAGAAGACCAGCTTCATAGAATTCTTACTATCAATGCCCTCACCAGAGGCAGGAGAATAAGAAAGGAACCCTTGATCACACCTGAAGCCTGGGAAACTGTTACGCTCCCCTATGCTGAGCAGTTGACTCTCCCTACTACAGAAGTTATGCGTGAGAGTGATAGCGCCAAGAAAATGGCACAAATTCTCAAGTCTGTCAATGTCTCTGCTTCTGTGGATGCCCTCAAGGGATCCAGCCCTACCTTGTGTACAGCTTTGGAGGAATTCCTTAGCAAATACAAGGATATGGACGTCCATCAAGTAACATCCTTAAGTAATGGAACTGATCAATTGGACTGCACCTACATTGACATGACGGTCCACAAGGTTGAAGCCTAAGCCATCATTGACTCTGGTGCACCAGGAAACATTAATCCTGGCAGCTGGTCAAAAAATTGAAGTTGGCTCCATACTTGGACTACCAAGAGGTATTTGGGACGGCAGGTCCACTTACCACTAAAGCCATGGGCGCTTACTTGTCATTGCCCCTTTGGTTTGGGAAGTTGATTGTAACCACCCCCGCTATAGTTATGGAAAACAACAGTTATGACGCCTTATTGGTACAGGGTTCATGACAAGGTACAGGACTATCACCAACCATGGTGATGATACCTTCAAAATCCTAGGCCAGACTATCCCCATGTACTAAAATGGTGCTAAGGTAGTTGATCTCCCCAAAAAGAAGCTCCGCTTTATCAACATGGAATATGCTGGCGGGGATATTCCTGTGGCTTATACCTTATGGCACAGGAAGCTCAGGATGCTTCCATTGTCAACTAAGCAGTACAAAGGAATCCCCTTGTATGCTTCTTCTGGGTTTACCATCTCCTCTAGATCTCAAGCAATTCACCACACTTGTCTGTTCCTAGAGATTCCTTCTTGGTTACATGGAGAAGTCTTTGGTCACCATAGTGCCTCCCGTCCGGAACCTTGGATCTGCCCTGGACTAGTCATGTGTGACCGTATAACAGTCACTATTGAGTATTTAGCCAAATAAATGCTCAAAAATATAAAATTATCTATGTTTTTCTGATTATTGCATGTAGATAGGTTGGATTGGAAGTCTTAAGGTCAAGATTCCTGAAAGCTGGATATCTAGGTTCAATAAAAGAACAGAAGGCAAGATTGGCTGAGTCAATCTGGGAGACAGGATGTCTCAAAAACTGTTTAATTAATTGGGAAGATTAATTAATAAATACATGGGAATATAATTAATGAGGATTTAATTATATTGGTTAAATTGCCTTGACTGTGTCAAGAAGTTTGGTTAAGGTCAACCATAAGTAAACCCCCAAATTTTGGGTTAAAAGCACCGCTTTGGCAAATTCATTGGATTAGAAGCACCACCACGCCACCTAATAGATTTGTGAAGCGCTACCTAGTGAATTTTCCAGGCGCTGGGGCACCAAGGCACCGCCTGGGGAAATTGCTGGGCGCCACAGTGGCGCCTGGTTTGAGTTTTGAAGCATTTTAATGGGTTTTAAGGCAAAAAACCATTAAATGCAAAGATAACTAAATAAAGGCAAGGATGCCTATGAATTCAGGGTTGATCAGCTGGTTCCCAGTTGGAACATCAATAGATAAGTTTTAGGAGGTTTAATCCACAGGGTTTTGGCGCCAGGAGCTGAGGAAGCACCATGCTGAATTGATGTATTGGGATGAATGGAGTCAGATGACTTCTTCCCATTGTAGGTTGATTCTCATAGGTTGAGAAATATTGGTGATCTTTTAGGTAAAGGTCTAGGTTTAGATGACTCAAATTTCATAGACCACATGAGATGAATCATAGGTTGATTCAGGAACCAGAGGGATTTTCAGCTGAATATGCCTCAAATGGTATATAAGCAAAAACAGCTAAACTTTAATAAATATATTTTTTCAGTTTTGACACTTTCCCCTCAACTACCTTTTCAATTATTATGTCTTCTTTGTTAAATTTTTAAAGGGCCAAATTTGGAGTACTTTGTGTGGAAACTGCTGCTGCCAGGACGGAGGTACCTACAAGTTTGTTAGAGGAAGCTTGGGCAAGCTTGGAGGTCACCAAGACTGTGCCTGAGGAGTCTTTAGTGGAAGTAAAGGCTGCGTTTGAAGAGTTATACTCCAATTACTTTGCAAAAGAAGGGACTCCTGACCAAGGAAACCAAATCTGTGCGTGGGATTCCTGGAACTTGTTAGTAGGATGGGACAAAATCTTACAGCAAGTGAAAGCAAAGGCAAATCGTGAAATTGAGGCTTTAAGTGCAAGAGAGGAGAAGAGAGTTGAGATCATGGCCCATTGGCGGGATGATAAAAAAGAGTTGTCCCATAAATTGCCTCCCTGGAGACAAAGCTCCTCAAAGCTTTGTCAAAGGAAGATAATGGCAATAAGAGTCAAGGGCAGGATAATGGCGGGATGGACTGGTTGGACCTGGATCCGTCACATCATGCCTGGACCTGAAGAGCTCCAGATCCTTCTAGCCAACCTTAGCCCTGTTCCCTTGACTGTGCAGAAGAATCAGATTTTGGGATATGTCAGATTGTAACAACATACCAACTTGCTCCAAGCTTCACCCTTTGCTGGACTTGATGAGCTAGGACTTCCTGTGAATTGACCTATTTCCTTACCCTTAATTCCTCATGACTCTCTGATTGGCTTCACTGAACCAGAAAAGGACCAGGTTCTGGATCTCTTTGACAAGTACAAGGAAGTATTTGCTAGAGATGACTTGGACCTTGGGAAAGCCATTAGAGCAGAGCATACCATTGACACCTAAGGACAGCCTTCAATCTGGTCTTGCCCTATTTGCTGTAGTCAAGCAAAACAAGATGTTGCTAACAAAGAACTTCAGAAGTACTTATCTCTGAATTTTTGATACCCAGCAAAAGCCCTTGGTCTTCTCTCTTTTTTATTGTCAAAAAGAAGGATGGCTCTAACAGAGTGGTCATTGACTATAGAAGACTGAACTCCATCACTAAGAATGACTCCTACCCCCTCCCATGTATTGATGATACTTTGGACAGACTAGAAAGAGCCAAGTTCTTCAGTGCCATGGACCTTATTAGTGGCTATTAGCAGATTGATCTTCCCCCTCAGCATCAGGAGAAATGTGCTATCATTACTGAGAAGGGACTTTCCCAGACCACACAGATGCCCCAAGGACTCACTAACGCCCCTGCAACCTTCCAGAGGACTATGGGTGCAGTTATAGATGACCTAAAACTCACATCTGTGCTTTTATACCTGTATGATATCAATGACTTCTCCAAAACCTTCAATGATCATTTAAAGCACTTAGAGGAGGTATTCTAACAGTTACTGAAAGCCAACCTGAAGCCAAAGCCACAGAAATGTAGATTTTTCAAGGAGCACTTGGAATTCCTTGATTTTGTAATCAGCACAGATGGTTTACACCCTGTACCTGCCAAATCAGAAGCAATTTCTAAAATTCAAGTACCAGTCAACAAACATGATATCCAAGTCTTCCTGGGAATGATATATTACTATCAAAGGTTTATCCCAAACTTTGCCACACTTGGTGACTCCTTGTTTAATCTCCTCTGTGCCAATGTGGACTTCTTTTGGAGCTCTGCCTATCAAAAAGTCTTCAACACTCTGAAACAGACCTTAATGTGTGCCCCTGTACTGGCATATCCTAACTTTGAGAAGCCTTTTGTGGTGCACACAAATGCTAGTCTCACTGTCATTGGTGGTGTACTTTCCCAGCTAGATGATAATAGATTAGAACACCCTGTTAGTTATTGCTCTCACACCTTGAACTATCATGAACATAACTACACAGTGACTGAAAGGGAATGTTTAGCAGTAATCTACTCTTACCAGCAGTTTAGAGTATAATTACATTGTGTAAACTTTAATGTGGTTACTGATCATGCTTCCCTCTAACAGTTGATAACATAGAATGATCCAGAAGGAAGACTTGTTTTTTTGGGCTATCAAGCTTCAAGCCTTTGATTATGAAATAGTGCATTGTGCTGGTGCTGTTCACCAGAATGCAGATTGCCTCTCCAGATTACCTAACATTACCCTTGTGTCCTCTATTGCTAATGAGCTTTATAAAAAATTACTGGTTGACCAATCTTTGTAGGAGGAAGAGTCCACTGAAATCCAAAATGTTCTTAAGAAGTTTATAGTGGACACCAAAGTTAAAGATGGTCAACTATTTAAGCTCTACAAGAACAACTGGTTACCATATGTACGTCCCTTGCTTGGAACAGACTCTGTAGTTGTTTCACACAAAGCTACAGGACATGGAGGAATACAAAAGACCCTTGCTAAGTTACAACAGCATTGATACTGAGAAGAAATACCCTCTGATGTTGCTGAGACTCTGGCTGCTTGCCATGATTGCAATGTTGAACGCCCAAAGATAACAAGATTCCAGCACAAGCTGATCCACCCAGGATTTGCTTTCCACACTTTTGCTATTGATATGGTGAGACCCTTACCAGTCTCCAAAGAAAAAAATAAGTACATAATAGTGGCTGTGGACCAGTTAACTAAGTGGGTTGAAGCCAAGGCTATCTCAAATCAGTCTTCCCTCACTACGGCCATGTTCATCTTGGAACACATCATCTACCACCATGAATGTCCTCAGGTGCTGTTAACTGACAACAGAACCAACTTCACCAACTATATGATACCAAGGCTAAATCAACTGATGGGAATCAGAGGCACATTTCACACCCCATACTATCCCCAAACCAATGGAATAGTTGAACAGACCAATGGAAGTTTGGTACAGATCCTCAGGAAACTAGCACACCAAAATGAGTCAGAATGGAACACTTACCTGCCTGCAGCCAACTTTACTTACAACATTGGTTACCATAGAGAAACAGGCAAAACCCCTTCCAACTCCTGTATGGTTGCCAGCCTGGGTTACCTCCCCATCTGTACTCCTTGGTAAAACCCAACCCTGCTGTCACCCCAGATGCCTATCTCCACACGCTGGCTCAGGCCTTGATCAAGATACAGGCTGAAGCCTATACTGTCAACCTGAACACCAAGCAAAAGGATGTAGAGTATGCCCAGTCTAAACGCCCTTCTCTCCCTAGCTATCAGATTAGAGATCTAGTCTATTTCTATAGCAACAGAGGGTATGGGCGCAAAAGCAAACTTGCCTCCCTATGGCAAGGACTTGTTAAAATCATCCAGAAAGTAGGCCCTGACAGCTATACACCAAAAAAATCTACCACTGGACAGCTGGTCACTAGAGTCCATGTGCAATACATGCTTATGGCTCTTAGTGATCAGGAGTAATCCCCCTTTAGGACAATAATAAAAAAAGAAAAAGACTAATAAAAAATTCCATGGGTTGTTGTCTACGTTGCAGAAATAAAGGAATAATGCAATATATGATAGAAAAAAGGCTTTATTGGAATTTGCAGTGCTTGGAAATCACTGCTTTCAAGTGGCAAGTCATTGTGAGAAGAACCATACAGGCCGCCATGTACTCCTCAGCATAGTCCTCCTTAAAGTGCCACAGACAGAATATAAGATAATCAGGATATTTATCCCAAGCCTGTGCCTGGTTGAACCCCATCCAGACTGGGAATCCAATCCACACTACCAAGGCATCCCAGAACAGATGCTCTATGCTCCAGTACTTTTGATTCAAGGCAATTTCTGGCTTATAAATTTACTGCATGAGCCCCTCAAACAGCATGGGAACATCCTCCACCTCAGCTACTGCTGGATTTTCAGAAGGAAGGGTGAATAGGCTCCCCAGTAGGGCTAGTCTAGTGTACATGTCCCTGCTTTTAAGGTTCAGGGATGTAAGAAGACCTGCAGTCACCTGCTGGATACAAAAGTTCTTTCAATATTTATCAACCCAGCTGGCCACTTCTAGGCCCACTTTTTCCTTATGATACCATGACTGAATAATTACCCAGATCACTACCAAAACAAGGTCTATTTGTTCCTGGTCAAACTTCTTCCCTTGCCATTTGAAGCCTTGAAGTTGACTTTCCGCATATTTCAGCGCTGCTTCTTGTTTGAAACAAAAATGGTAAAATTTCCCTCCTTGATCTTAGCTTGGGTCATATTAGATGATTTCTTCAACACCTCTTGAAATAGAGCATGTAGATGAGGTCCTGTCCCAAGTTTAACCTCAATAGCATCTTAATAGTTTATCACATTGGAAAGATCAAACCAGGTGACCCCCTCTTCCTGCTGAGCCTCCAGCTGAATTATTGGTCCTTGCTCCTGTGAGGCTTGGATTCTTTTTACCAAGCGTTCAGCCCTCTTCTGGCTCTTATTCTGAGCGCTTTTCTACTTGGCTAACCTGGTATCTTTGTTTGTCATTGCTCTGGCTCTAATGGTTGAAGCTCTGGAAGCTCTGGAAGATTTATCTTGAGAAATTGACATGTGCAATCCTTGAGTGCAGTGCTTTCTATTTATACCCTTGTCCATTCTAGTGGTGGGAAATATTGTAAATTAGATTGTATGGATAGAATGGTCAAGGCTATCAGTGGAATTAATTCTGATTGTCAAGGCTAATGTGGTTTGAACTCAAATCTGTTGGATCCAACAGATTTTCATTCCTAATCATAATTAGGATGTTATGGTAATTTGGCTAACATATTAAATCCTTATGGATTGGGTTTGGGAACTGCTAGTGACTTCTATAATAGGCAGCTGCAAACTGCACTAACTCTGGAGTAAGGCATACTTACTCTTTTTTGTCAGATTTTCTGGATCATCCCTAAAAGGAAGGAATGGAGATGCAAGAGCCTGGTGGACACAAGAAGATGCTGTAATTTTCCAAACTGTTGTGCAGGTATTAATAACACTCCTGCATCCATTGTGCAGCCTTTCAATTATATAAAATTCCTTTCTTTCCCTCAAATAAATACACTTTTACACATTCACCTATTGCCTTTGACTCTATTCAGTTGTTATCTTAAAATTAAAAGGTAAAGACTCCACAGATAAAGGCTGGCATTAATTTTTGTTTAGGCCTACAACTATACTCTACTATCAAGAAATCTTAGATGTTAATACACAAGACATTCACAAGGCCCAAAATACAACAGTACTCCTTTCAGAAAGCTAAAAATTCAACTCTTAACAATTTAAGATAAACTCACTCCAATTGCAGAATTCTATAAACTTGAGGCTTTTAGGATGTTTAGTTCATATGAACCGCAAAGAGACTATGCTTCATTTTTCTAGCTTCAAATTTCAAGGCTTACCAATATAAAACCCTTTTCTAGGGACAGTAGTTTAACCTAAATATATCCATGGGTCAAAAAGAAAGCCAAGTGGTGAAGGATATGCCACCAATTTTTGGTTGATTTAAGGGAACATCTCTTATCCATTATACTACCCAGTCAGTGTAGCAGTCATCAAGGCCTGCCCAAATTAATAAAAAACTTGCTGCAGTCAGCTCATTATTGAATATTTGGGGTTCAGTAAAGCTTCACTAACATTGAGAAATAGAGCTCATAAATATTTTAAACCTGAAACTTTTGATAACCTTTTATGATATGGATCATTATATTTAGAAAACAATATTTAACTTGGAGCTGGACAATAAAATGATCCAGCTAACATAATTTTGGCTCTGGTTGAAAAAATGACCCATAAAGGCTAGTAAACATTGGGGGGTATTCCAATAACTGTATACTGGAAACTTCTCATACCTTGATTATGATCAGCGGTTACTTGTAGCCAGCTATTTATCATCTCACTAGTCCAATCAGTATAAAGCAAACCCCATATTTTTAAAGATGTATAAGAATACATTCAGACCAATTTTTGCAACTGAACTAATTAAATTTCAGCACTTGGAGGAGTTGAGAAAGCTGATAGTCCAAGAGGGGTCATTAATGAGCCTTGGAATGAGATGATATTCATATGAGTAGAGAACAGATACTCATACCGCAGTAGAGCCATTAGTTTTATAAGCTGTGGTCATGTAGTCTTGACATGAGGTAAACACTGAGAGTGTTCTTATTAAGCAACTTGAGAAATTTATCAATGCTTGTAAAATTTGGGCTTAGCCTACATATGAAAAATATTGGTGGGCCTTATCTATAGCAGGTTGATAAGGGAATACCAGGAGACCCTTCAAGGGGTGAATATATGAAAGCCCAGGTTCATTGTGAGATACAGCAGTAACTGGGATATTTGGTTTGGTTGCCAAAGAATGCTTGGCAATTTTTATACCATATGAAGGTTAAGATATCCAGATGCAAAATAGCATTGCACCAATTTTAAAATCATACCAGAATGGAAGGGCTTATCAAGCAAACGGTTTGAAAACCTTTAAAACAACTGTTTCATAACCTGAGAAGGCTCATTTGTTCATGCAACAGTGACATGACTCTTAAAAACATCAGTTTGACCTTGTCAAGATACAGTGTAAAAGGGCTTAAAAGTCATAACAAAGCATCAGGGGTATCATTATAAATGTTTTGTTGCAAAGAACCTCAAGGGAAAATGAGAAATGGGCTCAGCTAGGAGCAACCATCATTAACCCTCAAAATCTTCAAGGACTATACTAGGTTTCAAACCTTCTGAGTGAACAAGATCACATTAACCTAAAAAAATACAATTAGTGCAGTTTATCTTGTTCCAAGTTGGCTGGATTTTGTCTTAGGCTGACTCAACTTTGTCCATCATAACAGCTTTGAAAGCTACTGTTGCAGTATTTTAATAACCAACCCTTATTTATGTATAGGATGATATTGAATGATACAGAGCGCTATTTTTAACTTAAACCTACTTAAATTGGTCTATTTTTTGAGAAAACATTTATTTCAAAGATCAAGGGGATGGAATCAGCTGCCATAAATCTTTTAAACTAAATATTCCTAACTATTATACAAAAAGGATCTAAATAAAGCTACAATAATGAAGTTTAATCAATATAACACCCCCTAAAGATGTAACTATCTTAGTTTAGAGCTTTATACTTCTGTTGCTAGCTAGCCATGTTTTTATGTCCCCCATATATTATTGGATAAGCTTTACTTACCAGATCTCAAATAAAGTAATCATTAATTAAATAAAACAGAGCTTCATCAGGAATATCCAAACAACAAGTGCTTTAGCTTTCCAGTCTATGTGAACAAAAATCAAGCTACCCCAAAACAAAACCAGCTGGTCTTGAAAACAGGAGATAGCTATATTTATGTCCATTGCCAACATATCTGACTCTATTTTCAGATTTGCTTTGAGCCCAGCTGGTTTTATTCTGAGCTGATTGGGGTTGGTTTCAGGATTTCTTGCTTGTACCTCACACACTTTAGAGCTATTTTAAACTTATGGTAACAATATGTATATCTTAGCCTACATGAAAGGTTCATATTTATATTGCATCAAAGGATTTCCCACATATGATGAGGTATCTTATTTAATAAAGTAAAAAATGCTGGAGCTCATCATGGGGACAATTGTGGTAAAATTGACTCTCTGGTTATTGACTACTGTAAATTCAGAACCTGAATGTAAAAATGCAGGATTGTCAAATCCTTGGTCCAAATTTTGAATCACTTTTGCAGATAGCCTTTTTTTAATTAAATTGAATTCTTTGTATTTTTATTTGGATTTTTAAAAATGTGGGAACTCATAGACACTTTGCAAAGTTCAAGCAGAACTGCATATTTCCTATGGGCAAAATGAATTAACAGGAATCAGATTTGAAGTGTTCAAATCCATCAACCATTTTCATTAAGTTTACTATGTTTTTTGGAATTGCGGGATTGTCAAATCCAAGAACCAAATTTCAAATAACTTTTGAATGCCACTAGTAAACTCAGATATTAATTGCAGGAACTGGAATCCAAATTGAATGTACAGTAAGAAACTAGGACAGATTAACCCAAATCAAAAAGCTCCACTCTGGATAAAATCAAATGAAAAATCCAATCTCAAAAACCACATTTAGACATGAAATTAAGTGAAATGTAAAATTGTCTAAACTGGAAATGATGCAATATTCTGCACTCTAAATCACTAATATAGCAACCACAAAACCATATAATGATATATGAGCTACCCTCCTGATGACACAGAATTTTTTTAAAAGTTTTTTGGCACCCAGCATAGCCAGGGGCCATAAAACTTCTTTTCAAGGAAGAAAGGAGGGGGAAAGATAAACCATCAGTTTACTACACTATGTATTCATGTATTGCTATTAAGGATACTTGATTACAGTAGATTTTAAAAAATGCTAATAATAAAATAGAATTATATATTACAATCTATCTTATCACGTTGTCTTTTCCTTGATGTGTTGATAGTTCATTTGCTGTTAATAATGTGCTTTCAATTAATTGGATAGCTTCACCTCCAGCCGCCTTGGCAATAGGAAATCAAGTTGCCTCCCCGAGACCAGCTGTGGTTGCAGAGGCAACTTGATTTCATATTGCCAAGGCAACTGGAGGTGAAACTATCCAATTACTTGCAAGAACATTATCAACTGCAAATGAACTATCAACACATCAAGGAAAAGATAACATGATAAGATAGATTGTAATATATAATTCTATTTTATTATTAGCATTTTTTAAAATCTACTGTAATCAAGCATCTAAATTTTAGCTGCCCTAAAATGGAATAAGGTGATTTTTGAGAATGCCTATGATTCCTAAAAGAATGAGCACAAATCCACTCTAGATCCTTTAGCATCCTTTTTAAGACACACATAAATTATATTTATTTTGAATTCACCTCATTTTTGATTTGAAACTTGGTTCTTGGATTTGACAATCCCAAAATTTCAGATTTTTTAAGTTTTAAATGATGTCTATGATTTGTTTGAAATACAGGAAATATCAAATTGTACATTAGAATCCTGCATTTCTGATTCATGTATCTCACATTTGTTTGATGAATTTTGTCTTTTTTTAGTTGTGTTATCTGCTCAGGAGATTTGAAATTTGCCAATTTAAATAAACCAAAAAAGTCAAATTAAATGGTTGATTTTATTAAAAATTTAAATTTCACTCAGCTGAGTTGCCCGCAAAAGTGATTCAAAATTTAGACCAAGCATTTGAAAATCCCGCATTTTTACGTTCAGGTTCTGAATTTACAGTATTAAGTAAAGTGAGAATTCAGCTTTTTGCCTGATTGACTACAGGAAATTGATACTTTTTTAGTTAACAGATCTTGATGTACAGTAGTTTTCAAACCTGTTGAGATAAAAATATATCAGTCAGTTTAGAACACATGAACTCAGTCACAAAACAAATTTCAACTTGATAGATCTAAATGGAAGATAATTTTACAGAAAATGAGCACTATTTTTAGAAAATGTCCAGTCATACAACAAACTATTCAAACTGGGGACAAATGATTAAAAATTCAACAATAAATGTATCAAACACTAGAACACATGTGTTTCAGTCACAGAATGCTTCTACTATGTTTACTATATTTTTGGTAGACACATGAAACTCAGTCACAAAAGTTATAAACTCAATCCAACAACAAGCCTAAATAGCAACTGAAACAGGCAATGTAAATATCAAATATCAAAATGCATTAATGAATCAATAATATTGTTACCAGATCATCCTAATTAAGAATAAAATCTAAAATATGAAAAAAATATTCTGAGTGTCTGTTTTGGGATTAGAATCAATAAAATATCAAATTTATCCAAACTCATGATCAACAGTGCACATTTACAGCCAATAATAATTAATATAGAAATCTAAACCTAGTTTGGAATAAACAGTAGTGACTGCAAGCTTTCATGCTGCTATATATGGAGATATAAAAATTAAAATAAATAAATTATATAGATAAACTATTTTAATTTAGTTTTAATACCAAAATAGACACATCTCAACAACAGAGCCAATCAGAATGGGTGTACATGTGGTGTCTTTGTGCTTGGCTCAGACCAGACACACCTTAGTTATTGCACCCAGTTTAACTTAATGAAATAAGCTTATTGAAAATAGGACATGTCTTTGTTTGCAAATTAGCATGTCAACTTGTGGTTAATCTAGCACCAGAGAACCCAGTGGTCTGGTGCTAGATTGACCACAAGTTGGCGTACAAATTTGCAAACAAAGATATTTCCTATTCTCAACAGGCTTATTTCATTAAGTGTTACTTTTACTTAAAAAGCTCATACTAATAAAAAGCAATAAAAACTATTAAAACAGAAAAGAAAAAAAGTATTTCTATAATTTTTTTTAAAATGAGTGCTCCTTTTTGAGACATTCTCTCAGACATAAATGTCCAAATTTAGAATTATGTACATTGAAAATAATGCTTTAGTTCCCTGAATAGATTTTGGTGGATTCACTCCTGAAATCCACTATTTCCAATATGAGTCCCAAAAATAATCAATATTTTCAAAAAATGAGTTGTTTTGTGTTTGAGTTCATCACTTTTGTGACTGAACCTCATGTGTTCTCTGTTTGCATAATATTTGCCACATACTCATAATCAAATTTGATGTAGAATGCTTCAGCAAGTGACTGGATTGCGTGTGTTATGAATTTGAGTTCCATGCGTTTGCTATCTCATTTTTGGAATTCAGTATTTGACTCTATTTTTGTTGTATGATTGACTATTTTTGTTTTCTGGCCCTAGATAAATGGAAGCTTTATTGAGTAAATTAACCTTCAACTGGTTCCAGTTGAAATTTATTTTGTGACTGAGTCCATGCGTTCTAAACTGAATAATATACATTTATCTCAATAGGTTTGAAAACTACTGTACTGAAAACTTTTGATAAAAAATTAAGCTATACAATTACAGTAGTTTTAAAAGCTATGGCAACAACCAAAAATACCTTAGATTTAAACAAAATGATTTCAGATTTGAACAAAATTCAAGTCACGCAAGATTCAAGATTCAAATAATTCAAATGTTTTTGGTTAATAAATGAACTTTCAAACCAAAAACTAAATTTCACTAGCCCATTATACAAAATTATAGCAAATATTGGAAACTGCCAGAATTAACTCATTCTGCAAGTCAACTTACTATATGTTGACAATCAGAATTAAAAATACTTTAATGTTGACAGCATTGAAAAGTCAGAATTAAGTTTTAACTCATGCAGACTACTAAATATTGACACTTTTTTAATAAGCAGAAACCTGTTTACTGAACATTTTACTTAATAAAAATTAAGCTTCAAGATACTTTTCAGGGTACTGTGACAACATAGATTTTAAAAAGTCCATAAAAAAGTATACATGACAATTAAAAAAGCTTATAAAAATACACTTCAAAAATAATTCACTATGAAATTAGCTATCTTTACTATAATAAATTTTTTCCCACTTGTAAAAAATCCAATACACAAAAATATACTAAATAAAATTCACATATTAAAAGAAATTATAATAATAAGAAACAGTAATTTACAGTTTTTTCTATATTGAAAACTACAAAAAACATATAATTTACTAGTAAAATACCAATATAGGCCATGTAATACAGTCTAAGGCATCAAACTATCACTAGAAAATTATTGATGTTATAAAAAAGTACCATAAATGATTAATGAGTTATTTAGAATAACTATTCATTTAAAATTTTTATAATTAACATATAAGAACTATATAAAAAATTAGGCAATACTCAATAGATTTAATTAAAAGCTAGACTGTGATCACCTGGTTGCCATTAAAAACTGTGGTAATCTTCTTGATGTATTTCCCAATCTCTGAAAGCTTGTATTTGGCCTTGACAACGTCCTTGATCTTCTCTTGATACTGTTTCTCTTTGGTGGGTCTCTTCTTCTTGGATGGGCGGTTCTCAATATCTCTGATGGATGTAGCAGTCTTCCCCTGTTAGACTTTGAGGTGTTAATAGAAGGTGTTGTATCTGGGCTTGATTCCAAAGGAGGACTTGATATGCTTATGCCAGCCCTCCAAAGATGAAGTAGTTTTCATCTCATCCTTAAGAACTGCCTGATAGCAGTTCCAGTTGGCTCTGGGCTTGCTCTGGTGCTTAGTGACCTTATGTCCAATCCACTGTGGTTAATAATATTCAATGAAAGGGTAGAAGACACCATCATGTTTATTGTCATATGGATCCTGGCACAGGAGCTCAAAGGCTTGTCCAGCATGCTCTGGCTTTAAAAAGGCTAGTGCTACAAACTGCTGAATTAAGAATTTGCACTTTCCTGATGTATCTAGACGGTGGAGCTTGCTGAGCTCAGGTAGACCCTTTAGTTGCCTGTTGACAGCCTGTCAATAATGAAAAAACACCCCTGTACCTCTCCATCAAAGGTGTTTACAAAAGCGTTATACTGGGCAGTTTTATAGTCCATGATTATAGCTGAGGGTCCAAGTGCTCATTATGAGCTTCTTTTTCTGCAGCAAGGGTGGCTTTATCCTTTTCATCATCATCTGGATAGGCTCTAGTGTTATGGACAGGGTGACTCTTTTTATTATTAGGTAGGGCTTTGATGCCCTCCTGAAGAATTTTAAAGGCCTTTGTGTAGATCTCTTCTGTTGCCCCAGGAAGCAGAAAGTAGGCAAATTGGAGCACCTTGCCTTCAATAAGGGAATGTACAACCCATAGTTAGTAAAAAAAGGTGGGGGCATACTGCAAAGGTACCATCACATAACCAGGTCTCTGAATCTCTCAACTGCTCCAGGTTCTGTTGTGTAGCATAGCATATAATTCTTGCCTCTGCTGTAGGCCCATCATCATGAAAAAGAAATACATCATCACCATTGAACATCTTTAACTTCTATGTCAAGACTAACTCTCCTTGGACCATGGCATATTTCTTATGGGGGAATAGATCACAGTGTTTGTCACATATGTACTTTACTAACTGGTCACGGTCAGGGATGAGCTTCAGGTTCTCATTACTTAGGTGAGTGGTAGCCTTAACAGCCAGATAAGAAGCTTTGACGTCTTTGGAGACTGGTACCATTTGGTAGAGGTACCACTTTAGAAGCTTTTCAATAATATTGATTGGAGCATTGCATGTGTGCTCTCCTTTTTCACTAGTGACTTTATCCCATCCTTCTGTGTTGATCCTGGCAGCACAGCTTCTATCTTCACACACATAGTGCTTGCTTCTTCCTGCTCTCTTTTGATTGTTGCAATTAAAAACATATCCATAACAGACTAAACTTGCACCTCCTTTGACATACATTAGAAGGAAAACCCAAGGGAACTTCTTTGGGAGCTTAAACTCTCCTTTGACGTTACTTATATTGTGAACCTTTAGGTGATCCCATGGGAAAATTGGTGCTTGATGATAGTCAGACAGGTAATCATCAGGATCTTACTTATTGATACTTGATGAGGAGGATGGAGGTGCAGATTTGTTGGGTGGTGGAGGGGAATTATCTGGAGTTGGATTTTTGTGCTTCTTGGACTGGGATGAGCTTGATTCCTTGGGGCTTGATTCCTTTGAGATTGATTCATCTGGGATTGACTGGGGTTCTGGACTCTTGGGTGTCTTCTTTCTTCCTTGCTTGTTTAGTGGAACCTCATCTCCTTCTGATTGGTACCAGCTTGGAGAAGAGGAGGGGGCAGGGGAGGGCTCTTTGCTTTCAGGGTCTGGCGTCTTCTCCTTTGTCTTCTGTTTTTTTGAGGGCTCTTTGGCTGGTTTTTTGTTGGGGTAGGGACTTTGGGCCTTTCCAGAGGCTTTGGGTACTTTCTTGGTTGACTTGGGGCTCTTTTGTGGCTTCTTGGAAGATTTGTCCTACAATAATTAGAATATAGTTCATAAAGTAAGAATAATCATGTGAAACATGAATAAAATTAAATAATAATAATTTGTTTTATTTTTTATTATGAATTAAATAGTTTATAGAAGTATGGAAAGTAATTTTAGATCTAGTTTATTAGTAAAGAATAGAAAAAAACCATGTTTAAATAAAAAGTTGACATTCTGGTAGTCACAATAGTCAAAAATATTTAATTTAGTTTGTCAGTATAAAAAAATGCTTTAATTTTTACGTCAACATACTGACAGTCAGCATTAAAGTAGAAAAACACTATGTAAATCACTTATAAAGCTTGGTTAATATTTTCCAGAGTTGATTTTTTAAGGCCAAAATTGATTATTTTTAAATTCAAAAAATTTAAAGATTTGCTTATGTAACTTATGAAAGCTAAATAATAGGGATTGTAGAGGGAAGTCTAAAGTACAGCCCTGGGTACTTTGGTCTGAATTAACATACCATTGTATGTATGCTTTTTGTTAAGCAACAGTGTTTTACTAATAAACCAGTGAAGGTGTTGACATTCAGGCAGCCAGCGTTCTTTTATAGTAACTCTCCTATTAAATCTCGCTTAAATTATGTCACTTTGTTTGCTTAGCCAAACCCCTTTGTTGCAATTTAGGCAAAACGTCAATTTGACACAAAGTCAACATTATAATTATATATATAAATTCTAGTTTTAACATATGTGTTTTGGCTTACGTGGACTTCTGGAAATAAGCTATAGTTTATCCAGTGAGTTTAAAATAACAGTAAATATCTAAATAATATAAAGAACACTATGAAAGTTAGCATATGTCTTTGTTCAATGCTTATCTTAATATATATTTAATAAAAACAGTAGTATAAAATATAAATATAGTTATTTTTAGAATATTGTGTATTTTATTAAGAAATTTATGGATTCTTATTTGGTGTTGATATCCAGATATTACTTACTGGAGTCAACCTTATGTAAAAGTACAAAGAAACTTACATTTTCATAGTAAATTATATTAGTTTTTTGGCTTAAAATTAAGTCTTTGTTTAAATGGTATTGACATTATAGCTGTTCCTTTTTAATTTTGTAATTCTGACTTAATAATTCACTATGAAAAATTAGCTTAGTTTTGGAAATGCCTGATTCCGGCAAATTAATACTAAAATAATGTTGAAAAATTGTCAACCTTCAGTAAGTCAACTTGCAGAATGAGTTAATTCTGGCAGTTTACCAAATATCAAGTGGTGTTATTTAAATCACAAACAAAATGAACTGACACAACAAGTGAGATGAATGGATGCTGTTCTGGAGTATATTATAATCCAATCAGGATTCATATGAGACACCAACAGAAGGACTAAAATGAAACAAAGTTTGAGCAATCTAGAAGCAAGATTCAACAAGCACAAAACAAAATGAACTCACACAAGATGTGTAGTATGGGAAGCCTAAAATAGAAAAATAACAGTTTAATAGCCAATCAAAAGCTATCCAATTTGGGAACAGAGACATTTTATTCATTTTCATGGATCCTGATTTGTGTAAAATGGTTTGAGAGCCTTCCAAATATGGAATGGTGATAATAATAAAAATAAAGCATAAAATTTCAAGCTTCTACATTTAGTGATTTTATCATAGGTTTTTTTACAATGGTTTATACTGGCAACATCATTTTTGACAGCACCAGCAACCAAGCCAGCAGCAGCCAATCCAGCTTCAATGAAGGCAAGGATCAGGGTGTGGAGGCACCCATTTATACCCAAGCCTTTGAGGCGGGTAACAAGGAAGCTGACCTGTACCTGATCCCCAACCCATATGGGTTTGACTTGTTCAATAGTCACTTTGCGTCTAGCTCTGCTCCTGCTGCTGTACCACCCCCGCACAAGCTGTCCTTCAATCAACCAATCAGGATGGCAACCTTGATTCAGAACAACTCCCTGCCACAAGCCAACCTGCTCCCCTAGAGCCAATCAGGCTTTAGCTCCCATGGCTCAGAGCCTCAAGCAACAAATCATCACCACCTAAATTCTCCAGGAAATTTTGGCACTGAATCTGCAGGGTCTGTCCTGGGATCAGTTTGCTGACCAATTGAAATTTACCTGAGCCACCATAATGCAAGATTCAACAATCTAATGAGCAAGGGGAATATGATTGGGACAGCCAAGAAGCCCAAAAAGGCCCCAGAGTCCCAAATCACAGAAGCCTACCCAATCATGCTTGACCTCCTCCAGCGGGACCCCAAGCTTCCCTTGACCCAGGTCTGGAAGCAACTTGCGCACCATGGTATTTGGGTGTCTGAGCGCATGGTGAAGCTCTGGATGTATGGGAAGGTGGCTTTGATACAGGTTCTTACCAATTTTGCCGGCAACCAATGGGATGGTGCTGAGGATTCCCCATATGATTATGCCATCAAATCCACCCTGGTCCAATGCCTGACTAGTCTAACAGATGACATCATGTTTATCTCCTATTATAAGCTATCAATAGCTTTTGACAATTTCAGTGAGCAAGGAAAAGTTGCCACCAAGAATAGAAGGAAGAAGGTCAAAAAGGGGACATTAATTGGTGTGTTCCTGGCTGTTTCAGCCAAGGGTTTTTTCTACTATTGGACAAACCCAGATTTCACCAATGGCTACTTGTACAGCCACATCCTCAGTGGATTACTCAACTCCCGGGATGGCTCAAATTCCAAGCACCAGGTTTTCTTGAGCCACCAGATAGAGGGTAGATCCACTGCTCTTGAGGCCATCCAGCAACACAAGCACCAGGCCTCAGTCTACCCTGCCAGCCATGCAGACATCCATCTTGGTGATGTTGTCTTCTTCAACATTGGATCCACATTACAGGAGCACCACCCTAAGGCTTTCAACAACTTCTATCTTGGGGTCCTTGACCACAATTCTCTCTTTGGTCACCAAATGGTGGCTGACTTGTTTGCCCAAATTGTCTTCCACGTGAACATGGGCAACCAATTACTTAAGGATAAGCGCCTCCCATCCCGTGCCACAGCCATCTAACAGCCCATCCAGCCAATGACAGACAAGGAATATAACAAGCGTTATATGGCGGCCATCACACAAAATCCTTCTACCCCTACCCCTGCCACCACCACCCCCCACCTTCCAGCCCCACCCACCCAATCCCAGACCCCCCAGGCCAGCACTGCCTCTATGTCTTCCTTCCTGCGCTATCCTGCCTACTAGGCATCACTCTCCCCTGCCCCAATAAACCCCCTGTTGCCAAACATTTTCTATTTATAATATCTTTATTCTGAATTTCAATTGTTTATGTTCTCTTTGTTAATAGTTGATTTTATTCTTTATGTTCAGCTTATTTCTATAAAATCATATATTTACTATGCCATGTATCTAGATCAAGAACACAGTTATTTTTAGCACCTAAACACAGCCCCTTGTGAAAATATTAACATCAATTTGGTGGTTGTCAAAATTTGAATTAGAAAATTATAGGTTAATTGTGTTTAGATAAAGTTGTTACTGATCTGAATTCAAAACCTTAATGATAAAATTTAAGCCAATCAGGAGCCAAGTAATAAAGTGCATGTTGTGATATGAAGGATCACTCAATAACTCTTTGATGCATGACTGCTAATTAATATGATTGGCTGGTTGTTTTGCTATTGTGCGCCATTGCTGCTGTGGCAAGTTGTTGATGGACTAGTACTAACCCAGCAGCTGATTGAGCACTAGTCCATCAACAACTTGCCACAGCAGCAATGGCGCACAATAGCAAAACAACCAGCCAATTATATTAATTAGCACACATATATCAAAGAATTATTGAATGACCCTTTATGTCACAACAATCACTTTATCACTTGGCTCCTGATTGGCTTAAAGTTTATCATTAATGTTTTGAATTTGGATCAGCAACAACTTTATTTAAACACAATAAACTTATAATTTTCTAATTTAAATTTAGCTGATCACCAAATTATTGTTAATGTTTTCACAAGGGGCTATGCAAAGTGCCAAAAATAATATGGCAATTAAGGAAACAATGCCAACACAAAGCAAACAACACATATTGAGTTGAGCGTAAAACATATACACAATGGGTAAAAAAAATGAGATATTGGAGTAATGTGAAAACAAACAGGGATAAACAAAGAGGCAATAGTATCAGAATAATAAAGATTTTATTGGGATGAAAGCTATAAAAACATATGGAAAGGTTAGTAAAAAATCAATGAGAGAATTGGATAATCTTTTGAAGGATCATGACTCAGCAATTGCCAAGATCAAAGACATTGACCGCAAGGTCAAGGCAAAATTGAAGGCCACTGTCTTTACAGGGGACAAAATTGAAAAGGTGTCTGCCAAGGCACTTATAGCCAAGATACTAGACACCTCAGAAACTACAATTAAATTTACTTCTAAATGCCCAGAAGGAAGTGGTTGAGGACCTTCAATTCAAGTCCTTTGCCCTCTCTGCGCTGTCTGTCTGGACAGATGACCCTGAGATGTATGCCCAACTCAAACCTGCAGCGCACACAAGAACTGAGGACACAGAATTGCCTGCATAATTGGTTGCGCCAAGAATGGCTAAGCCTGCTAAAGACACCTGCAAAGAGGAAACACACAAAGGTAACATAAAAATAAAATTAATAAAAATTTGTAAATACTTACCTTTTTTTAGAAAACATAGACAGTGAAATCTGTTGGGTCCTGGTCCTGCTTGTCCCTGCCACATTTTATGCCAGCTACGCCAATCATGTGGCTAGGAAGCCTTTTCTGTCCCCCCTGTTGTGCAGGAGCTTGAAGACAGAATCCACAGGCCCTTCCTAATGTTCAAGGAGGCATTGGCTGAGCTTACGCATGCTGAGGAGGCATCCAAGTGGGAAGTTACTTCCTACAATGATACCCAACTGGACCCAGTTTACCTTAATAAAGTTTACTGTGTAAACTCCATTGAGCTTGTTTGGGACCTCCTGGCAACACTCCCATTCAAGAATGTACCAGAGATGGGCTGGGCCCATGCAGCTGCTTGCTTCTGCTACCCCCTGGAGCACACCCTGTCTTACCTGTTGAAGAACTTCAGGTGTGAGGTGTTGAAATTGGCTGCTGCAGATGCAACAGCCATTAAGAAGAAAAAAATCCTCCTTGCCAATTTTGGGTTGGTCTGGAGCGCCAATGAGACGGGGCTCCCTGCAGTCAGGGAGCTGACCTTTGCTAAAACCAAACATGAAAAGAAAATAAGTACAGTATACAATAAGCTGTGCAAGTTCACTGAAGCCTTTGTTGGGCAAAGGCTTCACCTTGTTGTTTACCTCAGGTATCTCTTCTTCTTTGGAATGGGCGCCAGCGTGGAGAGCCTAGACAGGTCCTTCTTGGGATCAACAAGGCCTGGTTCTCATTGGATGGGAAGAAGGTCCCCCCAGATACAACTTGGTTGATCATGTGATCCATGACGCCCTGGTCCTGGCTGGAATTTAAGGTTCTGCAGCCCTGCCAGAGAAGCTGCTGCTTCACTCCCACCTCACCATACTCCCTTTTACTAGCTACCAAGAGTATTTTAACCAGGGTGTATCCACCGTCTTTGGTGTGGCAGTGGAGGTTGTGCACCACCTCTATTGCCAGGTGGGTACATACCGAAGGACTCACTATAGGCACACCTAATAAAATATCATTCCACATTTAAATTTATATTTAATTTTAATAATTACTTTTTTATATTTAATTTTGCTAATTCTTATTTTAGCAAACAAGTTTTTTAAAATAAATCCCAGAGAGGGTTTTCATAAAAGCAAAATAATATATGTTAATAAAATATACTTCTAATTTGGACATTTTACATTTAATTTTTTTCAATTCCATTTATATATTTATTTGATAAGAGTAATATAAATTTATTTGTGCAATACAGTATCAAGTGTTTGAGATAGCCTCAGATGCCATAAAAAAATTAGTATAAAATAAATGCATTACAAACCTTCACTGATGGTCCTGCTGAATGTGATTGCAGGCTTGGAAGCTTCTAAATATAAAATGATAATTAATAAATCTTAACTAATAAATTATAGAACATAAAAAAGTCAGACATGTCAAGCCTTTAATTGATTTCCTGTTTGGCAAAGCACACAGGGATGAACAAATCAGTGTGGCCATAGAATTTGGCCACAGTCTCAGCTGGGAGGGTGTGGATCCTGGCCTGCAGCAAATCAAAGAGGTCCTTGGTCTCAGTTGGAGTCCCTTGCTTTATGACTTGTTTGAGCCACCCAAAAGCTTCTTTGATGGGATTTAGGAAGCGTGAATAAGCAGGGAGGAAGAGAAGGCACAAATTTGATGTGGCCAATTGCTGGGGGCCCACTGTAATGCTGGTGTCAATCATTGGGAATTCAGCAAAAATATTGGCCACATTGTGGAGACCAACATTATCCAGTACTATTACATTGGTGAAGCCCAGGCTTGTGCACCTCAGGTGCTCCTGTACCAATCAGAGGAATGCTAGAAAGGTATGGCTGTGTGGGAGCCTAGTATTATTTGATAGAGCTCAACCCCCTTTGGACCAAGGAGAGCCACCATTGAATATGCTGTGGCGCGGACTGCAGCACACCAAGCTACCCCGTCATTTGAGCCTTTTGGGACATACCCATATGCATTCCGCATAGACAAGGCAAATGCTGATTCATCAATGTAGTAGAATTTGACTGTCCTCTTGGCTTTGAGGGCAGTTTAGGCCTCAGCATATTTTTTCTGGGTCTTGATGTTGGTTGGGCTGTTTCTATTATAGGGAGATAACCCAAGTTTTTTTCAGGAAAATTGCATTCCCTTTACCAAATGATAATAAATTAAATTGAAGCCTCAACCCCAAAAGTGGGCTTGACTATTGACTGTATATTTGCTAGTTCAAGATGGCAGTCCCAGGTTATCCACTGGTGGACTGCCCATTTTTGTTCCTTGGTGAGCATGGTGGACACACACAGGGATTTCTCCGCGGCAAGGACATGGCCAGTATTGATGAATTTGCTGAAGGTCTTGGAGGCATACTTGGGATCCACCCCAACAAGAGCCGCAGCCGCCTTGTACTCATCAGATTCCTGCATAAGCCTGAGCAGGATGATGCACTTGATGTCAGGAATGTGCTTCTGGGCGGGCTTTGAGGATCCAGACAAGACAAGATCCTGATTGGTGACAGGCTTGCAAGGCATGTGCACCTTGTTGTAGAAGGCTGCAACCTTCTTTAGTTCCAGCTGTCCCTCCATAGTTCTATAGAGCTTGGGCTTGTTGTTGTATTCTTGGTTGCCATCACTGGCATAAGGCTCATAGCTAGTGTTAAGTACAGGCTTAACCTTCTCCAGCATGGCTGACGGGACCAACTCTTGCCAGTACACAACATCAAACACATACAAAGTAAGTTCTACCTCCTTGTTTCTAACTGTTTTTGTTGTGGTAACCTTGGTGGGCTTCCAGGTCAGCTTGGGGACCCAAGGGTTGATGCTCTTCACCCTAGCAGCTTGTGCTCCTTGAAACGGCTGTGTCAGTGTAGTGTCACTATTCAATTCTCCTCTCCCATCTCCTTCCTGAGTAGGCAATTGGATTGCACTAACTCTGTTCTTTGACCTGCAGGGGCAACTGCAACCGTACCAGACAACAGGTCCATTGGTACTCTGTTGTTGTGTTCCTTCCATTTTGAGAATTTAATAAAAAATTAAATAAATTTCAATTAAGTTACTCCCTATTTTTAATTTTTGCTTTTATCTGTTTATGGATATTCAATTAATATTTTTTCCCACCCAATATCCCAATTATAGACTTTTTATTTCTTAATTAGTTGTTTTTGGTTTTATCACACCCATTTTAGAATACCCCAAATAATTTCCACCCATTTCCACAGATTTTATGCTAAATTAAGCACCCAACACAATATTTTTAAATTTTTTTGTCTCAGATTGTGTGTCTTATTTTAGATACCTTGGTATCATTCTTGATTACAAACCATTGCACACAATATTTGAGTGATTTTGTTTACATAGTGAATTGCTATTGTGTTTTGTTTTTGGATTGAGGTTTGACTCACCTTGCTTGGGTGTATTTTGTCACCAATTCACATAGTAAACATATGTACACCAAAAGTCAACTCACACCATTTTGTTTATGAATCAATCTATTTCAGATTGTATTTTGAATAGTTTTGCTTTGCGCGTGAGCACTTCTTTGCTGTGTTGATCCATTTTGCCCATTAACGTCAAAAATCCCTGTTAACAGAGTGTGTATTTTAACCTGATAGTTGGATTTTGTTCAAATCTGAAATCATTTTGTTGAAATCTGGAGTATTTTTGGTTGTTGCCATAGCTTTAAAACTACTATATAGTATACCAAAGTGACCCCAGAAAACCCAAAAATGTAATAGAAACCCATATCTTAATTATTAAGAATAAGGAGAAATAAGCAATTATTTATCATTTTACTATGTAATTTACACTCTTTATTATATAAATATTTTTTATTATCATAAAAATTAAAATCACAATGAGATAAAAATAGAGATAACTAATGTAGTATAGGTCTTACAAAATATAAAGAAATATTAATATTTATTTGATATACTTCATATAAGAACAACTGTGAATATCTTATGTTTTTTTAGTAAATTAACATAAATTAAGATATTTCATTCACTTTCAACTATAACAATTTATCTCAAACTTACCATATATACATAAAAAATCAGTACTATCTAATTGAAAAAATAGAAAAATCTAAATTAAAGACTAAATGATCAAAACTAAAAAGTAAAAATAATATAAGCAAGTTTACTCCTCCACCTTTTGCCCTTTTTCATTTTGGCCTTCCAAGAGGGCAGTTGCAATCAGCTCAAGCTGCTGCTTGATTTTCAAGGCCTTGTAATTGTGCTTGGCTGTACTCTGGATAGCCTTGGTAAGAGGGAGGACTTGGTGGTGAGCTTGGTGGGGGGACGCAGTGGGCTAGATCCCTGAGCTTGGAGATAGTATTTTCCTGCTTGTGCTGAAGGAAGGAAAAGAACTTGTTGAACTTCAGATGTATCCCAAAGTAAGCCTTGAGATGCCTATGGTAAGCTTCAAGAGCCAAAGTGGTCTTCAGCTCACCATTTACCGCAGCCTGTTAAACGTTCCAGCTGGCCTTGGCTTGGGCCTTGCCTCCCCTCTGAGTGACAACCTTCCAATACACTGGGGCTTGAAGTAATCAAGGAAAGGCTTGACCTCCAAATGCTTTACTATGTAGGGATCTTTTGAAAGAACCTCAAACCCCTGCACAGTGTTCTCTGGCTTTAAAAAATCCAAGGCACTGAATTGTGCCAGCACAAATTTCCAGGTGCCTAAGGTATCCCTATAGCTCAAACTACTAAGCTTGGCATGGGCCTGCACATTTTGAGCAAATGCTTAGAGGAAGTAGAAGTGGTACCCCTGCACCTCCCTGCTAAACATCTGCTCAAATGCATTGAACTGAGAAGGCTCAAAGTTCATTATGCATATGTGAGGCCCTAGAGCTCTGAGCCTTACCTTTTCCTCCAAGTCCAGGGTAGCCTGGTCCTTTTCAGCAGCAGGAGGGTTGACGTGGGTGTGAGGGGGTCTTCTTGGGGTTGTCAGTAGAGAGAAGGAGGGAAAGATTCAGGCAGAGGATTGTGAACGCACATGTGTAAATGGCCTCAGTGGCCCTGGGAAGAAGGAAGAAAGTAAGTGGAATAACCTGGATTTCTATCTAGGCATGTACCATACAGAGCTGGTAGAACATCCAGGAGCAAGTGGAAAAGGTACCATTAACTATCCAGGTTGACGCCCTTTTCAACTCCATCAGGTTCTGCTGAGTTGAGTAGCATATTATGCGGTCCTTGACCCCTGGGCTATCATTGTGAATCAGGAAGCACTCCCCACTTGGGAGCTGCTCAAGCTTGTGGGTGAGTGTGAGCTCCAAGAGGTCATCTTAGGCCTTGGGGGAGGGGGATTGATGGTAGGTCTTTTATTGCTGATAAAATTAACCAGATTTTCCTGTATGGGCACCAACTTGAGATTGTTGAGCTTCAGGTGTTGGCGGGCCTTAATAGCCATATTGGAAGCACAGAGGTTGACAGAGGTGGGAATGACCTGAACAAGGTATTGTTTAAGAATATTTGTGATTAAGTGATTAGGGGGCTCACAGGTGTGCTCCCCCTTCTCAGCTGTGGCCTGTTCCCAGCTTTTGGTGTTCAGGTGGGCCCCACAAGTCTTATCCCCACAAACAAAGTGCTTGCTCTTGGTGGCACGCTTTTGATTATTACAATTGGAGATGTAATTATCTGCAACGTAGCCAGGGCCGCCCTTCACAGGCATGATTGGGAGGTAGCAGAGGAAGCTATTGGGAACTTTGAGCTCCCCATCCACATTAAAAATGTTGTGGATGGCCAGTGGATCCCAAGCCACATGAGAAGAAGCTTTAAACTTCTTGGAGTATTCCTCTGGCTCATCCTTGGGATCAGAGGAAGGAAGGGGAAAGGTTCTTTGAGGCCTGCTTGGAGGCCTCCTTCTTCTTTCCAGAAGAAGAGATAGGCTCCTTGACAGCATTTTCTTTCTCTCTTTCTTGGAACTTATTTGTTGGCTCAGAGTCAGCCTCTGACTTATAGAAGGAGTGATAAGTTAGATCATCCTCACTTTTATTATGGGAGGACTTGTGGGGGGAAGATGAGGGTAGAGGGGGGATGTGAGAGAAGAGGTGGGAGGAGATGGAGTTGGGAGAGAGGGAGTGAGAGTCTATTCTTTTGGAGGCTTCTTGGTTTGCTTGGCAGTGGTGGCAGGGTCCTTTGAGTCCTTGGAGGCTTGGCGCTTGGGCTGTGTTGCGCTTTTTGCTTTACAGTGCCACAATTATTTGAGATTATAGGGCACAGGACATTCTCCAGAATACAATCATATGTGAGGATATGAGTAGTATTGTATCAGAAGAGCCAGGATTGAATGAAACCATGATTATTGCCCCCACAATGGCTTCTGATTGTGTAGAAGCACTTAAGGATTAGGATAAAGGTCATTCAGATTAAGGATAAAATAAAGATGGTCCAAAGATGATTTTATTATAAATGATTAATTCTTCTTATACCTTCTACAGGGTTAATCTCTGAGCTGCTAGCAATGTCTTCTAGGACATTCTAACACGCCCCTAATTTGGGTAATTATTAATCTAGGTTAGGCGCTTATTGCACATCAACCAATAGAATATCTTTATCTTCACTCAGCACAGGTGATCCTTGCTGGTGTGGAATAATTTAGTACTTCAGGATCACTTCCTACTTTCTTGGCATACCACAAGCTTAATGCTTATTAATGAGATAAATATGGGAATTCAAAATTATGGGGAATTGAACCCAGCACCTTGGTGCTTGATGTAAAAGTAAGGCAGTGCTGTGGCATCTGCAATTATTTTCAGTTGGCGCTTGACATAAAAGTAATTTGGCGCCTAATCTAGTTGCTACGCGGCTCTGTGGCGCTTGTGTATTTTCAAAATGCCGTGGCGGCAAATCATGTATCATTTAATTGCCGCAGCAGCGCTTATCATTGGCTAGTTTAAGGCTCAGGTTAGCAGACTACTGCTGATCCAATATGCATATAATTTATACTACCAATTTATGTTATTTGATAGCTGCAATTCATATTTGCAAGCTCTGTCATAATTAGTATCATTGCATTTTGTACTACTAATTTATGGAATTGGTTGTAGCAATCCCATTCCTGGGCTCTGTCATAATTGGTATCATTGCTTGGTCTAAATCCCAGCAGGCTGTTTGCTTGATTTGGATGATCTTGACTAAAAAAAGTTTAGTAATAAAAAATTGAAAATATATATTAAACACAAAGAGGTAAAGCAAAAAAACAAGTAAAAAATAATCAAAAAAGTTTTATTTATCAAGAAAAAACATAACAAAGTAAATAGAAGCAAGATAGCAACAAAAATTATAGATTTAAAGGGTAAAAGCATAGAAAATATGTGATGTGATGAAGCATCAAAGATGTTAGGTTCAGCATACCATATCAGGGCTAAATCAATAAAAAAGTATATTTAAAAAAGTACAAAATAGCTAAAAATTATAATGGGAGTAGTAAGGAGTGTAGTAGATTATAATTGCAAAAAATAAGTTATTATGTGGAATTTTTTTATTGGAGGTTAAACATTCAAAACTTAGTAAAGCGTCAAGTTTGGCACTGTTGATCAGTTGAAAAACCCCTAATTCTCACTGTCAAGTATGCCAGAGTCAAGCAAAAAAATCAAAAGTACTATGTTTTTACATATAAAACTTGCTTAATTTAAAAACAGGTTCAAAATTTAACCCAAAAGCAAGGCAGTTTTATATGCCCAAAAAATTAAAAAATAAAACATTGGTTAAAAAAGTAAATGAGTAGGAATATGTTTATTAGTGATTGTCAGGCTTTCAGAATAGTATGGTAGACTTGACCATCATTTCTCCTAACTGATTAGTTAAAGACAACCAATTGCCATAAAGCTGCTGAGCTTAAAAAAGTATCATATGATCCTGTTCCTGGCTTTGGGTAATCAGTACTCTTAATATTACTCCAAAGATTGATCCTGATCCAATAATGACCTGCCCATTGGACTAAACCTAAGTAATCAGGCTTGATGATTACTGACTATAATCACAGAACACTCATCAGCCAATAAGACCAAGGGTTCTCAAATAATAATGCAGGATATTCATCTGCCAAAAATTTGCGCCTGAAGACACATCAAAACTTACAATTGATATAGAAGGTCGTTCAGAAGAATACTGCATGATGCAAAAACCCAATTGACAGGGTAACCAAACTTGCATATGCAAGAAATACAAACAAGATGCTGCCAATACACTGATAAGATAAGCTGAGGTCTGGTAATCTATTGAAGTTCCTTGCCAGGCCAGCATGGCTGCCTAACTCTGGGGGCTGAAACTAGCAGTCTGGGGAACAGATAGACTGATTAGTAAGAGTTGGAAGCGTCAGATTACAATCTGGCAAGAGGGCTTATCCACCCTATATAAGGTGCTCTCCTGACTAGAGATAAACCAGAACTATCACCCTTGAAGAGAGAATGAAGATCTCTATTATTGTATCACCACTAGCCAACACATAGTAGTCAGAAGAATCCAAATAGGCTACTGCCGTCTATTTGCAGACCCGTGTATTTCTCCTACAGACTTGGAACATTACCAGGTTATAGCCACACCTAGACCCAATTGGTAGCAAATATTGTCCTCATACAATCAATATCAGCATCCCTACAATAGTGAATAATAAAGATATTTCCTCAAGACCCAGAAACCTTGACAGTGGTGCTCACTATAAAACCGAGCTTCCATTGGAGTCAAGTCAAGGCGCTGCCTTGCCCTTTTTCCGCCCCAGCTTTGTTGATAAGTATGAGGGGTTGTATGGACACTAGTGACACCAAAAGAGCAATAGTCTCTGCCTGGCTATTACAACTCACCAGGCTGTTGAGCTCCAAGATGACTGTCTCCACTTGGATCCTGCCAATTTTCCAGGACCACACCAGCCCCACCAGTATTTGTTAGACAAGGTCTGCGCTATGCTAGGCGCACTCCTCCACAGTTGACAACATGAGGGGGGCCATCAGGAGACAGAATTAACACTGTTCAGCTACAATCTCAATGCTGCTGACCTCTGGACAGCATATCACCAGTACCAGGAGGCAAACAGCATGCAGATTAGCCAGCTGCCAAACAAGGAGAAGGGGAGAGTCAAAGACTTCCTTTCTTACTTTGTTCATCCAAGCATTAAACATTTGCAACAACTTGTTGCAAGACAAAGCTTGGATATTACCAAGCTGGGGGCTAGCTGCAATGAATTGCAGGAAGCCCACTTGGCTACAATCAACAAGATGAAAACCAGCTTTGATTCCTTACAGGGTATACTTAGAAATCTGTTTGATACCACCAAGCATGCCCACTTTAGAGTGGATGAAATTGTGCAGCAGTTCAATTCTCAGGTTGGACATATTGTTGTAAATTGCTTTGAGAGCACTGGCATAACTCCACACTAGATCACCAACGTGACTACTCACTGTATCAGCCTGACCCAAAGGGTCAACAAGCTTGCTCACAATCTGAACCAGAGTGAAGGGACTCCTGACAGAGAAGCCTTACGTTGTATGCTGGACAATGCTGACAATAGAAGCACTGATCAATACAATGAGCTAGTGGCTTACATAAACAAGCTGGTAAGTAAGATTGACAGCATAAAAAATGGGAAGTTCCCTGCCCCTCTGGGCATCACACCCCAAGATCTTGCTGCTGATTATCACAACTGCTGCCTGTACCACAACGCCTATGTGGACAACAAAAACAATCTTTGTGAGACAGTTGCAAGTGTATGTGAGCTTGTCAGCTTGCTTTACAAGGATCTTGAGTTTGCTCACAATTGGGTCGCCCACCTGGAGGAGTGCTGCAAGAAGGATGAACAGCGCCAGGATGTGCTAACCTCTACTGATGTTGTAGGAGAATCACAGCAACCTACAGGAATAGCTGGTACAGGCACGCACAGCTAGGAATAAGATGTAACTTAAGTTTGCCGCTAGACTAAGTAAGCTAGAGGCCCAGGCATGCAGAGAAGGAAGTAGCAGCTCCAGCCAGGGTCTGTCTCCCCTTCCTGCCTCTTCTTCAGAGAGAAAAAAGACCTCCTCCCCAGAATTTTTCCACAAATTTTGATCCAAGCACAAGAGTAACAGCTCTCAGTACACTTGTGATGTGCCCATGGGACTTGCTGCACTGCCTCCCCTCACGCCAATGTCCTCCACTAGGCTTTCTTTTATCCCCCTAGAAGACCTATGGTCACTCTCATAGAGGTTACCTTGGTACCTGACCATAATTTCAAGCCATTGAACTTACCTAAGTTCAATTGCAATGGGAACATTAGAATGTTTGTACGCCTATTTGAGATGTCCATGAGAGGATCTTCCAACCATATGAAGGCTATAAAACTCATCAACACATTGGATCCTGCCAGTGTGGATGTCATTATTCCATGTCTACCACAAGAAGAGTGGATATACGCAGATGCCAAACAGGTATTCATCAATGAATTTGGTAGCAAAACTAAACTCCAGGCCAGAAAGGCAGAGTTTAGCAATATTTCATTCAAGAAATACAAGACTGTTTCTGACTTTGCCAATTGCTTCTCTCATGAGGCACAGATTCTCCTTAGAGTTGGGGTATTGTCTGATCTTGATTTCTGCATCAATATGAGCAGAGCGTTACAACCATATTGTGAGCTTGCCAACATAATTTTCCCAGTACTCAACCAGTCTAATGACACACAGAATATCACCAGATATCTTAGCAGACTTGGTTTGCAGTTTGAGGCCCCAAACAAGGAACAGTCAGGAAAAAGTTTTAACAACTTTAAGGAGTGTTCCCAAACTCCCAAGCCTGTTGATTCCACACCTGAAGCAGATAAGGCAAAAGGAGAAAATAAGTCCTATCAAAACTCTGGCAACTGCAATAAGTGCAGAAAGCAAGGCCATTTTGTAGCAGAATGCCAAGGTGGGAAGCCCAGTACTCCTTCTGTTAACGTGGTCACATTAGCTAAGTCTACAGATCAGGGAAAAGTAAGGCAGGCCAGTAATGGAACGTACTGGTTCCGCTAATCCCCTTCCCATTCCAAAAGACCCTGATCAAGAATTGGGCAGCCAGCAGCCTGAGGTCAGCAAAACTGACCCCATGCCTACCAGCAAGGAAACAACACCTAGTCTTGCGGCACCTTTAGATACAACTAAGGCCAAAGACATGCCCCTTCCTGATCTATTTCTTCCTGAGAAGGACTTCAAGTAGGACTCTATTCATAAGCTAGTAGTGGACAACCTGTATGCAATCCCCACACAAGGGAGAAGCTTCCCCAGGAAAATTGACGCCAATGCAATAGAGACTGTCTCCAAGCCCTACACTGCTCAAGTTCAGGAGGTATGTACTGTTTCTAGCCCAAACGTGTCCAGCAACCTGCCGCCACTGAAAGGTGTACAGTTCTCCATGCCGCTGGAAACTATAGAAGCCAACTTTCCTGAGATTGGCCAAAGTCTCTGCCAATACTTCAATACCCCAGGACCTCTGGGTATCCATTTATTAAATCTTTAATCTGAATCTTACACAGAATGTACTTATGCTGATATTTCTTTAAATAAGATAAAAGTACAGGTCATTATAGATAGCAGGGCCCTGATTAACATAGTCTCAACCTGCCTGGTGAAAAGGCTGGGTTTATCTCCAGATGTGGCCCACTCCAAAGTCTATGGTACTGCTGGAATTCACATCACCACTTCAGTTGGAGCATACAGCTTATTGCCAATGAGGTTTGGTTTGATTGCAGTCTCTTTGCCAGTTGTTGTTCTACCCAGTCAAAACTATGATATACTGATTGTGACAGCATTCCTCCGCAAGTATGGGGTTAAGCTGGACATGGAAGTGGACACCCTGTCACTTCTCAGTAAGACAATTCCGTTGTACTACTCCAAGGAGAAGATGCCACCAAAAGAGACCAAGAGCAATCACCTGGCTTACAAGGACAGAGTAGTAGCAATACCGTACAAAATCAAAGGAAAGAAGGGCAAATTGTTGCCTACACAGATAAAGGAACAAAAAGGCATTCCACTTTGGTCAAGGTCAACCTTCACACTGCCAAGAGGCACTCAGATGATCATCAACTCTAGTATGACTTTAGATATACCAGAAGGTCTTTACAGTGAAATTTATCAGCCCTGGAGCCGCTCCTGTTTTGAGCCATGTGTTGCCCCCGGAATCATCATTCCTGGGCAACAGGAAATTCATGTTCTTTTGGCTAACCTACAGGAATTTGACCTAAAGATCAAGAAACATCAGGTAGTTAACTTTGTTCATCTCCTCCCTGTTGTAGAAATAGAGGAATTCCATTGCATAGATGACTTCTCCAACATGGGACTACCATATCAAGTAGAAGCATCTGCTTATGCAACCACCCCTTTGACCGGCTTATTCTCCTTGAAAGGCAAGGAGTTCAAGAGGACCATCACACTATTAAAGAAATACCGCTGTATTTTTGCAGAGGGCAATTTTGATCTAGGATGTGCCACTGATGTCACGCATCATATTGACACAGGTGACCAAAAACTTATTTGCCTCTGCCCCATTAGAAGGTCCAAGGCAAGTGAGGATGTTGTGAGCAAGGAGATAGATGAGCTCTTGGATAAGGGCATGCTTGTGCCGTCTAAAAGCCCTTGGGTGTCTCCTATGCTCATAGTAAAGAAGAAAGACAGTAGAAATAGAGTTGTAATTGACTACCAATGGCTCAACCTGATAACAATGAAGGATTCATACTCTCTCCCACAAATTGATGATGCACTTGATTGTCTAGGCGGAGCCAAGTATTTCTCTGCCATGGATCTGATTTCTGGTTATTGGAAAATTGAGTTGCCATCCAAAGAACAAGAGAAGTGCACAATAATAACATCACAAAGGTTATTCCAGCCAACCATCATGCTCAGGGTCTGTGTAATGCCCCAGCCACGTTCCAATAAGCTGTGGATTCAATTCTTGGAGACCTCAAGCTATCCTGTGTCCTGTTATACTTAGACAATATTAACATATTTTCCAGGGAATTCAAAAAACATCTGGGTCACTTGGAGGCTATATTCAAAAGAATGGCTGACACTAATCTAAAGATAAAGCCTCAAAGTGTGCCAGTTCTTCAAAGATCAGCTTAAATACCTTGGCTTTGTTGTGGATACAACTGGTCTTTTCCCTCAACCAGTAAAAGTTGAAGCAATTACAAATAGGAAGAGCCCAGAGAGCAAAAGAGACATAAAAGTCTTCTTAGAGATGATAGGGTACTATCAGCGCTTTATCCTGAACTTCTTCTGCATTGACAAGCCTCTATTTAATCTCCTAAAAAAAGAACTACCTTTGAATGGACTATGGTGTGCCAGACTGCTTTTGATTATCTTAGAACCAGTCTTTCATCCAACCCGGTTCTGATGTATCCAGACTTCAGAAAACCCTTTATTGTCCACACTAACACATTGTTGTCAGCACTAGGAGCAGTGCTATCACAGCTTGACAATAAGGAGCAGAGCATCCTGTGGCCTACAC
This sequence comes from Entomophthora muscae, assembly GCA_014839935.2. Lineage (NCBI taxonomy): Eukaryota > Fungi > Entomophthoromycota > Entomophthoromycetes > Entomophthorales > Entomophthoraceae > Entomophthora > Entomophthora muscae. The sequence goes on from QTSX02007184.1 coordinate 287,432, forward strand.
CAGTAGTTCCCTTAATGTTCATGAGTGAAACTACACTGTCACAGAAAGAGAATGCCTTGCTGTAGTATACGCCTATAAGCAGTTTAGGGTATACTTGCATGGTGTGCACTTTACTGTTGTAACAGACCATGTCAGTCTTAGCTGGCTACAGAATCTCTGCAAGCCAGAAGGACGTCTTGCCAGATGGGCACTGAAAATCCAAGCCTTTGACTATACTGTAAATTCAGAACCTGAACATAAAAATGCAGATTGTCAAATCCTTGTCCAAATTTTGAATCACTTTTGCAGGATGGCCTTTTTTTAGTTAAATTGGTTTTTTGTGTATTTATTTGAATTTTTAAAGATAAAGGACTCTTATAGACACTTTGCAAAGTTCAAGTTGAACTGCATATTTCTAATGGACAAAATGAATTAACTGGAATCAGATTTGAAGCATTCAAATCCATCAACCATTCTCATTAAGTTTACTATGTTTTTTGAAATTGCAGGATTGTCAAATCCAAGAACCAAATTTCAAATCACATTTGAATGTCATTAGTAAACTCAGATATTAATTGCAAGAATTGGAATCCAAATTTAATATACAGTAAGCACACTAGGAAACACCAACCCAAATCAAGAAGCTCCACCACAAATAAAATCAAACTAAAAATTCAATCTTGATAACCATGTTTTGACATAGAAAGTGATTAATCTTTAAAATTATCCAAACCAGGAAAGTATACAATATTAAACAATTCAAATCACAGATAAAGAAATTATGTTACTATCCAAGGCTAAATCAAGAGAAAATAACTACTAACAACTAAACCAAAAATCCAAATAAATACATATTTAATCTAAAAAAATATTTTTTATTTTATTTTTATGGACCATCAATTGCATTCCCAACCAGCTTCTGTACCTGTTTGCAGGGCAGCCTGTCCACAAGGACATCCCAGAGGGTCTAAGAACAGACCCAGAACCCAACTTGAAGGGAGTCATGCCAATACACATGCCTCCCAAGGTGTAAACGCCAGCCAACCACCTTCCACATCTCAAGCCAGGAACAGTAGCCTGAATCCAAGACAGAAGCCACTCTCAAGGCCTGCCACCAAAGTCTCCTACACCAGGGTCACCAGGAACACTGAGATTACTTACACTTCCACTGTGTACCCAGTTGTCACCCGGCCCCGCACTATTGATCCAAGAGTTACCACTTCCTGCCTCCGCGTCTTTGACACCACCTATGAGCCATTAGCCACAATTGAGGAGCCATCTGCACCTGTGACGTATTCCACTATTGACAGCACCAGCACAACCAAGCGTGATCCCAAATTCTACACAAAGGTCCCCATCCCCTGTGTTGAGCCTTCCAGCCAGCATGCTGCAGTACCTGTCAAGGGCTGGCGTCGGTTGACAGATAGTGAGCATGAAGCTATCCTCAACTGCTTGAATGAGGGAATGGCGTTTTGGGATATTGTGTCCCAATTTGGTGTCACAGCCAGGTACATTGCCAACATCAACACCAAGTATGGCAATACCAGGAAAATTGCTGAATCCACCAAGCTAAGCGGCAGCCAAAACTCTTGCAGCCTGTGCACATTGACGCAATCAAGCAATGGGTAGCCAGGGATTGCCACCTGGACACGCTTGCTGTCCAATCAATGCTTGCCACAGAGTTCAGGCTTTCTGTTTCTAAAACCCTTGTTTACAAAACAATGGTTGATTTGGGCTTCTCTTGAAAGGTGCTCGGAGTTTCTTTGTACAACAAAAACAGTGAAAAGACCATCGAGGATTGACACTTTTATGCCAAGACATATCTGGCACTAAAGAAGATTAGCAACATACAGTTCTTCTATATCAACAAATTGTCGTTTTCCTTCTCACTCAGGTCCAGGCATGGGTGGGTCAAGAAGGGGTCCAAGGACAGTGTAGCCCATCATGCAGCTGTCTGTTCCCAGACCTTTTCCATTGTCACGCTTCTTGGTTCTTGCGGGTTGGATCAATACCAGATGATTAAAGGCTCCCATAACAGTGGGACCTTTCTTGATTTTCTCCAAGTTGTCAAGGAGTACCTTTGGATAAATTTTAGCAGCACAACCAATGTTGTTGTGCTTGATAATGTCAGGCTCCACAAAGTGGATCTGGTTGTGTCCAAGTTCCCCCCCCATTGACAAGAATAGCCACTCCTCCAGCCACTGCCTTGCTGATTGTCCAATGAGACTTCTCTTCCTCCTGCCATATTCCCCATTCCTGAATCCAATCAAGGAGGTCTTTGGTTGGATTAAGAATAAGGTGAAACAAGGCCTTCCTCAGGACACCAAGGATCTATTCAATATTCTTGAGATCAGCCAATTTTACAATGTCACCTGATGTGGTGGCAGCTTTCTATGAGCACTCAGAATCCTTCCTCCCTAAAGCCCTCAACTCCGAGCCAATCAGGTAAATGGGCGCTCTGGATTTTATTTGTTTTTTATATTTATTTTGTTTTTAGTGGGACTCAAAAATTATTATTTATATATAATGATGTGACGTTGAATTGTATTATAGATATATAAGAATACATACAAAAGTTAAGTAAAATTAATTATACTAGATATGAGGACATATTTTTTATTATAATGTACTGAATATTGTATTGACTGTTGAGCAAAAAAATAAATAAATTAAAAAAGATAGAAATAGATTTATTTTATTTAAATAATTGTGAATCCTTGTTGGTACTTTGGTTTTTTAAGCCACAAATTGGACCTTGAAAGTCATCATCTGATCCTTATTAGTTCAGTGCCACTATAGCCACACAGCACAAAAACCAATGATTTTCATGTATCTCTTACTAATTAGTACTTATGACACAGGTCAAGAATATTGAATATATTTATCAAATCATATTACAAGGGAAAGGTAATTTGAGTTCTAAACAATCACTTATTTAGAACATAAGTGGAGCAGGCTGCTTGATGCAGATAAATTCAGTTCTCATTGTTTAACTAAGTAATAAAGGAACCCATACACAACAAGCTAGTAAATAAACACATTTTTAAATTATTTTTTATTTTTGATGTGATCACATACTATAACTGCTGTCTTATAATATATTTAGATATATTATATTATAATTGAACTATTAAAATTTAAATATTAAAATAAAAAATTAAAAAAATATAAAAGTAAATTTGCAAGGGAAGATGAATTATTAGGGAGATGCAAATTGCAAAGGGAATGTGATTATTCTAGGGAACTATACCCCAAAATCAAATTTTCTGCTATAGTGTCTAATTGAATCCACATATTCTTCTGTATGTGGTGGACAACCCTGGATGCAATTGCAAGAGGGGTGGCGCCCTTCACCCCAGTGGTTGCCAAACACTTAATAAAAGGGAGTCAGGTAAAAAATCAATTAAGAGGTTCTTTTTGGGAGGCACATACTACCCATACAACAATGCAAATGCAAAGAAGACGTACAGGACATGCTCAACTGTCCTATACCCCTGCGGTGTCTTCTGGTGTTCAAGTGCTAATTGGCATATATCAAGTTGTATAGGTACTCTCCAATTTTTTGATGTTAGTCTTTAATATGCCATGTAGTAGGATTTCTAGGTACACTGCAACGTGAATCCTTTGCAAGGTATATTTTTCAGAGAACATGCATAATTTCTTATATATTTGAACTAATCTGTTGATATAGGACATGTTGCTGAATTTGAAGATGGTTCCAGAGGGTGCCTGACTTGTATCTGCCCCTATGCCTCCGCAAACAAAATAAATGAAGGTTTAAATGTATTCACAAAGACTGTGTCCCAACTTTATTTGATAATGCTTTGAATACTTCATTAAAAATCTCAGTTTTAAGATATTTAGTCCCTATTTGAAAGTTGGTTTTTATTAGATTTTTTGTATTCATTGATGTTTGAAAAGGGAAAGCATTGAATACTTTCATAATTATATATAGTTTATTTTAATGTTCCCACAAATTTCAGTCATCTCTTTGAAGTTGATATTTGCTCCTATTTTGTATGCTTCCCTAATCCACGGCAAGCACCCTGCAGGTGGTAAATATTCCTTGGCTTTTGCTTCAATATTTGCAAAATTATTCATATTCATTTGAATTATTTTATTTATTCCATTTTTATTTATTTGCTTTACAGGGGCTACAAGTGATTAGTAATCCCTGTAAAACCAACTGAGTGTAAATGCTGCCACATCTGCGACCTTGTCCCCATTCCTAGTTGTAACTAAAGTAAATATAAGTAAAACATAAAAATACTTACTAATTGTTTCCCCTGCGGCCCCCTCAGCCACAGGCGCCACCTCAGCAAACTTCATAAGTGTTGGCTGCTCTTCATTGATTTTTTCTAGGCTGAATTTTTATTATCGTTCTTGCAACTTGTGTTTCTTCTTGGTTTTCATTTGAAATTTTTTCTGTATTTCTTGAAGCACTCCTGCTTCTTGACTGAGTTTTGTTTTTGTCTGTTTCCATTTGATTAGTTTCCTCTTCATTAGTGTTAAATCCCATTGAGATTTCCTTTCCTTCAATCAATTTGACATTTTGATTATTCTTTTTGTTGTTTTTTTTTGCAAATTTCCACTTTTTGTAACTTTCATTTTTGAAATATAAATGCTTGAGCATTTTCTTTTGTAGATTTAAAACTATTTCCTTGTGTTCTTTGTTGACTATTGTTCCCAGGCTATTTTTTGCAGTTTTGTTTTGCTGAACCAAAGCCCTTCCCTCATTCTCCAGCTGTTTTACTATGATTTACCTTATTTTATGTTCAAGCTCAACAACCTTTTGGAGGGCTGACTCTAATTCATTGATAGGGCTGTAGATATTTGACATTTTTTTTGAATTACATCAAAAAACTGGTTTTTATAGTACTACCTTCAACGCATCAATAGTTTTTTGTTATCAATAATAAATTGAGAACCACAAACATAAATATTGCATTAGAATATTGCAGGTATGCATTAAATCCTGATATTTAGATATTATGTGCATAAATCAATGCATTTTATTTAATAAATTTCATTGTAAACAAGGCCTTTTTCATTGTAATTTATTTAAATGGGCTGTGTTTATATTAGAGAGCCATTAACACTTAGTACAAATATTGATACATAGTGCATTTTACATCTTGAATATCTTCATATTTATAACAATTCTGTAAACTTTTAAGTCAGATTTTTGTGAGTAAAAATAATATAATGAATCAATAATTTACTGTTTATTACCATAAATTGGCTGATTTTTTTGCTGTGGCAATTGTGCATTTTCTGATATTTATGCACTGAGATCCAATTGGTTGGTTTCACATCAAATTGCACAGGCAATAGGAAATCAAGTTGCTACCCTGAGACCAGATGTGGTTGAGGTGGCAACTTGATTTCCTATTGCCTGTGTGATTGGATGTGAAACCAACCAATTGGACACCAGTGCGTAAATATCAGAAAATAAACAATTGCCACAGCAAAAAAATCAGCTAATTAATGATAATAAACAGTAATTTATCAATCCATTATATTACTATTACCTCAAAAAATCCAACTGAAAAGTCTACAGAATTATTACCAATAGGTAAATATATAGACTGTAAAATGCACTTTGTATCAATATTTGTACTAAGCGTTAATGGCTCTCTAATATAAACACAGTCCATTTATGTCAGGGAACCAACCCTGATTGGCCGGGTTGCTAGTGTTTGGGAACTGGAAGGTTGCAGACTGGGTGGGCATAGCCCACCAAAGAATTGGTGCTAAATTAATGAGGTAGGACATTGACTTGCCCACCCACAACCACGGACCAGCGGCTGGGACAATAGTATCTATTACTCCCGTGAGAGTAATATATACAATTCCAAAATTTTTAATGGTATGGTCCAGTGGGAGCTCAACAGCGGAGGCAGGCATTGGTTTGGGGGTGACAGGTGGTTCCATGTCCATTTGGTAGGCGGGAAGGAAGTTGTATTTATCTCTGAACAGGCAGGGTTTGGTAACGTACCAAGGGCCTTCTCGGTTGAATCTGGTTAACTCAGTAGTTCTGGCCAAGGGATCCCAGGCTAGTATGTTGTTAGTGGTGTAGTCCTTGTACTCAGGCTATAAGAGGTACTCTGTGAAATAGACAGGACCAAAGGGGGAACCTGGCAGGCGGTACGTAGCTAGCGGGCTGGCAAGGGGGGCAGACAATCTTGGGGTTAACTGGAAGATGGCAAGAATAAAATACAGCAATAGTTGGGAAACCCAATATCTCATAACCTTTATTTAGAAATGGTAATGGGGGTTGATCTTGGCCTGGCAGGTATTTATACCACACTTCCAGGCTTCACTACCTGGTTGGGTTTTCTGGGCTTGGGTGGGTTGGCATTGGGTGTCTCAGATGGCAGTGTGGCGCTTGGCGCTGGCGGTTTGCCACTGGCCGCTTTGGGGTGAGGAGACTTCAAATCCTTCTGTTTATTGATTCAGGTATTGGGTGCCTCTTTGGGTTCAGTGCCTTCCCTGGGACTTTGGGGGAGTTTGGAATAACTTTCAGGGAGAAATTTGTCTATTTCACCGGGCAAACTGCCGGTGTCAGGCGTTGGCACCTTAAGGAAATTCCCAGCATCTTGCACTGGCGGTTTGCTTGCAGAATCCTGCGGGGCAGCTAAGGGTTTGGGTCCTGGCGGGCTGGCAGCAACTTTATCAATTAGTAGTGGGTTATTGCGTTTCCAGCCTATGAGTCTGGCAGTCTGCAAAGGGGTTTGTCCAGGGTTCAACTCTGATTCTGTATTTTGAGATTTAGGAGCATCCAAATTGTCATTCCTGACATCATCCCCTTCTTCCCCCAAAATTTCCCCTTTCAGGGCCTTCTTCTCAAGATATTGTTGGATGACATGTTTGGCATTGGTTAGGTTGCTCATGGGTTCCCAGGTGCTTTCTTCTGGGGGGTAGCCTGACCACTTGACGTAGTACTGGGGGGGTCTTGTAGTGGACCTAGTTGCTGTGGATGTACTCAACTTTGTACTCAATTGAGTGGTCCTTCTGGATTGGTGGGGGGCTTGAATTGATCTTCTGGTGGGGAAGGGAGTTTCTGTCTTTTTTGAACAGCAGGGCACAGTGAAACATGTTATGGATCTTCCATGTGGGTGGTAGGTCTAACTTGAAGGCAACTTCTCCATTGAGCTTGGTGATCTTGTGTGGTCCGCTTCTTCTGTGAGCTAGTTTTCTGCAAGGCACATGCAAGGGCACGTTACAGGAATCCAAATAGACCTTGTCTCCAACTTGGAGGGGTTTGCCAGGGGTCTGTTTTTGATCAGCAAAGGCCTTGTATGTCTGTACTGCTTGGTTCAGGTTTGCTAGGCATATAGTTTGGGTGTTGTGGATCTGTTCAATCCAGGCACGTCCAGAAAGGTTGGTTTCCTTGTTTCCAATGCTAGGGTTCCATGTGGGGTCAAACCCATAGTTGGCTTTGAAAGGGGACATTCCAGTAGATGTATAGTCTTTGCTGTTGTAGGGGTACTGTGCCATAGGTGGCATCTTGGCCCAGTTTCTTGGTTGGTGTTGGACTAGCATTGTAGGTACTGTTCAAGTATTTGGTTCACTTGTTCAGTCTGGCTGTTGGTCTGTGGGTGGTAGGAGGTTGATACACAGCGCTTTACTCCCAAATCCTTCATCACCTGAGCCCAGTAGTTGGAAGTAAATTGTGGTCCTCTATCAGTGATGATTTCTGCCAGAGTGCCATGTTGGGTTAGGATGCGGTTGTGGAAATGTCTAGCTGTCTCTGCAGCAGTGCAGTGGATGGTGATAGGGACAAAATAGGACATTTTAGTGAATCTATCTACCATGACTAGGATTGCATTGAACAAATTAGAAGGGGGAAGTTCCACAATATAATTCATTGAAATGGACTGCCAGGGTCCTGCTGGTATGTCTAGTGGTCTTAGCAAGCCTTCAGGTTTGGATCTACGGGGTTTGGTTCTTCCACATGTCTCACAGCCTTTGATGTAGGTGGCCATGTCTTTGTCCAGTTGGGGCCAAGCATAATTCTTCTTGATTCCTTGGATTTTTTTGAGTCTGCTAGGGTGACCAGCCATCTCTGAGTCATGATAGTCTATGAGTACTTTGGTCCTTGTTTTGCCTTCTGGTATGTAGATCCGGTTGTGTAATAGCAGAGTGGTTCATTTCAATGAGAATCCCTTCTTGTAGTGTCAGCTATCTGGGTCTGAGGTCAAGTTGGCAATGAGTTCCACTGAATACTTGTCTAATTTATGTGCCTAAATTATGTCAGGCTTACAGGCCATGATCTTCATGAACATCAGTTGGATGCCTAGGCTGGCAGGATTGAGGAGTACATGAGTGTTGTGGTCCTTGGTCTCAGCTGTGGTGGGAATCATATCTGCTCTTCTGCTCAGTGCGTCAGGTACTATGTTGACTTTCCTGGGTTTGTAGTCAATTGTCAGGTTGCAGTTAGCCAGTTCTAGAGCCCATCTGGCCTGTCTTTGGTTCAACTGTCTGGGTTTAAAGAAATAAACCAAGTTCTTGTGGTCAGTTAGGACTTTTACAGGGAATTCAGAGCCACATAGGTACTGGCGTCAATGTTTCAAGGTCTTCATTATTGCAAGCATCTCCTTGTTGTAGATTGGGTAGTTTCCTTTGGTAGGCAGCATCTTCTTGGAGTAATATGCTACAGGATGTAGCATACTATCCCCTCCTTCCTGAAGAAGAACCCCTCCCACCGCAAAGTAAGACATGTTGGTTTCCAGTACAAATGGCTTGGATGGGTCAGGCATGGCCAGGACGGGGGCAGAGGTGAAGGTGAGTTTCAAGGTTTCAAAGGTGGTGGTACATTCCAGAGTACAGGTAAAGGTGACCTTGTCAGAGCAAAGGCGGGTCAAGGGGAAGGTAATGTGAGAAAATTTTTGATAAAATCTCTGCAATAATTTCCCAGGCCCAAGAAACTTCTCACATCCTTCCTGCTTTTGGGCACCGGCCAAAACATTATTGCTTCTACTTTGTCTTGTGCCATGGCAAAGCTGCCAGTCTTCACTATGTATACAAGGAATTCAACCTCAGACTGAAAGAATTCACACTTCTTGAGCTTAGTGTGTAAACTGGATTGGGAGAGTTTCTCCAATATTAGGTCCAGGTGGCGCAGGTGTTCCTTGTGAGACTTACTGTAGATGAGGATGTTGCCCAGATATGCCACACAGAAGCGGTCAAGGTATTCCCCTAGGACAGTGTTGATCATCCTTTGGAAGGTGCAGGGGGCGTTGCAGAGGCCAAAGGGCATCACCAGGTACTTGTACAGCCCATATTAGGTTTTGAAGGCAGTCTTGTACTTGTCTCCATCCTTGATTTGGATTTGGTTGAACACATCTTGGAGGTCAATTTTTGAGTACACCTGGGCTCCAGTCAGTACATCACAGAGGTCGTTGGAATTGGGGATGGGGTAGCAGTTCTTCACTGTGATGTTGTTCAGTTTTTGGTAATTCACGCATGGGCACATCCCACCATCTTTTTTCCCTACAAACAGCATGGGTGACAAGCAGGGGGCCTTTGACACTCAGAAAAAACCCTTTTTTGTCATATCTTCCAGGTATGCTTTCAAGGCTACTTGTTTGCGGTGGTTGCAGCTGTAGATGGGGCCGTGGTGAGGTTGGGTTCCCGGTATCAGGTCTATGGTGTGGTTGTATATTGAATGGCTGGGTAGTTTTGTGGCTTCTTCTTCACTAAACACATGGTCCCATTTCTGTAGGGGAGTAGATAGTATTCCAACACTAGGTTCTATCTTTATGGTTAAGAGTTTGTTGGTAGGGGTTTGGCCATGGCTCATGAAAAAGGGGACAGTGTTGCAAGATTCAGGTTGGCCCAACGTGGTGGTTTGTTTGCAATAGTTCAGGATCAGGCCATGTTTGTTGGACCAGGAGTTGCCCAGTATAAGGGGGTGGGGTAGTCTGGGTAAGAGGGTCAGGGACAACGGGTACAAATTATGTCCAATTGTCAATGGGAGTTCTTGTTCACACTCATAGCCAGTGTCCAGAGAGCTGTTTTCCATGACTACTTGTAGGCTACACTCTGAAGCTGTCATGCCTAGTTCCTTTTCCAGGCCGGCGTCAATGAAGCTTTCATCAGCTCCTGTATCAATGAAAGCTTCAATCTGGCGCTTGTTTCCCAATAGTTCTATGGTCACTTGGATGAATTTATAAGACTGTTAAGAAGTGTTTATTTGCGCCAGTGAGACTGGTGCAGTGTTCTTCTTAGGGCAGGCTCTGGTCAAGTGGACCACCTTGTGGCAGTGGAAACAGAGTCCTTTGCAATAGTGTCATTGGAGCTCTTTGGGTGTCATTCCTGTTCTGTTGGGGTTTGGTGCTTGGGTTTGGCAGGTCTGGGAGGGGCCAGCATTCTCTTGGTTCATGCTAAGGCCCTTGCACAGGGGGACCAGATTGTCTAGGCTGAGGGTGGGCGGATGGTGCTTCAACAAGTCTTTCATTGCTAGGTTGACTCCCTTTTGGAAGATGATGGCTGCCAGTTCATCTTCCAGTTGGGTGTGAGTCTTTAGTTTGAGGAATTTGTCAATGTAAGCTTGGATGGGATGGGCGCCCTGCCAGATTTCCAACAAGGAGTTCAGGGTGTAGTATCTGGTGTTGCGGCCTTCCCCTGTAGCCATCAGTTTGGCTTTGAACTTGGCATAGTCTAGGCAAAATTCCACGTCTTCAGCAGTGGCTTTGCCAAACCAATCAAGGGCGTCTCCTGATAGCATGGCAGCTACTCCAAGTACCTTCTTGGTGTCACTGGAATAGGATGGAGCATTGGCTTGAAAATGTAGTTGGAGCACTGGCATGGCGCGGCAGGCCTCTTTGAGAGTGAGTTTTCTCATCTGGGGCATCTCCACTTTGGTGAGGGATTGGTTGACTATCACATTCTGAACCTGAGAGGAGGGTCCTTTGGCAGTTTTGGCAGTGGGGTCGGATTTCTTAGGGTTGTCTAGAGTCACGTTTGTATTCTTCCACGCGGAAGAGATCAGGTTCTTGGTCATCATAAATGTGTAATAAGTGATTATCATTATAAAAAACATACAAGACACCACAAGAATAATCAACATCTTGGGGCTCAGGGTACCAGGTTTAAAATAGATTGTCATAATATTAGGGAACCAACCCTGATTGGCCGGCTTGCTAGTGTTTGGGAACTGGCGGGTTGCGGACTGGGTGGGCATAGCTCACCAAAGAATTGGTGCCAAATTAATGAGGTAGGACATTGACTTGCCCACCCACAACCACGGACCAGCGGCTGGGACAATAGTATCTATTACTCCCGTGAGAGTAATATATACAATTCCAAAAAGCTTAATGGTATGGTCCAGTGGGAGCTTGGCAGCGGAGGCAGGCATTGGTTTGGGGGTGACGGGTGGTTCCATGTCCATTTTTTAGGCGGGAAGGAAGTTGTATTTATCTCTGAACAGGCAGGGTTTGATAACGTACCAAGGGCCTTCTTGGTTGTATCTGGTTAACTCGGTAGTTCTGGCCAAGAGATCCCAGGCTAGTATGTTGCCAGCAGTGTATTCCTTGTACTCAGGCTTTAAGGGGTACTCTGTGAAATGGACAGGACCAAAGGGGGCACCTGGCAGGCGGTACATGGCTGGCAGGCTGGCATGGGGGCAGACAATCTTGGGGTTAACTGGAAGATGGCAAGAATAAAATACAGCAATAGTTGGGAAACCCAATATCTCATAATCTTTATTTAAAAATGACAATGGGGGTTGATCTTGGCCTGGCAGGTATTTATACCACACTGCCTGGCTTCAATACCTGGTTGGGTTTTCTGGGCTTGGGCGGGTTGGCATCAGGTGTCTCAGATGGCAGTGTGTTGCTTGGCACTGGTGGTTTGCCACTGGCTGCTTTGGGGTGAGGAGACTTCAAATCCTTCTGTTTATTGATTCAGGTATTGGGTGCCTCTTTGGGTTCAGTGCCTTCCCTGGGACTTTAGGGGAGTTTGGAATTACTTTCAGGGAGAAATTTGTCTATTCCACTGGGCAAACCGCCGGTGTCAGGCGTTGGCACCTCAGGGAAATTCCCAGCATATTGCACTGGCAGTTTGCTTGCAGAATCCTGCAGGGTAGCTAAGGGTTCAGGTCCTGGCAGCAACTTTGTCAATTAGTAGTGGGTTATTGCGTTCCCAGCCTATGAGTCTGGCAGTCCGCAAAGGGTTTTGTCAAGAGTTCAACTCCAATTCCGTATTTTGAGATTTAGGAGCATCCAAATTGCCATTCCTGACAATTTAAATAAATTACAATGAAAAAGGCCTTGTTTACAATGAATTTTATTAAAAAAATGCATTGAGTTATACACATAATATCAAAATATCAAGAGTTGACATCTAATTGCAATATTATAATGCAATATTTATATTTGTGGTTCTTAATTTATTATTGATAACAAAAAATATTAATGCAAATAACTATATGTTACCACATCAAATGTACAACACATTTTTTAAATATAGGAAATGCTAAAAATGTAAAAGAAATATTGTTAATTGTGAATTGAAAGAGAAATATTAATTTTAATAAGTTGTCACAAGGAAAAGATATATTTTACATATCAAAGGAAAATAAGGGGGAGGGAATGGGCGGAATGAATGTTGCCTTCATCTGCGCCTGTGAAAGGGATAGCATAAGAGGTAGAAGGGAGGGAATTGGTGGTGGTTTGGGAGTCAGGGTTGGAAGGCAGGTGGCTTGATCTTGATGGGGGGTTGGGGAGGCAGGGGTTGTTGACTGGGAAGAAGTGACAAGAGCTGATTACTTCAATTGCTCAAATTCTTCTTCTGACACATATGCAGGCTTGAAAAAACAAATGGATGGGCGTGGAGGAAGGCGAGTGTCCTTTCTGGACTTATCACTATGACTTGCATAGAAGATGATGAGATCTGATAGGTCCTGAACAAACACAAAAAAGAAGAGCTCATAGCTCTTCTCAATTTGGGAACACAGTTCATTGTAGAAGGCAGTCTTTGAGCGCCTGAGAGCAGAACCAAAATTGTAGAGACATACATCAGCAAGATGCATTTCAGCATGGTTGTTGGAGTAGGACCAACAGGTATGTCCTGAAGCCCTGATTTCTTGGGTTGCTCATTTCTGCTGCTCCATCTTAGCATTCAGTACAATTTTGTACACAGTGTTTTGGGTAGCCCACTCCTCCAGCATGACCTTGAGCTCTGTCTGGTAGGCATACCCATCTGCAGTGTTTGATATTGTCAAGTAATGATTGACACCCAATGGGGAAACTGCCAAAAAAAACTCCAACAAATTGATACAGGATTGGCCTGCGCTTGTATATGTCAGATTGAATGTGCTTTTCCCCAAAGTCTTGGATACTTGCTGAAATCTTGGCATACAAAAGATAATGTCATTACAGGCCCTCATTGCCCTTCCTTTTATAAAATTAATGATTGTTGCATTGTAGGGGTTGGTAGCAACCAAACTGGGGCCACTGAGAACCTGATTGGATAATATTCTGGAGGCAATCACAACTCCATGCATCCACAAATCCACTGTTCTCTTATTGGTGAAAATGCTGTGGAGTTCTAGTTGGAGACAGATCTGGACCAGGGGCATCCACAGGTCACACTCTATAATAGCCATCATGAGAGGGTGGGTTTTTTCACCTTCAGTTGAAGTACGGGCACCAGTTGGGGTCTTATTGGGAGGGGGGGCCACAATTGACATGGGCTTTCAGGGTTGCAGCCACAGTGGACTTTGCAAAACCCATTGCAGTTGCAATTTCCCTGAGGGACATAAGCATCCCTTACTTTGCAACCATTTCAAGAAAAATCTCTGGGGTGATCAATTTTCTTCTGTGTCTTGTAGGCTGATTGGCTGGAGGAGAGATGTATCCATATTGGGAACTAGACAGTGTCATCTGATTAGCTTTTTTGAGATTCTGGGTCCCTGGGTGACCCTGTGGCTCACTTGGTCAATTTCAGGTGCTAGTGTTTATACACAATCTGGGTTGGCAGATGCCTGTGCGTGATGGGCAAACAGGGTCATGCTTGAGGATGCAGGAGAAAAAATACACTCCTGGGTGGTGTTTGCAGAGGGGCCTGCAGTTTGGAAGTGGCCATAGATAGAGGCTTCACCATTAAGAGACCATGTGTAGCCCTGCATGATTTTGTCAAGGCCAAGGAACAGCTCATTTACTTGGTTGTTATTAAAAGAACACATAATAAGTTTTTATTAAAAAAATAAACTCAAAAAGAGAGGTGTATATTTTAGTCAATTTTATTGTTAAGTATGTTAAGTTGGTGAATATTGGGATCTAAATTTTAGCCGTCCTAAACTGGAATAGGGCAATTTTTGAGAATGCCTATGATTCCTAAAAGAATTAGCACAAATCCACTCTAGATCCTTTGAAATCCGTTTTGAGACACCCATAAATTATATTTATTTAAAATTCCTCACAATTATGATTTGAAACTTGGCTCTTGAATTTGACAATCCCACAATTTCAGATTTGTTAAGTTTTCCATGATGTCTATGATTTGTTTGAAATACAGGAAATCTCAAATTGTACATTAGAATCCCGCATTTCTGATTCATGTATCCTGCATTTGTTTGCTGTGTTTTGTCTTTTGTTAGTTGAGTTATCTGCTCAAGGGATTTGAAATTTGCTAATTTAAATAAACCAAAAAAGTCAAATTAAATGGTTGATTTTATTAAATATTTTAATTTTCACTCAGCTGAGTTGCCTGCAAAAGGGATTCAAAATTTGGACCAAGGATTTGACAATCCCGCATTTTTATGTTCAGGTTCTGAATTTACAGTAAGATAGTCCACTGTCTTGGGGCTAGTCACCAGAATGCTGATTGCCTGTCCTGCCTGCCCACTGTAGCACTGGTATTGTCCTAAGCAGACAACATGTACAACAAAATGGTAAAAGCCACCTTTGAAAATGAGCCAGAAGAAGTCCAGGCCATTCTGAGGGAGATGAGAAAGGACTGCCAGGTGGAGAACAACAAGCTTTACAAATATCATGAAGGTAAAAAGCACTTATTCCCTCAACCATCAAAAAGGCCTGAAATCATACTTGCAGCCCACAAGGCAGTGGGCCATGGAGGATTCCAGAAGACTGTTGCCCAGCTACAGCTCCACTACTATTGGGAGTCTCTGTTGTTTGACATCAAAGAGACTCTTACTTGTTGTTCTGAGTGCCAGAATGAAAAACCTTTTATGGGCCGCCACCAGTACAAGAAAGTAGAACCAAAATTTTCTTGACACACTGTGAGCATAGACATTGTAGGACCACTTCCAATGTGTGTAAGAAGCATCCAATATATCATAGTGGCCATTGATCACTTAACCAAGTGGGTCAAAGCCAAGCCACTGCAGCAAGTAAGCGCCAAGTCTACGGCCACCCTAATTTTGGAATGTATAATCCACCAACATGGATGTCCTCAGTTCATCCTCATTGACAATGTCACTAATTTTAATGCCAATGTCATTCCCAAGCCAAACAAGCTCATGGGTGTGAGGGAAGTCCTATCCACTCCATACCACTCTGAGTCAAATGATATGGTGGAGAGAGTGAATATAACATTAGTCTCCATCCTTAGGAAATTAGCAGATACTTGTACCTTGGTATGGTACCTGTTCCTGCCTGCTGTTGTCTTTGCCTACAATATTTTGATTCACAGCACTACCAGGTTTTTATTCTTCCAGTTAGTATATGGACAGCACCCTGCCATCCCGCCAATCCTGTGCTCTGCAATGGGCAATCCTGAAGACATGAATTATCAGCAATACCTAACCAAGTTAGCAGAGACACTGATCAGGCTTCAAGCCAAAGCTTTCCCAGTAACCTCCCTGTCCAGAACAAAGGACCAAATAGTAATAACGCAAAGTGCTGTCCTTTGATGGGATTCAAAGTGGGAAGCCAGGTTTCATACCAGGACAAGATCATGGGTTGATCCCATAAGCTGGATAGCTTATGAAAGAGTCCTTTTGAGGTTATAGAAAAACCTCACAGGATGCATATAATATTAATAATCTGGCAGATGGACGTCTCATAAATTGAGTACATGCCAGATTCCTGAAACCCTTCTTTTCTTTGCCTAGTATTGGCAACAATTAAACCTTACAATCTATATAAAGATAAACTAAATTATAATTGTAGACATAGGTGTTTATTGAATCACTAAGGGCCCCCTTCTTGGTATTCTGGGTCCTCTTCATCCTTGCAATCCTTGTCCCTGTCCTCCTCATCCTCATAATCTTCACTAGAATTCTGGCTAACTGGATTTTGCTGCTCTTCTGTCCTTTCCTTGCCCCAAGAAACCTGTTACTGTCTTTTTGAATGAGCCACACTACAAACAGGGACACAAGGGAAAGTACAGCCCCTGACAAAAAATGAGGTAGCCACCTGGAGCCACACTTGACAGACTTCAATTGGCTGCTGGGAATATTGAACAAGCGGGAGAGGGATAGAAGCCTGCTGAGCTTCCAAACGCCAGAGCCCTGAGTCCAGAGGAAAACAGCAAGAAAGGACCATACAATCAATCATGAAGTCTGATATGTACCAATAAATGTGAGGCAAAGGAGCCTGGATACCACCTATCTTATTACAATACTTCTTCCAGAGCACTGCCATATTATTGAACGTCCCCTTGGGCAGACAGAGATCCAGCGTCAAAAGCAGGTCACCACACAAGGCCATCCCGCAAAGATCCGGCTTCTTTTCACCACAATGGAGCGCCTCCCAGGCCTTTTGGGTAGCCCTGCAAATACAGCTATCCCAAGCATCCAAGTTTTTGACGCCCAAGGAACTGTATATCTCATAAAAGAGATCCAAAGGGAAAGATCCAGCTTTTGATGACATCAAGGCCAAAGTCCAGAATAAACCTCAAGATTGGAATGTCCACTGCACGCACTGTTGCCGGGTCAGCAAAGAAGATTAGTCAACTCTTGCATAGCCTCTTGCCAAAAGAGCAAGTCTTCTA
The DNA here is from genome assembly GCA_014839935.2 of Entomophthora muscae. Lineage (NCBI taxonomy): Eukaryota > Fungi > Entomophthoromycota > Entomophthoromycetes > Entomophthorales > Entomophthoraceae > Entomophthora > Entomophthora muscae. The sequence continues at coordinate 304,373 of QTSX02007184.1, forward strand.
CTGCATAGAACCCACTGGAAGTTCAAAAGATCTGTTTCTTCAAATCAATCCAAAGATGCTTATGTATTACTATGTAAAGAAACAGAGGAATAATGTCCTGGCCCAAAAACAGATTCTTTACAGAGAATCCTTCCTCTCCCAGATGGAATTGCATAAACACAGACTCTTGGGTACCTCTGAAGGCATCATAATAATTTTGAGCCAGAGTCACAACTATTTCTTGCCCTTTGGTAGCCTGTCTGGAAGCCTGAGTATCCTGTTTAGGAAAACAATCTTCTGATGGCCCCTCTATTAGACGTTTCCCAGAAGCAGTTGCATCACTCCCTCCTGACTGCTTGCCGTTTTCCTGATAATTGGATGGGGAAGGGTCCTCTAGCCCAGTTAAAGTTGATTTGGAACCACCATCTCAAAGTCCTTAGATCAATGCCTGTCTGGCCTTATGGGAAAGGCTTTAGAACGCCTTGTGATCCTCCTCTGACATCTCCACAATGTACTGTTGGGTGTCTGTCTTGCTGGTGTAGTTTTAGCAACTTGAAGAATTATTATTGCAAGAAAATGCCAGCATTAACAAGAATAAATTGTCCAGTCTAGCCAGAGGAAATGTCAGGCTTTTGGAATAGTATGGTAGACTTGATCATCATTTCTCCTAACTAATTGGTTAAAGACAACCAATTTCCATAAAGCTAATGAGCTTACAAAAGTATCAGCTGATCCTGTTCCTGGCTTTGGGTAATCAGTACTCTTAATATTACTCCAAAGATTGATCCTGATCCAATAATGACTTCCCCATTGGACCAAAACTAAGTAATCAGGCTTGATGGTTCCTGACTATAATCACAGAACACTCATCAGCCAATAAGACTGAGGTTTCCCAAATAATAATGCAGGATATGCATCTGACAAACATTTGCGCCTGAAAACACATCAAAACTTACAATTGATATAGAAGGTTGTTCAGAAGAATACTGCATGATGCAAAAACCCAATTGACAGGGTAACCAAACTTGCATATGCAAGAACTGCAAACAGGATGCTGCCAATACACTGATAAGATAAGCTGAGGTCTTTTAATCTATTGAAGTTCCTTGCCAGGCCAGAATGACTGCCTAACTCTGGGGGCTGAAACTAGCAGTCTGGGGAACAGATAGACTGATTAGTAAGAGTTGGAAGCGTCAGATTACAATCTGGCAAGAGGGCTTATCCACCCTATATAAGGTGCTCTCCTGACTAGAGATCAAGAAGAAATATCACCCTTGAAGAGAGAATGAAGATCTCTATTATTGTATCACCACTAGCCAACACATAGTAGTCAGAAGAATCCAAATAGGCTACCGCTGTCTATTTGCAGACCCGTGTATTTCTCCTACAGACTTGGAACATTACTAGGTTGTAGCCACACCTAGACCCAATTGGTAGCAAATATTGTCCTCATACAATCAATATCAGCATCCCTACAATAGTGAATAATAAAGATCTTTCCTCAAGACCCAGAAATCTTGACAGTGATAATAGTGTGCAGGCAGGAGCTGGGAGTGTTTTATTTACCATAATGTATGTTAAAACGTTAAGAAACTCTCTGCATTAGTCCCCCAGTTGAAGTGTCAAGTTGGTGGGTGTTGAGTGACACCTATATTGTATCACTTATTAATTTAGCCTTAATCCCAAGCCTTTGATTAGTTAAATCTGATACCAATAATGTGGCAAGTGGATGATGTTGAACAGGGGGGGTTGAGTTTTCTGTTTTTAATAAATTACATATGAAATCTATTAATAAATTGGACTTGATTTATGTAGCACCACTTGATCTACAAACCCAGAATAGACATAATGTAAAAACAAGTGAGATAGTTGATTAATATGTAGATCACTAAATCCAATATAGTGGTGCTTGGAAGCTTAATCAAAGGCTATAGAAACTAATAATAAAAATATAATAGTAAATAATAAAATTAATATAATCACATATGTGTTTTATTAATAAAATTAGGATTTGGCTTAAAAAGTGTTAAACTGGCCACTTTTACTTTTATAGTGTTGATCACAGGTGGTTTTAATTTTCATTAGTAAATTTAATTATAAATTATCCCTTAATTTGGTCTTTTAATCAACAGAATTATTAAACCAAGTCAACTTCCAGTGTTTTTAATATCTGATTTTGGTTTTGAGCCCCTGAATTACTAGTAAAAATTAGCTTAAAATTGTTTAAGCCAAAAATACTATTAGATTCACATATGCGGCAGTTGACTCCCTGTGAGTCAATTTCACCATGGTTGCCACACCAATTGCTGCCATGTTTAGTTGACCCCTGCCACCTATCAACCTACATTTTCTTTTCACAACTCTTTTTATTGCACTAACTTAAATTAAGCAACTTGTTGTTAAAATACCCCTCAATTTCATCAAGTCCACCATGCTCCCAGAGATTTTAGGATTCTTGCCAGCTACAACCCATTCTCAAGCCAATATTACATTTAAATTTAAGCTAAAATAAAATTTGGGAGCTGGAGTTATATTGCAGAGATGCACCAGATAATAGAGAGTCAATAATAAAAGTTGGGATACTCCAGAAAATCCAAATCCAATAAAGAAAAAGCTCCCATAGCCTGTTCAAGAAAAAAATCTACATAAAAATAAAAGTTTCATGTATTTTAGTCTGAATGATACAGTAGTTTTTAAACCTGTTGAGATAAATGTATATTAGTCAGTTTAGAACACATTAACTCAGTCTAAAAACTAAATCATAGTGGATCCAAATCTATTGTAATTTAATATACATTCCTTAATTTTTATTTTGTTTTTATACTGAGTTGTATACGTTTTTAGACTAAAATTTTACATTTATCTCAACAGGTTTGAAAATTACATGATTAGATTCTTCTAAATAATCCAAATCTATCTATAGACTTATAATTAGTTTTTTCAAGGTTGATGAGCATGATGCTATCTAGGCATTGTCAAATTAATCAAGTAGGGAGGATGATGGGCCAGTTAACCTATAGTTCTCAGAATTTCTGACATCATATAAAAAGAAACCCTGAAAGATTAAAACTAAACTTATTCAAGAAACATAAATTGATGTTATTTTATGAAAGTGTATATTTCCCCACTTTTTTCAGGAATGAAAATTTGGATGTACCTGAATCCCAACGTATAGAACCAGGGTCAAAGCCTGAAAAAAATCCATTGCAGACTGCCAGTTTCAAAGACTGGGAATCTGAAAGCCCACAACCAATTCATAAAGTTGTTATCAATCCACTGGGACCCAAATCCTTAACTACACCATAGGGTTTTGCAAGCAAACTGCCAGCGCAAGATGCCAGGAGTTTCTTTGAGATGCTAATACTTGTAAAGCCCCAGAAAATGAGGGGGTATTTTAGCAAAGTAGGGTACCAAGTTGGCAACTTGGAATCCTGTGAGCGCCGTCACAATGGGGTAGACCGTCATCATCTACCTGAAGACCTTGGTGTGTACCTTAAATCTTCCAAAATTACCGGTGAAGTACATAAGCACATAGAATACAAAGGTGTATATAGCTACGTGCTGGGTGGAGCAGGGCAACACCAGCGTGGGCCAGGAGTACTGCTCAGAGGAGTTTAACTGTGCTGGCTCCTTGTAGAAGTACTTGTTGGGCAGTTTATTGTATGGCCCATGCTGGTGAGTGTATTGGTGGCCCCCAATTCCAAGGCAGGCTGTGAGCACAGCTGAGAAGATTAAATAGTTCATCTTCTGATCCTGGGAAAGGGCAGACAAAGCTTAGTGTCTTAACTTTCTTATAGGGTAAAAGTTCTGGTTGATTTATGTGATACTATTGAGGGGTAATTTCACTCAATGATAGCACAAACTATCATCAAGTGAATTAGCTTTATTATATACTATCATCCTTATTGTGGCATGAATAGAGTAAAACACTGGACAGGGAATCCCAAACACTTGGTGTTGTCAGGAATTCCCTTTTGGGAGGGGAATTGGTAGTGGTGTGCAGGCAATGAATTGTTATATCTGGGTTTGCATTGGCTTGGTGGATCATTGGATGCTTTCATGCACCCAATTTTGAATTCTGCAGTTAATGCAGGAATGGATGATTTGAGCAGCTTGTCAGCCTCTCCCAAATTTGGCAAATTCCAAATTTGGGCAGCAGTTCCCCCTCCATTTGGGTTTGGGGGAATTGCCTTTTTTGGTTTCCCCGTTTGGCAATTTCCCCATTCAGCGGCCTGGGTGGGGGACTGGCTGGCAGTGGTGGGTGGGTGGGCAGGCAGGCTCACACAGGCAAGCTGCCAGGCTCAGCGTGCGGCTGGCGGCCCGCAGACGGGGTATAAAACCTGTCCAAATTAAAATCATTATTTTTAATTTCTGATTTCTGGCCCTGGCTTCCTGCAGCAGCTTCCCCAATAAGGGGGAACTGCTGCCATTTTTTATTTTCTTTTTTACAATTAATTTTACACAAAATTTTGTCCTGAACCACAGTGTTGTCAGGAATATTCCTGACAGTTGCTTCTCCTTCCCTTCTTGGCAAACCTGTCCGTTGGCGGTACTGGGCAATAAGGTCAGGAGCATTGGCGAGGTTCTTTACTGGTTCCCATGAGTTTGATTCCGGTGGGTACCCCACCCATGAAACTAGGTACTGGATCTGGTTGCAAACTTTCCTGTACCCTAGTATGGCCTCCACTTCCCACTCTGGGGTGTGTTGTAGGATTGTTGGTGGGGGGTTGCTGTCTTTAGTCTGATGAGCGTGGGGGCTTCCTCTTTCTGCCTCTAGTTTGGATACATGGAAAACATTGTGGGCACTGGAGCAATTGGGGAGCTGTACTCTGTACGTTGTTTCAGAGATTTGCTGGAGTACTTTGAGGGGGCCAATGCGGCAGGGTCCTAGCTTTCTGTCTACTTGGTTAATCTTGAGGTTCTTGGTGTCAAGATACACTTGGAGTCTACTTCAAACTCTGGGTTGGCATGTTGGTGTTTGTTGGCTTGGACCTTGTACTTTTGTTGGGCCTCTCTGAGGTTACTCTGTAGATGTTTCTGGGTATCCCTTAGGTTTTGGAAGTACTTGTTGGCTTGAGGTACAGTCCCTGGGCAGCCTTTAGTAGGAATTCCTTGCAGAGAGAAACCGTAGTTGGCCGTGAATGGGAACATCTTGGCTCCCAAGTGATAAGAACTGTTGTAGCTAAACTGGGCCAAGGGTAGTAGTTCTGCCAATTATCCTGCTTTGTGTTGACGTAGGCGCGGAGATAAGTTTCCAGTATCTGGTTAACTTGCTCTGTTTGACCATTGGTTTGAGGGTGGAAAGCTGTTGACAGGTTGAGCTCTACTTGGAGTTGTCGCATTATTTTGCTCTGGAATTTGGAAGTGAACTGGGTCCCTCTGTCTGAGACAATGTCTTTGGGGAGACCATGGTGGCGGTAAATGTGGTTAAGGAATAACCAAGCCATGGCGGTGGCCAACATTCCTGATGAGCAAGCAATGAACTCTGCAGCTTTGGTGAGGCAATCCACAATAACCAGAATCCCTGTGAACCCTTGACCGGGAGGTAGGTCTGTAATGAAGTCCATGGAGATAGATTCCCATGGCATGGATGGGATTGAGAGGGGTTGAAGCAAACCCTGTGGCTTCTGTGTGGAGTGTTTGCTCCTCATACATGAGACACATTGTGAGATGTAGTTTTTTACTTGGGGAAACATGGATGGCCACCAGTAGCTGATTCAAAGACGCACCATAGTTTTCTTGATTCCTCCGTGACCACCTAGCAGGGAGTCATGTATCTCCTGTAGAACCTGATTCTGAATGGTTCCTGGGGGCACCACCAATCTATTGAGTCTGTAAAGGAAGCCCTTGTGGATAGAGTAGTTGGGGTTGGGTTTTGCAGAGTTCATTTTGGCAATTAGGTCCTGGATGAGTGGGGAGTCCTTCTGGGCCTTCTTTACCTCCTCCTCCAAGGATGAGAGTGGTTGGGAGGCCCCAAGGACAGCCATCAAGAACTATTTGGTGTCTAGGACTGGTCAGGTGTTGAAATGGCTGTAGGACTGGTCTCCATCATTGAGATATTCTTGTCTGCTCAGGGCGTCTGGTGCGTGGTTGGTGTGCCCTGGGATGTAACTGATTTTGAAGTTGTAGGAGGACAAATCCAGAGCCCATCTGGCAAGTTGTTGGCAGATCTTCCTCTTCTCTGTGAAGTATAAAAGGTTTCTGTGGTTGGTACGGACAACAACAGTGTGCTTGGCTCCTTCTAAGTATTGTCTCCAATGTTCAAAAGCTTTAACTATGACCATAAGTTCCTTTTTGTACACATTGTAGTTTTGTTCACAATCCAGCAGCTTCTTAGAGAAGTATGCCACAGGGTGGTATACTCCAGGCTCCCCTTCCTGAAGCAAGACTGCGCCTAAGGCAAAGTCTGAAGCGTCAGTCTTCAAAAAAAATTGGAGCTTGGGGTCAGGTTGTTGGAGTACTGGGGCTGTTGTGAAGGCGGTTTTGAGGGTCTCGAATGATTTCTGTGCCTCCTCTGTCCAAATGTAAGGTACACTTTTGGCAGTCAAGGACGTGAGAGGTTCTGCTATCTTTGCAAAATTCTTAATGAACTTACGGCAAAAGTTGGCCAGCCCCAGGAATCCTCTCAATTTTGATTGGGTGTCTGGGATCTGCCATTCAATTACTGCTGCAATCTTGGATGGCGCAATGGCAAAGCTGCCTTTCCGGATTGCGTACCCCAGGAATTCTACCTCTTGTTTGAGGAATTCACATTTCTCTCTTTTGCAGTATAGCTTGGCCTGGCATAAGTGTTCCAGGACCTTCTTCAGGTCACAGAGGTGTGAGGCTTCATCCTTGGAGTACACTAGAGTGTTGTCTAGTTAAACCACTACACAGACATCCAATAGGTCAAAGAGGATTTTGTTCATCAGGGCTTGGAAGGCATAGAGTGCATTGCAGAGTCCAAAGGGCATGACCAGGTACTTGTAAAGGCCAAAGACTGTTCTGACTGCTGTCTTCCACTTGTCCCCTTCTGCAATTTGGACCTGATTGTAGGCATTGCAGAGGCTGAGTTTGGAAAAGCCGTAGGCTCCTGTCAGGTGATCTGTTAGTTGCTCTGCAGAGGGAACTGGGTAGCAATCCTTTACTGTGATGGTGTTGAGCGGAATGTAGTCTACACATGGGCGTAGTCCTCCATCCCCTTTCTTAACAAAGAAGATTGGTGAAGAGCAGGAGGATTGAGACCGTCTCATGTGTCCTTTGGCCATTAGGTCAGAGATGTATTCCTTTAGTACCAGACCTTGCACATGTGTGGTGGGATAAACCTTTCCCTATTTTGGGGTTTCACCAGGTAGAAGATCAATACTGAGGTCACTTGCTCTCCGCTCTGGGAGACCTTGTATTGGGACTTTGCTAAAAATGTCAGTGTACTCTTCTAACATCTCATCTAGGTGGGGAATCACCGATATGGGCATGACTGTGCTGGTGGGTATGGAGTTGCTCCCAAGTGGTGCCATGCCAGTCTGGCCCTGACAGGAGATGTTGACCTGATGTGTGTCCCAATCAAGGTTGCATCTGGCTTCCTGCCACCAAGGCATTCCTAGTATGACGGAGAAGGCAAGGTTTTCCAAGGAGGAGAAGTTTAGTTCAAACCTCATCCCCCTGATTTCCACGGTGGTTGGTTTAATGACCTGGTACACTGGGGGAGTGCTCCCATTGACCAGCTTGACGGTTCCTCCTGGTATGGCCTGCTTGCTGAGACCTTTTACCAGGAGGTGGTTGATAAAATTCCCCATGGCTCCTGTGTCAAGTAGAGTGGTGGTGTGTATTTTCTGGGTATTAGAAGCCAGGGTGATGAGGACTGTGGAATAGAGAGAAGTAGTTGCTTTATAACCTCCTTCCTCAGCTGCCATAAGGAGCTGGGGATTTGAGGGAGGTTTAAAAGGGCTGGGTTGGGCAGTGGAACAATTCATCACTGTGTGACCTGCTAGACTGCAGTACAGATAGAGACCTTGTGCCACGCGGCGGGCCTTCTCTTCATTAGATAGCATAAAGCCCCCCCCCCAGGTCTGGGGATCACCCCAAGACAGGGGACTTTAGCGTGAGCGGGTGGTCCAGCAACCTCAACTTGAACGGAGTTGAGGTGGGTGGCCTTGGCAGGGAGGGTATTTTCATACCAAGCTCCCCAAGTTTGAACGTCTTGGATGACCTCATTTTAAGTCTCAGGAAGCTTATGGTGAAGGAGGAACTCCTGGACTTGGGGTGATAGTCCTGCGTAATACAAGTATCAGGCTTCATTGCTATCCAGGTTGAGAGCCTCCTAGAGCTTTGAGAATTGTTTGGTGTAGTGGGCAGTGGTATATGTTCCTTGTCTTAGAGAGTATAGTTTCTGGCAAGTATTTTTTAGATCCTCAGGAGAGCTGACTGAGTCTAACAACTTCTGGCTAAAGGAGTTAAAGTCATGGTGTAACCCCGGCTCTTTTAGTACAATGGCAGCAAACCAGTCTTTCTAGTGACCAGTGAGTTGATTTGCCACGTGAAGAACCTTTTGGACATTGGTGGTAAAGCGGGCGGGCTCAGCTTTGAACAAGGTGTGCGAGAAGGAGAGCAGGGTAAATATTGCTTGTTTCTCGGAGGAATGGATTTTGGATTTAGAAAGTTGACTGAGAATAACATTATGAACCTGGTGGGTACTAGTAGGTTGTGTGGCCTCTCCTCTAGATTGGAGAGCCAGAAAGCAGCTAAGACAAGTATAACAGACAAGTAGGAGGGAAATCAGGAATGTAAGGCATATCAAGGTAAGATAACCAAACATGGTTGAGCCTGAGGCCGTTGGTGTAAGCCCCAGTGGTGGTGCTATCATACTGTAAAGCCCCAGAAAATGAGGGAGTATTTTAGCAAAGTAGGGTACCAAGTTGGCAACTTGGAATCCTGTGAGCGCCGTCACAATGGGGTAGACCGTCATCATCTACCTGAAGACCTTGGTGTGTACCTTAAATCTTCCAAAATTACCGGTGAAGTACATAAGCACATAGAATACAAAGGTGTATATAGCTACGTGCTGGGTGGAGCAGGGCAACACCAGCATGGGCCAGGAGTACTGCTTGGAGGAGTTTAGCTGCGCTGGCTCCTTGTAGAAGTACTTGTCAGGCGGTTTATTGTATGGCCCATGCTGGTGAGTATATTGGTGGCCCCCAATCCCAAGGCAGGCTGTGAGTACAGCTGAGAAGATTAAATGGTTCATCTTCTGATCCTGGGAAAGGGCAGACAAAGCTTAGTGTTTTAACTTTCTTGTAAGGTAAAAGTTCTGGTTGATTTATGTGATACTATTGAGGGGTAATTTCACTCAATGATATCACAAACTATCATCAAGTGAATTGGCTTTATTATATACTATCATCCTTGTGGTGGCATGAATAGAGTAAAACACTGGACAGGGAATCCCAAACACTTGGTGTTGTTAGGAATTCCCTTTTGGGAGGGGAATTGGTAGTGGTGTGCAGGCAATGAATTGTTATCTCTGGGTTTGCATTGGCTTGGGGGATCATTTGATGCTTTCATGCACCCAATTTTGAATTCTGTAGTTAATTCAGGAATGGATGATTTGAGCAGCTTATCAGCCTCTCCCAAATTTGGGCAGCAGTTCCCCCTCCATTTAGGTTTGGGGAAATTGCCTTTTTGGGTTTCCCCTTTTGGCAATTTCCCTATTCAGCGGCCTGGGTGGGGGACTGGCTGGCAGCGGGCGCGTGCACACGGGCAAGCCGCCAGGCTTGGCGTGCGGCCTGCAGGCTGCAGGCAGCCGGCTGCGCGGCCTGCGGACGGGGTATAAAACCTGTCCAAATTAAAATCATTATTTTTAATTTCTGATTTCTGGCCCTGGCTTCCCGCAGCAGTTTCCCCAATAAGGGGGAACTGCTGCAATTTTTATTTTGTTTTTTACAATTAATTGTACACAAAATTTTGTCCTGAACCACAGTGTTGTCAGGAATATTCCTGACAATACTTGACACTGGTGGTTTTCTTGGCAAAATAAACAAGTCCCATATGAGAGTTGTTCTGAACTCCTTCAAAGCTCAGGAAGTGGCACTGAAGCCAAATGCCTGCCCAACATCCAAGTTGCCAAACAGAAGGATTCAAAGTCTTCTTATCCCAAAGCAGCCAATGGCAACCTTCCAGTTCCAAATACCACCCGCCATCTAAGACCCCCAATACTAACCCGCCTAAGCTCAAGAAACCAAATCAGAAAATGAAGCCTGGCAGCGCAATATAGGTACCTGCCAGGCCAAGATCAATCCCCATTGTTATTTTTAAATAAAGCTTATGAGATATTGGTTTCCCCAATTATGGCTGTATTTTATTCTTGTCATCTGCCAGTTAACTCAAATATCATTGGATCCTCCTGTCAATCTGCCAGCTATGTACTATCTGCCAGGTGCTCCATTTGGTCCTGTCTATTTTATAGAATACCCCTTGAAGCCCAAGTACAAGGATTACACCTCAGACATGATATTAGCACAGGATCTCTTGTCCTAAACTAAAGAGTTAACCAGATACAACCAGAAGGGTCCTTGGCGTATTACTGAGCACCGCCTGTTCAGGGATAAATACAACTTTCTCCCTGCCTACCAATTAGACATAGAACTGCCTCTCACCCCCAAACCAATGCCTGCACCCACTGCTGAGCTTCCCCTGGACCATACCAATAAGCTATTTGGAATTTTATACATTACTATCACATGAGCAATAAATACTATTGTTCCTGCTACTGGCCCTGGTCATGGGTGGACAAGTTGCTGTCCTACCTCATTAAGTTAGCACCAATCCTTTGGTGGGCTCTGCTCACCCATTCTGCAAACTGCCAATTCCCAAACACTAGCAAGCTGGCAGATCAGGGTTGGTTTTGTTACATTATGAGATCTCCCCATCAGGGTTGGGTAGGAAGGTATCTTGTGAGGTTTAGCCATACAGCCATCAATTTGTTCTTTCTTGGTGGAATTTTCTTAAAGGTAGGTTATTAATTGAACCTACCACTTCTACCACTGTTGCAAATGAACTAATTATAGCTCAGTATTTGGATTAGGAAGAAAAAAGTCCAATAGAAAGACAAAAAAATAAGGCTAATATATAGCTTTATTTGGAAGACAGTATTTAATATACCAAAGGGGAAGCCACAGGTCCACAGGGGGTGGCACAGTGGCAGGTTTAACATAAGGTTTGTGCTATGGAATAACTTACACAGGGATCAACAAGTCAAATTGGCAACACTCCTAATTATTAGATAGTGTCCGCAATTTGACATCACCCTCAGATTGGCCCATGTTGTTAGATGTGTCAAGAGGCAACTCATTGAGCGCCCCCTGTTTATTGTAAGATATGTTGGCAGGTGAGGAGGGAAACTTGGTTGCAACAACAGTAGTTTGAAAAACTATATATTTATATTTTGAATCATTCATTGCCAAAAAAAATTCAAACCAAAAGTACTAAGAAATAATGGCCTAAAGCGTCACAATATCTTTGATTACTCCCTCTTGGGGAATTAACGCCCCAAGTAGATCACCAAATGGTGCACCAAATGGTTCACCGGCCAGTCAGTAAAGTGGTGGCACCATTATCAGTCAAGCCATCTATGATGGGGATTGCCCAATCCAGATCCTAAATGGAACACAACTTGAGTAAGCCTTGTGACCCAAGAGGAGCATTAATCAGATAATCCCCATGACTCCCATGATGTACATGGACGACATGTGGCTTGTCATGATACTATATATTTGCCTATATTCATATTCAATAAAGTATCATTCTCTTCTTAAATCTTCCTCTTTTTCATTTATTATACTTCCCAGAAGTATAAACTCAACAGTGGTAGCACAGGTAGGTTATCCATACCTACCCAACTCAAAGAAAAATTCCTCCTAATAAAAGGACCCAAGAAATGGTACTCCCTAATGGCTGGAGAGACTACAAAGAAGGACAAGACGTTCCCGCTAGCTTTGTTATCTACAATAACGTCCTTGTACCTATCAAACAATACAACACTATCAAAGCCTGCAGACTGCTACACATAAAACCAACCACAACAGAGCCACAATAGCCTGAAATACCTAACATTGTATTCCAGTGTCTGTGTACAGCTGAAATTGGTGCCTTCACGGGACTACACTGGGAAAATGCCTCTCTTTGGATTAACAGTACACAAAGCAAAAATTTGAACAAGTGGAATACCCCCAAAGACTCTGGGTCAGTGAAATTGTCCTCCACGTTTCAGGAACCACATCAAATTTTGTAAGTAGATGGATAGCCCAACACCCCAACCAGAAGGGAGACTGGGAGCTATTCAAGAGCGCTTTCCTCAAAAAGTTCTCCATGAAGGATTCCAATGTGGTAATCATGACAGAACTTCAAAGCTTCAAGATGGCAGGAACAATCAAGGAGTACATTGCTGCATACAAAGACCTACATGACTGCGCACCCAACACCAACTTTGATGAACCTGGGCCATGTTTGGACTTCTACAATGGCCTTCCCACACACATTAGATGTCAGTTTGATATGGCCTGCTGCAAGAACCTTGAAGACATATTCTTGAAAGAGAAATATGCAGCTCAAAAATCTGACAATCTACATGCAAACAACAAGCGCAAAGAGAGTCCTTTGGCCAAGAAGGATCCTTGACCTAATAAACAAAACAACCAAGCCAACAACACCCATCCTCAAACTGGGAATCACACTACACAAGCCAACCAGGAAAGCACCAAAGATACCAACAAGGAGGGAAAAGCTCAGGGGAGTGCTTAGGCGTGCCGCCCTCCCCCAACCTAAAAGACTTGTAAAGGGACCAGTACGTGGATTCAATCACCATGATCCAAGTACCCTCTAGCAACCCTCTACTGTTTGCCACCCAAACTGGAAATAAACTTCTTGCTTATCTTTTCTGTTTTTATAGATATCAGGGCACTGCACTATTTGACACTGGAGCAGACCAATCCCTAGCTGACAAGAAATTTGCTGACCTCATGAAACTACCTACCACCCAAAGCAGTATCAGGAGAGTCATCATGGCAGATAACTGAAGCACACCAGTCACTCAAGAGGCAAAACCTTTCCACGCCCAAATTGGAAACGTTCAAACCACGCTCAGTGGCCCAATCATATCAATCCCCAAGTATGACATTATACTTGGTCTGAACTGAATGAGAAAGACCAAACCTCACATTGGCTGAGATAGTGCTATCCTCACCATACAAAGAGGAGAGGTACACCACCATGTCTACCTAACCCACCTTGATATGCTTATGAGGGACCATGTATCTGTGAAAATCATGGAAACAGAAGAGAAACCAACCCTAGCAAAATCAATTGGAGTACTCTGCACATACAAGGTCATCCACTTTAAAAATATGGAGACTTGGTGTGAAAAGGACCCCATCAGAGACCAGCTAGTTAACAAGTTTCACGCTTTCTTCAAGAAACACTGCCAGGACTACCTCCTGACTGCGGCATACAACACAAAATCAACCTCAAAGGGAGTGTACCCAAAGCATGACCTATCTACTGCCTCACACCACAGGAAGACGACGCCCTAAAAGCTTACCTTGACAAGGTGTTTGAAAAAGGGCTCATACAACCATCAAAGTCACCTTTTGGTGCTGCTGTCTTCTTTGTGGCAAAGAAAGATGGAGGACTCCACCTGGTCACCAACTACAGAGAGCTCAACAAGGTCACAATTAAGCACAGATATCCCCTGCCCCTAATTGACAACCTTTTGGCGCCCTGGGGGGTCCCAAATTTTCACAAATATTTATTTGACAGCAGGTTACCACCAAATGTGAGTAAAACCCAAAGATATCCCAAAGACCGCATTCAGAACCAAATATGAGTCCTTTGAGTGTGATGTTCTCAATTTTGGCATGACCAATGCCCCCAGTACCTTTTTGACCTTCATGAACAAAGTTTTCAAGGAACACATTGGAAAACAAGCAATCATTTACCTGGGCAACATCATCATTTACAGTCCCAACCTGGAACAACACTGTAAAGACGTCCACCTGGTCCTCTGCACCCTTGAAGAGAACCAATTGGTTGCAAAAATGTCAAAGTGTGAATTCTTCTTGACGGAACTCCCATTCCTTGGTCACATTATCAGCAAGGACAGAATCAAAACAGACCCAGACAAGATACACACCATAACTGAAATGCCAGTCCCAAGAAATAAGAGCAAACTCTTCACCTTTCTTGGGATGGTAGCTTATGTAAGAAGGTTCATCCCTGACTGGGGTGCCCTAACAGCCCCCTGTCACCCATTACGGGCAAAACAACCAAGTTTGTCTGGACACTGCTACAAGACCAACACTTCCGCCAACTGAAGGAATGCATGGTCACCACCCCTATCCTCTAATACCCAGATTGTGAGGGAATCTATTATCTAGAAACCAATGCTTCTGATTATGCCATAGGAGGAGTACTCTGTATCCAAACGGTAGAAAAAGACTTCCTTCCCATGGCATATAAATCAAGGAAGTTATCTGACGGCAAACAAAGATATCCCATACACAACAAGGAGTTGGTACCCATCATACACTGCCTCATGAAGTGGAAATGCTATCTGGAAGGAGCCCAAACATTCAAGGTACTAACTGACCACAAGTTGCTGGTATTCTTCAAAACACAACAACACTTGTCAAGGAGACAAGCCAAATGGATGGGCCTCATACAGAGATATCCCAGGCAAATCAAATATAAGCCAGGCAAGAAGATGCTTACTGCAGATGCCCTTTCAAGGCTAACAGCAAACATGTCTTCTGCGCTGATGGCTACCCCAACTGGCCCATGTTAATCATGGGGAATCTCCAGGAAGGGTTCTCACCTGGCACCCCAATGGAAATCCAAGAGAAGGTCCTTAAGAACAAACACCTGTTCAAAAACATCTATGACACGCTACACCAAATACTTCCAAATGGTGACACTGTACCCTACGTCCTGTCAACACAAAAGATTGACACAATCCTCCAATATCACATAGATCTGGGACACACCCATAGCAGGAACTTGCATGAGTACCTTAAAATGTGCTACTGGTGGCCCAACATGCTGGACAACATCAAGGAAGTACTGGAACAATGCAAAGTCTGTGAGAATTACACCCAATTCAAGGCACTGCACAAGTCAGTACTACCAGTGTCAATCACACAACCTTTCAAAGTGTGTTAACTGGATATTGTGGGACCAATGCCTGGCAAAAACAAGGGCAAGAAGTAAATCATCACAGCTATTGACTATGCAACCAGATGGCCCATGGCGCAAGCCATCAAAGAACACAAAGGCAATGATGTGAGACAATTCATTGGAAAAGAAATCATAGCCAAGTTTGGGAAACCTGACCTCCTGATCATGGATGGAGGCACCAAGCTTAAAGCCATTGACACCAATTTTTACCTCGCCAAAAATGGGATAAAACACATCACAGCCAGCCCATATCACCCTCAAGCAAATGGATGAGTAGAAAGACTAAACGGCACACTTGTAGAAGTCCTCAGTAAGTTATCTGCTAACAATCCAAAGGCCTAGGTCAACATGCTCCCAACAGCGCTCATGGTCTATAGAACACGAGTTAACCACAATACAGATAAAAGCCCTTATGAACTTGTCTATGGTCAGAAACCCTCACTTGTCAGTACAGCCACGGGACCACAACTGCCACTCCCAAAGAAGATACCAGACAGTAATGATCCTAAGGTGCTATACGCCAGAAAAGACCAAGAGGAGATGGAACGCCAAAGGGTTGAAAGGGAAGCAATCCCATTGCAACAAGAGAGATTCCAAGTCAGGGACAAAATCTGGGTTGTCATGCACAACCAACAAAAATTGGACCCAGGACTGCATGGACCAGGCATTGTCATGAAAGTCAAGCCCAACAACACCTACCTCATCAATGAAATTGGAGCTCAGACTGAACTGAAATGCATGCACCACAACTGCCTCTGCCTGTGCAAAGCAAGAACAGCTCAACAAAATTCAAGGCTCTCTGTGCCCAACACCAAACTGGATCAATACCAAGCCTACATACCAGATACTCTCAAGAGGATTCCCAAGGCTCCGCCTTCCAGCACCCCAGGGGGAGATGTCACAACATCTTTGATTACTTCCTCTTGGGGAATTAACGCCCCAAGTAGCTCACCAAATGGTGCACCAAATGGTTCACTGACCAGCCAGTAAACTGGTGGCACCATTATCAGTCAACCATCTATGATGGGGATCACCCAATCCAGATCCTAAAAGGAACACAACTTGAGTAAGCCTTGTGACCCAAGAGGAACATTACTCAGATAATCCCCATGACTCCCATGATAACATGGACGGCATGTGGCTTGTCATGATACTATATATTTGCCTATATTCAGTAAAGTATCATTCTCTTCCTAAATCTTCCCCTCTTTTCCGTTTATTATACTTCCCAGAAGTATAAACTCGACAAAAGTTACATTAATGGCTAATGCATTAAAAATATATAAGCCGGCCAATGTGGAGGTAGCATTGAGTAGGGCTGCAACGGCCCGGCTTTGGATTGTCACAAAAAGGGTGATTTTAAATATTTCAATACTTTTTAACTAGATGCCCAAGAGCCGGAGCTGGGCCGACACAGTAACAGCCTTGCGCACAATAATGCTTCTAACCAAGCAAAGCTGAAACAAAAGCATATATAAACAAATATATTTTGTGTATTGAAAAAAGCCGTATAAAAGAGAAGTCCATTACGTCCATTGGGATTGGTTATTGAGGAAATATAGTTTACTTGAAAAGCTTCTTAAGAGAAGTGTTAGAATCAGAATCCTTCTTCATGACCTTAGCAACAGCCATTTCAAAATCTTCTTGTGTCACATGTACACGTCTTTCACGAAGGGCATACATTCCAGCTTCAGTACAGACAGCCTAGAGAGTGAGATAGGAAAAGTCAGGGCAGTACCTTCACTTCAGCACCACTAGAGCCAGGCATCTTCTCAGCAATCTTCTTCAGGTTGATGCCTCTGGTGAGATTCATCTTGCGCGAGTGAATTTTGAGAATGTCGGCTCTAGCCTGTTCTGCCGGAGGTGGAAATTCAATCTTCCTGTCAATACGACCAGGGCGTAGCAGTGCTGAATCCAGAATATCAATTCTGTTGGTCGCCATAATCACCTTTTGCGTCAATATGTTTTGGTGAAACTTAAAGTACCTTAATGTTTTTGGTAGCTTCAAAGCCATCGAGCTGATTCAGAAGCTCCAGCATAGTTCTCTGGACTTCAGAATCTCCACTTGCAGATGAGTCAGTACGTGAGGAACCAATTGAATCGATTTCATCCATGAAGATAATAGATGGTGCATGCTCGCTAAACTGTAAGCCAAAGTAATAGGTAGCTTTACCGAGCCATCACGAATAACTCACGGACCATACGACTTCCTTCGCCAATATATTTCTGAACCAACTCTGATCCAGAGACACGAATAAACTTACAGTCAGTATGATGTGCAACTGCTCGAGCCAGAAGGGTTTTCCCTGTTCCGGGGGGGCCATAGAGAAGTACACCCTACAGCAAAAGGTTGGAAAAGAAAATAAAGACAATACCTTAGGCTGAGCAATACCAAGCGCCTCAAAGAGTTCAGGATGCTTAACAGGAAGCTCAATGACCTGAATACTGTTAAAACGAGCTACATGAGTCTATACCTCTTTGATTTCTTTGATCTGCTTATCAAGGCCACCAACCATATCGTAGGTAGAGTCAGGAACTTTCTCTACCATCATGAGAGAAACTAGAGGATCAATTTTATTGGGAAGCACTTTGTGCAGGGTATAGTAGTCGTTTCGGAGGGCAACTCTGCAATTTGGTGTAATTGTACTGATATCAATCCCTGGTGCTATATCTACTACATGTTTTCCTTCTGGATGCACTTTAACCAGGACCTTTTTCTTTCCCATAAGCTTCACAACCTCTCCAACATAACTTCCGGGCTCTTGGAGAAGCTGTAACTCTTCACGCAAAAGCCTAACTAAAAATGTTACTGGTTAAACTTGCACAGAAAAATACCTTTGGCATTCAAAGTGTTCCTCTGAGCCTCTAGACGGCGAAGATTTTGAGTCTTCTCATGAATTGTAAGCTCATATTCATCTCATTTTAGATTGATAAAAGGTTTTTAAACCTTTGGCAGGTGCATTGGGGATTGCCTCAGACATGAGGACATCTACTTCACCCATCTTATAAAAACTTCTAATGTATTTTATTTAGACAATGTACAAGTATTTATAAAAACACAAAAAGATATGATTGAGAGGGAAATATTAAATGTGACAAAAGCAACAATTATCCTTACAGATAGGTAGACTGTTAAGTTAAGGAAAGATGATATGTAAAAAAGAAAGAAGCCGAATAAGGGGGTTCAAGTGAACTGAGCTAACTTAAAGGTATGGGCTATGAGTTTGATGACGACTTTCGTTAATTTGAAATCAGAACAATTTAAAGTCGTGTCTCGCTTAGATCTCCACGATTTTAATCACAGCTGGAGTCTATATGGATGCAAAATGATTCGGTTTCGAATCGCCCTAATCACTTGATTAAATCGGATCATAGTGGGCGATCGCTACACTTCTGACTTAAGGCTAAGAAGCCCCAGATTACGATGCCTGGATCAAATCAGGTGGTTAGCACCTCTTAAAAGCCCAGTGGCCACTTGAGATTTCTAGCAATTAAAATTGAAAGCAGTGCTTTAAAATCATTATCTATAAGTTTGTCCTATATTAACATTTTTAGGTGTTCGAAGATGAAATTGTAACTAACCTTTACAATTGTTTTTAAATATATTAAGGGAGATGATAAAAAAGGAGTTATACAGTAGCTTTAAAAGCTATGGCGACAACCGAAAATACCTCAGATTTAAATGAAATGGTTTCAGATGTAAACGAAATCCAAGTCGTTCGAGATTCAGGATTCAAATAATTTAGATATTTCAGCTAATAAATGAACTGTCAAACAATAAATAAAGTTTTGCTTGCATATTATACAAAATTATATCAAGCCTCAAGTGGCATAGTTTAAATCACAAACGAAATGAACTGACACAACAAGTGAGATGAATGGATGTTGTTCTGGAATATATTATAATACAATCAGGATTCATATGGGGCACCAACAGATGGACTAAAATTAAACAAAATTTGAGCAATCTAGAAGCGAGATTCCACAAACACAAAACAAAATGAAGTCACACAAGATGTGTAGTATGAGCAGCCTAAAATAGAAAAATAACAGTTTAACAACCAATCAACAGTTATCCAATTTAGGAACAGAGCCATTTTATTCATTTTTATGGCTCCTGATTTGTGTAAAATGGTTTTGAGAACCTTCCAAATATGGACTAGAGATTACAATAAAAATAAATCATAAAATTTTAAACTTCATCTTTTAGTAATTTTATCTTAGGTTTTATTTTAAGATGATTTTCAACAGCAATATCTTTGACAGCACCAGCAACCAAACCAGCTTCAATGGAGAGGAGGCTCAGGGCGTGGAGGCACCTGTTTATACATAAGCCTTTGAGGCGGGTAACAAGGAAGCTGACCTGTACCTGACTCCCAACCCATATGGCTTTGACTTGTTCAATAGTCATGTTGTGTCTAGCTCTGCCCTCGCTCCTGTACCCACCCCCGCACAAGCTGCCTGTCAACCAACCAATCAGGATGGCAACCTTGATTTGGAACAACTTCCTGCCACAAGCCAACCTGCCCCCCTACAGCCAATCAGGCTTCAGCTCCCCAGCCCAGCGCCCCAAACGCAGAATAACTACTGCTCAGATTCTTCAGGAAATTATGGCACTGAACCTGCAGGGTCTGTCCTGGGATCAGATAGCCAGCCAATTACAATTCACCCGGGATACTATCATGTGAGAATTCAACAGCCTGATGAACAGGGGGAACCTGATTGGGACGACCAAGAAGCCCAAGAAGGCCCCCAAGTCCCAAATCAACAAGGCATATCCAATTATGCTTGATCTCCTTCAGCGGGACCCCAAGCTTCCCTTGGCCCAGGCCGGAAGTAACTTGCACACCATGGCATTTGGGTTTCTGAGCGCATGGTGCAGCTCTGGATGTATGAGAAGGTGGTGTCAGTCTGTGTGTTGACCAATATTACTGGCAACCAATGGGATGGTGCGGAGGATTCCCCATATGATCAGGCCATTGAATCCACCCTGGTCCAATGCCTGACAAGTTTATCAGATGACATCATGTTCATCTCTTATTAAAAATTGTCCATTGGTTTTGACATTTTTGGCAAGCAGGGAAAAGCCACCATCCAAAAAGGGAGAAAGAAGGTCAAGAAGGGGACATTTATTGGTGCATTTCTGGCTGTTTCAGCCAAGGGTTTTGTCTACTATTGGACAAACCCAGATTTCATTGATGGCTACTCATACAGCCACATCCTCAGTGAATTACTTAACTCCTGGGATGGCTCAAATTCCAAGTACCAGGTTTTCTTGAGCCACCAGATGGAGGGTAGCTCCACCGCCCTCGAGGCTATCCAGTGACGCGGGCACCAGGCCTCAGTCTACCCCACTGGCCATGCAGACGTCCATCTGGCTGATGTCATGTTCTTCAATATTAGAGATACACTCTGGGAGCACCGCCCACAGACATTTAACAACCTCTATCTTGGGGTCCTTGACCACAATTCTCTCTTTGTTCACCAAATGATGGCTAACTTGTTTGCCCAAATGGTTTTCCATGTGAATATGGGCAACCAATCACAGAAGGACAAGCACCTCCCACCCTGTGCCACTGCCACCTACCAGCCAATCACAGCAATGACCAATGAGGAGTACAATGAGCAGTACATGGCGGCCATCACAGTCAATCCTCCTGCCTCCACCCCCGCCACCACCACCGCCACCTGCCAGCCCCACCCACTTAATTACAGAACCTCCAGGCCAGCAACGGCTCTACGCCTTCCTTCTCACACTATTCCACCTACTAGGCATCTCTCTTCCCCACCCCCCAATAAACTCACTGTCACTAAACATTTTTTTATTTATATTATCTTTTACTGAATTTCAATTGTTCATTTTCTCTTTGTTTATAGTTGGTTTTATTCTTTATGTCCAGTTTATTTCTATAAAATCATATATTTACTATGTTGTGTATCTAGATCCAGAACACTGTTATTTTTAGCACTTAAATACATCCCCCTGTGAAAATATTAACAACAATTTGGTGATCAGCTAAATTTGAATTAGAAAATTATATGCTAATTGTGTTTAGATAAAGTTGTTACTGATCCAAATTCAAACCCTTAATGATAAACTTTAAGTCAATCAGGAGCCAAGTGATAAAGTGATTGTTGCGACATAAAGGGGTATTCAATAATTCTTTGATGCATGTGCGCTAGTTAATCTGATTGGCTGGTTGTTTTACCATTATGTGTCATTGTTGCTGTGGAAAGTTGTTTGTGGACTAGTGCCCAATCAGCTGCTGGGGTAACACTAGTCCATCAACAACTTGCCATAGCAGCAATGGTGTACAATGGCAAAACATCCAGCCAATCAGATTAACTAGCGCACATGCATCAAAGAATTATTTAATGACCCTTTATGTTGCAACAATCACTTTATCACTTGGCTCCTGATTGACTTAAAGTTTATCATTAAGGGTTTGAATTTGGATCAGTAACAACTTTATCTAAACACAATTAGCATATAATTTTCTAATTCAAATTTAGCTGATCACCAAATTGTTGTTAATATTTTCACAATAAGCTATGTAAAGAGCTAAAACAATACAGAAATTATGGAAGAAATGCCAATACAAAGCAAACAACACATATTGAGATAAGCGTAAAACATATACACAATGGGTAAAAAGATGGGATCTTATAGTAAATGGGAAAAAAACAGGGATAAACAAAGAGGCAATAGTATCAGAATAATACAGATTTTATTGGGGTGAAAGCTATAAAAACATATGGAAAGGTTAGTAAAAATCAATGAGAAAACCAGAGAAGCTGATAAAGGACCTTGACTTGGCAATTGCTGAGATCAAAGAAATTGACTGCAAGGTCAAAGAAAAAGTAAAGTCAGCCATCCTTACAGGGAACAAGATCAACAAGGTGCCCGCCAAGGCACTTATGGTCAAGATTCCAGAAACCCCTGAAAAAACAATCAAGTGTCTTCTAAATTTCTAGAAGACTGTTGTAGAAGGCCTTCAGTTCAAGTCCTTTGCCCTCTCTGCGCTATCCGTCTGGGTTTATGACCCTGGGATGTATGCACATCTCAAGCCTGCAAAGTGCGCTAGAACAGAGGATACAGAATCACCCACCCAACTGCTTGCGCCAAGAATGGCCAAGCCTGCCAAAGCCGCTGGCAAGGAGGAAACCAAAGAAGGTAATCTAAAAAATTAATATAATTATTTAAGTTCTTCCCCTTTTTTTAGAAAACATTTCCAGAGAAATACACCAGGTCCTGGTCCCCTTTGTCCCTGTCACGTTTTACGGCAATTATGCCAATCATGTGGCTAAGCAGTTGGCTCTGTCCCCCCTGTTTTGCAGGAGATCAAAGAAAGAATACACAGGACCTTCCCAATGTCAAGGGACACGCTAGCCAGGCTTACACATGCCAAGTGGGCATCTGAGTGAGCAGTTACTGCCTACAAGGATGCCCAACTGGTCTGCCTGGACCCAGTGGTTCTCAGTGGAGTTTACCGTGTAAACTTCATTGAGCTTGTTTAGGACATCCTGGAGATGCTCTCATTCAAGCACATATCAGAGAGGGGCCAGGCACATGCAGCTGCTTGCTTCTGCTTCCTGGGAGAGTACACCCTCTCTTACCTGTTGGAAAACTTTGGGTGTGTGGTGGGTAAATTGGCTGTTGCAGATGCAACAGCCATCAAGAAAACCAAAATCCTCCTGGCAGACTTTGGGCTGGCCTGAATTGCCAAAAAGATGGGGCTCCCTTTGGCAATGGATCTTACTTTTTCCAGGACAAAGCACAAAAAGGAATATTAGTGTCATGTACAACAAACTCTGTGATTTTACTAAAGCCTTTGCTAGACAAAGGCTTCATCTTGTTGTTTACCTCAGATATCTTTTCTTCTTTGGGATGAGTGCTTCTGTAGAGGACCTGGACAGGGTCTTTCTTGGGATTGACAAGGCCAGGCTCTCACTGGATGGGAAGAAGGTCCCCCTAGATACAACTCAGTTGATCATGTCATCCAGGACGCCTTGGTCCTGGCTGGCATATTCAGGTTTGCAGCCCCGCCAGAAAAGCTGCTCCTTCATTCCTACCTCACCATCCTTCCTTTTAACAGCAGGCGTAAATACTTCAATACAGGTGTATCCACCATCCACGGTGTGGCAGTAGAGGTTGTGCGCCACCTCTATTGCGGGGTGGGTACATACCGCTAAACCCATCATAGGCGCACTTAATTTTATCTCTATATCAATAAATATATTTATACTCTACTATATTTTTATATTATAAATAATTTTTCAAATAATATTTTAGCAAACAAGATTTGCAAAATATATTATGGAAATGGGTTTCATAAAAGTATAAAATAATACAGTAATAAAATAAATTTCAACTTTAAAATTTACATTTTATTTTTATAAGACTATTTTATATTTATTTGACAAAAGTGATATAAATATATTTGCGTAATCCAGTATCAAGTGTTTGGGATAACCTCAGATGACATATTAAATAATATATAATAAAATAAATAAATTACTTACATCTATTGATGGATCTTCTGAATGTGATTGCGGGCAAGGAACCATCTAAATATAAAATGATAATCAATAAATCTTGAATAGTAAATTAGATAATATAAAAAAGTTGGACACACTAAGCCTTTAATTGATTGGCTGTTTGGCTAGGCACACGGGGATGAACGAATCAGCGTGGCCATAGAATTTGGCCACAGTCTCAGCTGGGAGGGTATGGATCCCAGCCTGCAGCAAATTAAAGAGGTCCTTGGTCCCAGTTGGGGTTCCTTGCTTGACAACTTTCTTGAGCCACCCAAAGACTTCCTCAATGGGATTTAGGAAGGGCAAATAGGCTGGGAGGAAGAGAAGGCTTAAATTTGCCATGGCCAATTGCTGGGGGCCCACTGCAATGCTGGTGTCAATTGATGAAAATTCCATAAGAGTATCTGCCACCTTGTAAAGACCAATGTTGTCCAGTACTATTACATTGGTGAAGCCCAGGATTGTGCGCCTCAGGTGCTCCTGGACCAATCAGAGAAATGACAGGAAGGTATGGCTGTTGTACAAAAGCAATATCATTTGATACAGCTCGACTCCCTTTGGACCAAGGAGAGCCACCATTGAGTATGCTGTGGCGCGGACTGCAGCATGCCAAGCCAGCCTGTCATTGGAGCCTTTGGGTACATACCCATACTCATTGTGCATCAATGAGGCAAATGCTGATTTGTCAATATAATAGAATTTCACTGTCCCCTTGGCTTTGAGGGCAGTGTACGCCTCTGCGTAGTTTTTCCAGACGTCAATATTGGCTGGGCTGTTTCTGTTGTAGGGGGATACCCCAAGTTTTTTCCATGAAAATTGCAGACCCTTTACCAAATGATAATAAAAGGAAATTGAGGCCTTAACCCCAAAATAAGATTTAACCATTGACTGTATATTTTCTAGTTCAAGATGACAATCTTGGTTTATCCACTGGTGGATTGCCCATTTGTGCTCCTTGGTGAGCATTGTGGAAACTTGCAAGGATTTCTCTGCAGCAAGAAATTGGCAAGTATTGATGTAGGTGTTGAATTTTTTGGAGGAGTACTTGGGATCCACCCCAACAAGAGCCGTGGCCGCCTTGTAGTCACCAGATTCCTGCATAAGCCAGAGAAGGATAGTGTGCTTGATGTCAGGAATGCGCTTCTGGGTGGCCTTGGTGGGTTCAGACAATCCAGGATCCTGATTGGCAACTGATACACAAGGCATGGACACCTTGGTATAGAGCACAGAAACCTTCTTTAACACCTGCTGCCCATCCACAGTTTGGAAGTACTTGGGCTCCTCAATGTCTTCTTGATTGCCGTCACTGATGTAGGGCTTGTAGCTAGTGTCAAGAAAAGGCTTCACCTTCTCCAGCATGGCTTCTGGGACTTCTTCCTGGCAGTAGACGGGGTCAAACACATATGATGTAAGTTCTACCTCCTTATCTCTAACTTTCTTGGTGAAGGTAACCTTGGTGGGCTTCCGGGTCAGCTTGGGGTCCCAAGGGTTTATGCTCTGCATCCTAGTAGCTTGTGCTCCTCAAACCAGCTGTGTCAGTGCAGCGTCACTATGGAACTCTCCTCTCCCGTCTCTTTCTTGAATAGGCACTTGGGTTGCACTAACTATATTCTTTGACCCTTGAGGGGCAACTGCAACCGCGGCGCACAACAGGTGCAATGGTAGTCTGTTGCTGTGTTTCTTCCATTTTGAGAATTTAATAAAATATTAAATAAATTTTAATTAAGTTACTCCTTATTTTTAATTTTTGCTTTTATCTGAATATGGATATTTAATTAGAGTTTTTCCTACCCAATATCCCAATTATAGCTTTTTTATCTCTTAATTAGTTGTTTTTGGTTTTACCAGGCCCATTTTAGAATACCCAAAATAATTTCCACCCATTTCCCCAGATTTTACGCTAAATTAAGCACCCAACACAATATTTTTAAAATTTATATTTCAGATCTTGTGTCTTATTTTAGATACCTTGGTATCATTCATGATTACAATCCATTGCACACACTGAGTGAGTGATTTTGTTTACATAGTGAGCTTCTATTGTGTTTTGTTATTAGATTGAGTTTTGACACACCGCACTTGGGCATATTTTGTCACCAACTCACATAGTAAACATATGTACACCAAAAGTCAACTCACACAATTTTGTTTGTGAACCAATGTATTTTGGATTTTATTTTGAATAGTCTTGCTTGACGCGTGATCAATTTGTTGCTGTGTTGATCCATTTAGCCCATTAACACCAAAAATCCCTGTTAACAGAGTGTATATTTTAACCTGATAGTTGGAATTTGCTTAAATATGAAATCATTTTGTTTAAATCTGAGGTATTTATGGTTGCTGCCATAGCTTCTAAAACTAATGTACTAGATATTCAAATTAAACCTCTCAAGGAACTCCATCTATTGTGCTTGTTGCCTGGATAGGTTGACCTGGGTCTTAAAATATATATGGAATTTTTGATTGGTCAGGGCCGTAAATTCTTCCTGGCACTCTAGGTAACAGCGCCATTTCACTAGACAGTGCACAATAGCCAACAGTTCCTTGTTGTGGATAGGGTATTGACACTTGCCATCTGTCAACTTTTAT